>OW026323.1:13519161-14119161 GCA_932273695.1 Apotomis betuletana | reverse complement strand
TAGTGGCAGGATATTAAGTCGTGATAAAAACCGGTTTATAAGCGGGAAACAGTTTCTTTTTTGTTTATAAAAACCAAAATTGGTAAAGGCACCTTTCGATTTAAAGAGTATTAAAAATACACTTAATTTTCTTTCCAATCTGATACTTTTCCGTACTGTTTTTCCTCATTTTGCTTTTCTTTCTCCCTTCCCTACAATATTTATGTACCTTTTTTTACCTATGACTTTTACTGCACATTCTGCTTTCCCTTTTTCTCTTTCTTTTTTATTTCTTTCTATATAGTTTTCTACGTATTTATTACCTTCTTTCTGTTCCATTCATCAACTCCCTCCTTTTGATTTTAGTGACTTAAGTTTAAACTTCAGCTTTACGTTGTATAATTTCGTTTAAATAATCAATGTTGTCTTTACAAAGCCTAAGTCCTATTTTCAGTGAAAGGCTTGTCCCTGTCTGAAACTAGCCGAATGGTCTTTATTTGATTCTTCATTAGTAATTTGACCATTTCCTGGAAAACTGGTGACTGAATGTTTCGTCACATAATTAGTAACTCACTCTCACATCACTATCATAAACTTGAACGTCCTTGACGTAAATTTACGACTGAAATGCTTCGAATACCATCGCTATTGGGCTTGGATATCTTTCTTATAGAGCTGAAACGGATTTAGAGATTTTCTTATATCTTGTAAGCTGCTGTTTTCTCGCGAACTACTTATTTGAAGCATCATTGGTGTCCCGTTATTAGTAGAATGTATGGCCCAGCTCAACGCCTTTCTCTGGCTGAAAAAAATAAATGTCAAGGGGCAACCAAATAGTTAACGTATTTTACTGAATCATCGCTTCAATACAATGACATTACGTTCGATACATAGGCTACTGAAAAAAATGATTGGGAGTATCTCAATGTCACTAACCTCCACCATATCACTATTACTACCATTATTCATTCCTGTCTCTTGTTTTCTAAAAATTATATACAAGTATATACATTTTATTATGCCTACGTGTTGCTACATGGTAGTGGCAGTGACTGATTTTCACAGAAAAAGTTTTCACAGTCCGTTTAACCAGACATTTAAGAGATTGCCTAAAAACGAAATGCATTAAGCCAGATTGTTTCAATTAAAAGTACCTAATTCGAGAATTAGACATGGTATAAATAGGCATAATAGCTAATTAATAAATAACTTAACTTTAAAAAGTTTAAAACATCAACTTCTATTTGATGCTGGAAATCCCGACGATCTTCATTCCGCCTTAGAAATACGACTCCCTTTTGAGGTGATAACAATTTCCATAGTACTTACTTAGTACTTATCTTTTTCAAGTTTCCCTTTATTTTTAAAAGTTTTTTTTGCGTAATATTATTATTTATTTATTACGAGGGCAAACGAGCAAACGGATCGCCTGATGTAAAGCGATTAATGTACTTAACTCGTAATTTTTACCTATACTTATTGATGTATACCAACGCAATGGCACAATACTGTCCTTATCACAAATTGTTGGAACCAGGGATCGTTACCGGTATTCATAAAAATTACAAAAAAAATATTACAGATTTTATTTCAAATGCCATCAAAGTATTAAAAAGTATATATATAATTAAAGTATTGGTACAGAACTTTGAAATTAGCTCAGTAACACAGAAATGTGTAATAATAAGCAAAATACCGAAATTGGATACCGGTATTTGTATGGAGTCGAATACCGGTATCCGATCGCTGTTCGGTACAAACTAAAGTGGCTATCATATCCATCACAACACCAAATCGTAAACAGACGCACGCGGTAGTGTTTGTAATTGCTTCCTACAGGCAAATGTATGGTCGTCTCACCGGTATCTACTCATTAACGCTGCAAAGGAAAGAGATGGTTGCAAAGTTCCTGGTAACCAAAATAACTTAAGCACCAGGTCCGTCTAAATTAAGTACATAATTTTAATGTAACCGTCATCACTCGAGGCTTGGGAAGACAAATAATAATGTAAGAGGCATTAATTGCTTTAAAAACTACGAAAACTTTAATGTTACTGACTAAATTATATATTCACCCAGCTTGCAGTAAGCACAATTTGTGACAAGATAAGACTATTATTGACTTTAAATGGTTGCTTTCTTATAATCTCGTTTAATATTTTTTCACCTATCTAATCCGAGCATTTAAATCATTTATGTACCTTATTATTTACATGATTTGATTTAAAAACTAAAAGTATAACCCATTTAATGTAAGAACCATTTTATAATTTTTATCTAGCTTTGAAGCTAACGTAACAGTCAATCGGTAATGAAGTGCTATAAATTGAGTAATGTAAGAGTCATTTATTTACCGATGAGTCTTACATTAATGACTTGTGTTCAACTTTCGCCAATACTTGTGGTTACGTTAATCTGATATTAAGTTATTTGCAAACAATGTGCCATACACCAAAATAAATACAGAAAACTAAAAAATATGGTCAATTTTTGTTTAATGTAACCAACATTTTTTTCAAGATATCGTAATTTTAATAACAGCAATGGATAGATCGTCAAATTTACAGACGAACTGTATACTTAACTCAATTTCGTCATTTTGGCGGTTACATTAATTCATATTACAGGTGACGATATGGATTTTTATTCGAATATTTAAAATCATAACTCAATCTACATAATTAAATCTAAAAGTTAAAACATATATAAATAATTATAAAACCTTACTCTAAATAACCTAAAATACAATAAAAATAAAAAAAGGGGGTCATAAAAGGAATACCCCATCCAAAAGGTCCGGATATGGATTCAAGTCCGAAATAAAGAGTTTGAATTAGAATTAGAATTTGAAAAATCTAGCCCGGTTTGCCCTGAGTTTTTGTTCGACGCCATGCGTCTACGGAATAGACTCCACTCCAGTATTATTTTAACATTGAAAATACGAGTAATTATGTTTTCCTGATCGAGTATCATGCCCTGATTTATGCCTGTAGTTTAGCAGATATGAAAGGTACGCGGATAGGTCATATTATGTCAAAATGAGCATCTGCCAGAGGGCTTCAAAGTGTAATTAAAATTCCTAAAATCGGTTGGTAACTATTTGAGATTTTCTTAAATTTAACCAAAATAAAAAAAAAACGCTGACTTGATCGAGCAATTTTTTGAGCTCGCTATTCAAGAAACGGAAAAAAATAAATTTCGGGATTGAATTAAGCTACAGTTCGAGCCATCTTTGGATGCGGGCGGACGAACAATATATGTAGGCGGTAGGTAAATCAGTCATGATAAAATTAGACAAATTTGTTTTCTGACCTAGCGCGTGGGTCCCTTACGAAAAATTACTTCTGATTTACGTTTTCAATGGCTTTAATAGTTGTCCCTAGTGTGAGATCTGTAGATTTTTTGGTAATTTCTCTAAACAGAAAGTAATCGCTATGAAATAGGAGGCTAAAACCTAAAAATAACCCATTCTAGTAACTAAACTCAACTAATATCTTCAGAATCCATAAAGCTCACATAAAACTTTCAAAGTAATAATAATTCACTTCCAATTCCCAAACAACTAACTCGACTATTGGTTCAGGTACGGGTACCGGTTCAACTTGTATTATTTTAGTTCCGGAGCACCCCGCGGCGCCCGGGCCTGTTCGGATCGAGTTTATCTTGAGTTCAGATGGCATTCGTTACTCGAGCTATTTGAATACGAAGTCAGATCGAACCTGGTACAGTCCGTGATCTCTCAGCTTGTGATTCGACTGAGAAAACGGAAAAGTTCTTATCTGGATCGTGTAAGAGCGAGTGAGACAGGTATACAACTCGAATCGCATTCTGTCGGCTCCCTCGGGTACCTGGATTACCGGACCAACGTCTTAAAATTTCGATCAGCAAAGCATTGTGTACGCTTTTGATTTCCCACCCGTTTTTGATCCATGTACCTACCTATTTTAAACCCCCCGACGAAAAAAGAGGAGTGTTATAAGTTTAACACGTGTATCTGTGTATCTGTGTGTCTGTCTGTGGCATCGTAGCGCCCATACGGGTCGATTTAAGTGCGATTTTTTTTATCGAAAGTCATTGTCGGGATAGCTCTTAGCTTGTTTGATGAAAATCGGAGCTCTCGTCTCCAAGATATTCAGCTTTTAGTGGAACAAGCGACTGGATCTCAGCCATCATTTTAAGCTAGGGATCCCATAGGTATTTTGTTTTTATGTTCAGTTTGAATAGTATTATCTATGTCACACATTAAAACAGGGTCTCGGGCTTAAATTTTTCAATTTCTGGTCATAAATATTTGGAAATATATTTAATTTAACGTTAACAATTATGTTTCAAGATAAATGTGTAAGGATTCAGTATATTTTCAACTTATTTCAATATACATTTTAGTTTTGAAGCATCCTATACCTTACTCCTGCGATTGGCATCGAGCGGTTTGCCGCAGGTTCAGATGGTATCGGCTCTCGACTATCCTTCTACAGTCATTGGCTGCCCGACTACCAATTGCGGCGGTATTACATTTGTAGGACTATTCAAATATATCAAGAGGGTTTTAGTTAGATTGAAGCTCCCCGTTATAAAATGCATGTTCCATGACCTCGAAACAAATATTCGAGTTCTTCACAATAATATTTTTCCTCGTCGGGATTTTAACCCAGGGCTGTGGAGTCAGTAGGCAACAACTACTGCATCGTTGAAAGAGTAACAAATGATTTTTAGAACACACGGGACTTATTCTGGTCAGTTGCTAACTTGTCATGTCATAGAGGGCAAACGAGACAACGGATCGCCTGATGGAAAGCGATTACCGTCGCCCATAGACACCTGCAACACCAAAGGAGTCACAAATGCGTTCCCGGTCTTTCAGGTGGGTGTAATACGCTCTTTTCTTGAAGGTTTGAAGGCAGTATCAGTCCGGAATTACCGCAAGCGACTATTGGCTGAGATCCACCCAGCAATGAGTCTGAGAAATAGCCTTGGGACACAAAATAAAATACTAAGGAAATGTTACCAAATCTTACTTTTTATATCCGTAACTACTAACTACGTTAAGACGGATTGACTACTACACTGTACTACACTGCTACACAATAAAATTGTGTGTGGAGCGTAGGAAAGCGGTCGATGAACGCGTTTGTACCTCTACAAGTGGCTATAAAGGTTGTCTGGAAGAGATCACTCTTTAGCGATAAGACCGCCTGTTGTTTACCTCTAATTGTAATGTCTTGCATTGTATTTCTTCTGTATATTTTATGAGGTGTGCAATAAAGAGTACTTGTATTTGTATAAATGCACGCTGATTTTGCCTGAACGAGGTGAAACTTTGTGCATAAGATATTTAGCGCGTAGTGAGCTCCTGAGACTGACGAAATGAAAACGCTCTTCGCTTATGCCTTATACTCCATCCACCAATCACAGTGGATTACTGTCGGACTGCGCCCTAATCGACCCTGTCCTTGACATAGTTCGTAAGGACAGGCTCTCCAGCACTTAGCCTGGTCAGTTGCCAACCGTAGGCTTTTAAAAACTTTGCTTTATTTGTATCGAGCTCTAAAGTAAACCCAATTCAGTCCGTGAGTTTTTAGAAGCCTCTGGATCCGGGCTCAAAGCCTAAATGTGACATTTTGGCACTATCACAAACCTTTCCACTATATTTGACGACGTGGTTGGCTCAGTTTGTAGACACCTGCCTACTGAGTCGACGGTCCCGGGTTCGAATCCCGGCCGGGGCAAATATTTGTGTGATGAACTCGAATATTTTTGCTTGGGTCATGGTTGTTATTTATATAGTATGTATATCGTCGTCTAGTACCCATAGTACAAGCTTAGCTTAGTTTGGGACTAGGTCGATTTGTGTATGATTGTCCTTTAATATTTATTTCATAATATTTAATATTTATTTCTGCATTAGAGATATGCCTACCTACCCATTCAACCGCTACTGTAAACATATTTTTTGCCTCATTGATTATTATATGACAGGAGCAAGCAATATGCCTAATTTTAAAAAGTAGTCTGTAATAAAAAAAAAAATTTTTTGAAGTAGATTTTAAAATAACTTATCGTATCTATACAATTAAATATATGTATACTCAAATTAATAGAAAAATCCATGACCCAGGAACAATTTATTCAAGTCCATTACACAAATGCTTGCCCTGGCCGGGATTCGAACCCATGACCGCTGGCTCGGTAGGCCGCTGCATTACCACTGCGCCAACCGAGTCGTTGAAACATGTTTGTACATTCTTTATTTTTCGAGTAAGTAAAAGCCGTTCTTGACAATTCCTCGTCAGTGTAAACCGCATAATACAATAAATAAGTAAACAATAAAACAATAATTGCATTGTATTATATCTCACTTGTAACTCCAAGAATCCGTACCCGCTACCGCTTATGCCTTACACTCTTTCCTCCCAGTCTATTCACTAATCGATCCAACATTAATATTCTCCGCGCACAACTCTATGACAATTCAATAGAGCTTCATGTTTTTATCGACTCCGCCGGAATCGAGTTATCTACTGGATTCGCGATTCAGCAAAATAATAAACTTGTTACAGTGTCATCATAGGTCTCCTCTGGGACATGACATTGAACCTGGATTTTCTTTCGACGTACCATTCCGATATCTACACAGGACCATTTTGGAAATTGTATTTGAGCCAAAACCGGTACAAGGCTGGCCGTTATACACTCAGCGGCACGGAATTTGACCCAATTACTTTTTAAAGTTTTTATAACAATTGCGAGTCGGAATCACGTACTGAGGGTTCCGTACGAGGGCGCCGTACAAACACTTCCCATCTTAACTGGCCGGATTAAGTTTGCACCTGGTATGTATGGCACCCCATACAAATGGGGTGCAAAGTTACCGAACACGTTGTATGGGAGCCCACTTAAATATTTATGTTATTCTGTTTTTAGTATTTGTTGCTATACATTATTTGTGAAAATTTCAATTGTCTTGCTATCACGGTTCATGAGATACAGCCTGGTGACAGAGGGCCCGACAGACAGACAGACGGACGGATAGTGGAGTCTTAGTAATGGGTCGCGTTTTTTACCCTTTAGGTACGGAATCCTAAAAACTATGAGAAATGATCAGCTGTAGACAGAGTGGCAGTCGAAGATAAACGTCGCCGTCCACGGACATGATGACGTATATGGGTTCTAATTTACGTCTCTTGACGTATTGTCCGTGATAGTGTTAATCGAATGAAGCCCCTGCTGGCCCGTAGGTGTCATGTGCATACATATAGGTATTCTAGTTTAACGCCACGAATGCTACAAATTCCGGAATTGCATGCGTAATCGGATGGATGCGCAATGGTGCACGGTTAATTCGTCCCTTGTACCTAAATACCTCGAAATCTTAACAGTGGTGTACTTCCGTTTGGCAAATTAAGTTTCCCAAATAACTTATCGCAATAGTTTCACTTCCCAAACGAATCTTTAGCAAAGTTACATTTCGCAACTTATTCATTTGGTCAAAATATCATTTGGCAAAGTTTCACTTCGAGTTTGGCAATGGACACAATTTTTAGGACTTAGATAAATAACGATGGGGGTGGTAGAAGTGGGTCAAAATGGGTCCCAAAACCGAAAACTGTAGGTTTGGTTAGGTTTGTTTTGTGACCATGTATATTGTATAGCGGAGCGACTAAATTTGCCGGCAAGCGCGTTTTGCGCAGCACTCAGCGAAAACCCAGCTCACTACTCAAATTGGGATATAAATCGTATGCCATGGAATATTTTGGGATTGGTATGTTATGCCAAACGATACATTTGCCAAAAAAAAAATTGGGAAAATAGAACATGACCATGAAATTATTTGCTAAACAATCATTTGCCAAAAAAGAGGTTTGCCGACTGTAAAATTTGCGATAAGTAGTTTCGACAATTGAGTTTTTGCCAAATGAAAGTTGGCGATGTGATACTTTGGGGAACGTTTTTTGCCAAACATTAGTAATCCCTTAACAGTACCCTTACCAGTAGTTAATGTGGTGGTACTGGCTACCGACAGCGTAAACGATTCGTATGGAGAACAGTGCAGTGCCCCTAGCAGTTACTTTGTAGAACTACAATTCTCCATACAAATCGTTTACAATTGGTTGGTAGCGAATACAGTCACAGTGAAAAAAAAACGGATTCCGTACTTAATCAATAGTTTACTTGAGGAAATACGACGAGAGCCAAACAAAAACAAATTCAAGGGAATGTTAAAAAATCACTTTTTCACACTGCTACTACATACTTTGTATCTAAATAGAGATTCCCTACCAAAGATCCCGCAGGCTAACCAGCCACTGGTTTTGTGGTACAATGTATTTTGATTTAAGAAAATTGTAAAGTTCCTAATAAATAATTAAATAATAATAATAATAACTCATGATAAGGGTTCAGGACGCCTTAGAACGTGGATCGCGGGTAAGCACTGTTGGCAGATTGTAACGGTTCCCCACGGTTCCGTACCTCAATTGGAAAAAACAGAACCCTTATAGAATCACTTTGTTGTCCGTCCGTCTGTCTGTCAAGACCCTTTATCTTGAGAACGCGTGGAGGTATCGAGTTGAAATTTAAACCATATACTTAAGTCTACAATCCCTTGAAGCTGTGAAAAAATAAAACTTCTACGTTAACGTGAAAAAAAGATACGGCCGTTTATGTCGCAAAAAAACGTACATTTCGACACTGTCAAGGGAATCAAAAATGATAGGGTACCTACTTCCCGATGACCTAGAACTATGATATTTGGAAGTAATATTGTCACATACTACAAATACTTATGAAAATCTAAAAACTATACATTTGTAATAAAATCATAAAAAATATAGTCCTTTTCAAACATCATATTTGGAGAACTCGGTTGCGTTAAGTTTGCACCTCGTTTGTATGCGGCGCCATACATTTCAGCTGCAAACTTAATTCAACCAGGCCAATTTTGATGGGATAAGTGAAAGTTTGTACGGAACCCTCGGTGCGCGAGTCAGACTCGCACTTGGCCGATTTTTTGTATATATAAATGTCAGATGAGACCATGCTCGGCCAAATAAAGTAATCACAATAATAATATTATATCAGAGAAACACAGTACAATGCCGAACAATGTGCCTCTTCGATAAAATAGTATTTTACTTATGGCACAATAAATGAACTAATTTCGTGGAAATTCGGCAATACCAGCCGCGAGTCGTAGGCAAGATAAATCGTATTCCAAGAATCCTTAATATAGTTCAAAATCTGATTAATGCTCTTAAAACTAACAACACTGCTACAAGTGAAAGAAGTTTTATTATAGCAGTTTATAAATGTAATGTTATATCTACAGACTTTACAAGCGTCTACCTACTTAAGACTTAAGTTCTTAAGTATTCTTAAGTGAAGACGTCCATTGTCTATCGTTGCTTACGTTATGGCTCAAATGTTTATTATTCTTGCTGGTTTGCAGCGTCAGAAAACCTCTAGGTCTCAATAGTGTCTAGAATACTTTGCGATGGAAGTAAGTGGCTTAAAACCTTAACCTTTATAAAGGAGCTCTGGCCGAAGGGTGTCGTTTTCCGGAGATTCGAAGGCCGGTTAGTTGACACCAAGAAACGCCCCACTGTCGGTGAATTTTATTAATGTGTTTGTGTGTAATTTGTTCTGTTTATTGTATTAATATATTATGTCAGATTAAAAGATATATATGTAAGCCTTTGATGCTTGAAATAAATGAAGTAACAACGACAATAAACTGCCCGAACTCCGATTATTGTAAGTCTAAATTCATATTTAACTGCTTGGCCTGGGTGCGAGCTGCGTTCATCCCGCATTCTCAAACTCACTCTTCCTTCTCACCGTACTGGTTTTATGTCCAATTCCTTCGCGATTCAAGCAAAACGTTTATGTAACGATCTACCTCTCTCCATTAGGAAAGCTCAGAGCAAATTCTCCTTCAAGCACATGGTGCGCAAATATCTCCAATGAATTTCAGGATTGATTATCTATTAGTACGAGAGCCCACGACCAAAATTTTTGTCTCATAGCAATACGGCCAAAACCGCATTAAATCGATAGATACGATTATCCTGAACTCGAAAATACCAATATCAGACATTTTCCGCGTAGCGTTTGATCTGACCGATTTTTCAAAATTGTCACAGAATTTTACCGAACTGCATCATAGCAATATGTCTGATTTGCAGACTGTAGTTGAATGATAGTTCTGAGATACCGGAAACATATTTTTCAGACGTTAGTGGTGTAGCGCAAACCCGTAAAATCACTTAAAAAAATTAAAAATGAGACAAAAAAAATGTCTCATAGCAATACGTCTGAAAATCTTTTTTATTAGTAAATTTTGGTTATTTGATGCGAACAAAACAATTTTCAGACGGAAATGTGAACGCATTAAATTTTGAGACCGTCTTGAAAATGTTAACAAATTTTACCGATCGGTATCATAGCAATATGTCTGAAAATTGTTGGACATGATAAAATAAGTTGTCCACTTGTGCAAAAAATTTATATCAGACAAATTAAGTGTAGCACCTTCTCTATCAGACAACTTTTTGATACTCAGATATCATTTAAAAATCGTATTGAGGCATCTTGAATTTTCTGTTACAAACCAATGAATACGTTGCGACCCTGAATTTATTAGATGATAATTAACAAAGAATTTACCCGAAACCGTAACATTGAAGTTGAAGGACTGAAATAAATCGCACAAAAGGAAACTGAGATATAGATACGACGACACGATAGACATAATATATAAATACATATATAGATAACATCCATGACCCAAGCACAAATATTCGAGTTCATCACACAAATACTTGGCCTGGCCGGGATTCGAACCCAGGACCGCCGGCTCAGTAGGCAAGTGCTTTAAAAAGTGAGCCAACCGCGTCGGCATATTGTACACAAGCACGTCAAAAACAATACCCTCAAATAGAAATGCTTATCAGAAAATACTTTGCTTTGCATAGTCACAACGAGGACATAGTTACATAAGACTAAAAGAATTAAATAAAAAAATCGTTAGTATTCAACTCCAGAAGAAATTAAAACGAAAATAGCTTAAAGTGTCGAATACCGTTTATTGATTAGATGTGGATTCGTTTTTCAAAAGTTTCTCTTGTATAGATAAATACAATTTTGATTGAATATATTAGATTTGTTTTATTGTACTACCTATGTTTCTACATGAATAACTTAAAATTAATGCCGTTTAAATATTTTTCACCGTTGGTTAAAATTCTCCCACATTTTAAAGTTTGAGAATCTGTGAACAGCATGATGACGTAGGCTTGTGTCAGTCACGTGGTTCGCGAGTCTCGGAATGGAATACCTGGCGGAGTATATTATTATACCATGGTTCCAACGTTTGGAGCAGCTGGCGAGTGAGCTGTATAATAGTAACGTAACAAGCGCTGAGGCTGTTGAAATTAAATACTGATTGATTTGATAGTTTTGGTTTTATTTAAAGCATACTTGAGTAACTTTTACAAAAGAAATAAGTAATGACATCTGTCATCTGTCAAAGTACATATAATAGACAAGGGAGATTCTTGAATATCTATGAAGGCTGTAAATCAATAAAAAAACATTTAACAGAGGCGTCGGCCAGGCGACTCCGAAACGTTATTTTCGTTTTTGGGAGTATATGCTACACTTAAAGTGTCTGAAAACAGGTTTTTGGTAATCATGGCAGCAATACGAAAAGTTGAAAAAAAAAATTATCCGTATTGCTATGATACAGGTCGGCTAAATTTTTTGACATTTTCAAAAATGCGCTCAGGCTATATGCTACGCGCAAAATGTCTGAAAACAAACTTTTTCATAATACAATTATAAAATCTATATACATTTTCACTATCAGACGTATTGCTATAATACCGACTGTCTTTTTTTTTGACACAGCAGAAATGGCCTCCCACGCAGTTGCTACACTTTCGACCGTTACTACACACCTAGTCGGGTTCAGAATCATACAATCTAACGATTTTATAGGGTTTTTGCCGTATTGCTATGAGACATGGTTTTGGTCGTGAGCTCTCTAACTATATGTATTATGATGGTTTTCAAGGGTACATGTAGTTTTGTATTTATGTATGTGTATTGTATATGCGTGTATGTATATTGCTAATATATACATATTATATATACCTAACTTTTTTCTTATGTTTGACACCACAGTCGTGTACGTGTAATACGAGTACGGTCTTCATCATAGGATCCATTTCATGAACAAATACATTAAGTAAACAACTCAGTCACAGTTTTATCCGGCCCACCGCTAGCGTTCCCATTGTGAGTGAGTTAAACCGGTTTTTTATCACATTAATATTAAAAGGCGAAACTTTGTGAGTGTGTTCATGAGTATGTTTTTTACTTCTTCACGCTCAAATGGCTGGATCAATTTTGATATATTCTGGTATAAAGGTAGCTGACACCCTGGATTACCACAAAGTCTCCTTTTTATCCCAAACAAATGTGGTGTTCCCGTGGGATGAGCAGGTGACACCTCGGGGTTCAGCTATTAATTAATAAAGATGTATAACGATCTTCTTAACAGGATTAAAGAAAGTCATATATAGTCAAATCTAAGACACTTCTACCGTACTTTCGACGCCATGACACGCGTCGTGTAATCACGTTACTCGCGCAATCCTAAACTAACAGCGCACAGAACTACACTAAATGATTTATCCGAGTTTGGATAAATACCCCGAGCGGGGCTTTGGGAGTCGGTCAGGTGTTGATAAGTCTCGTAGCTGATGAAGCTTGAAACTGACTTTAGTCGTAGGTGAGTACGTTAAAAGCAAACAGACTGAACAATGTATTTTTTGTAATAACTATAAACACTATATAAATATGTAGGTACCTACCTGTAAGACTTTCTGTTATAGCAATAAGATGTCTCGTTTAGTTGATATTTGAGTGTATGATTTTTTCTTTTGGTAAGCAACAATTTTGGTTTTATTAGTTTACTAGCCGCGTCGCGCGGTATTACCCGCTCGTCCCGCGGGATTACTTTTTTTCGGGATAAAGCCTATGTGTTAATCCAGGGTGTCAGCTACCTTCATACCAAAATTTATCAAAATTGGTCTAGCCGTTTGAGCGTGAAGAAATAATAAATATATACACATCAACACACTTTCGCTTTTATAAGTGTGATTATTACAGTCTCTATATCTAGAGCTAGGTATACGTTTTGAGAGTGTGTGATGTGTTAATTTTGAACTCAGAGTTTCCAGAAGTTACCTAAAACTGTCACCATTGCTCTTAATCAACTTTTTCCCAAACCCAACACGACAGACCACCCATTAGCACATCAATTCCATCACTAGTATCTGTCAGTTCCCACCGCCGACAAAAACCAGTGCTCTCTCCGCCACACCGTCCACGGGCGAAGTGAGACAGTGCGAATTGGATCTACCGCTGTGCCGTAAAAAAGGCGTATTTTTGTATGGATTCCATAGTAAGATACGACTTTTTGCCAGCCTATATGTCGGGGAGATCGGGCATTATCACCGTGACCCTAATAATCGGGCGAGCTGGGTCCAGCGTGCTTTGCATTTAAATGGCCACGGGCGGCGCTGATAGAACTGATGGAGGGCTGTGTATGTGTTAATTCAAGTGTATGCTAATTTAATGTTGTGAACAATTTCAATATGCAGTTGGATTTCAAATTTGTTATGAGATTTGTGACCAACCGATAGTACTTATGCGTATAATAGGCACTAAACCAAATATGGCTGAACAAATAATTTGTTTTGTATGTTGATATTATATAATTATAACATAAATTATGTTAGAGGTTTTGTTTAGTAGCATCTGGTTACTTATACGTAACTCTTAAATAGCCTGACGGCTATAATGCGCCTAAAATAAGCGCTACATCGTGTAAAGATGAGTGAAATGTATCTGATGATAATATACAGTGTGGCCCATTTAGATCGGTCTGTATGGGAAAGTCTGAAACTATAAGACATACGAAGATCTGTTCTTAGGAACCATGACATCGTGCATCGATTTTAATAACAAGAAAAACTGCATTCATACATTTAAAAACCTGTACTCAGCTCGGGAATCGAACCCGGACGTTTTGAAAAATAACACTAACATTATTTCTACTTATATATCAATTGTGTAGGTTGTGGATATGCAGTGTATGCAACACCAGCAAAGAGCTACAAATAACTACAGATACAATTTCGGTAGTTTCTTAGTGACAACAATAAAACTATCGTCATACGAATAATAAAGACTTGCAAAAACTGAAACCCGACTGCAGAGAATCCGTCTAAAAAGTAAATAAAAGCAAAGGATTTTTTCGTTTCGTGAAGAATTATCGCTCTTTCGTCCTCCTGTTTTCAAGTCGGTTAAAAATTAAGCCTATGTCATCCGGAAATAACGAAAATCTGTTGAATAATTTACGCGCTGGCGTGGAACACACTTAAATACATACATAATACGTATGTACATAGATTTCTACAATTATAACTTTTGGCTTTCCTATACTCGGGTAAAAAGTCACCTATAAATAAATCACCCCTGACGTTTACGAGAGAAGCCCACAACAAGAGATTTATGAAACTATTTAATTCCCGCACAATATGTGCAAAACTAATAAAGCATGGCGGAGTGGAGCAAAGTTAATATACAAAGCGGGTAAGACGCAAACAACGGGAAATTACCTGCGCTGTGTGTTTTTAAACTCACGTGCAACGCCGTATAGCTAGAAAAAGTGTTCCTATTGTGGTGGCTGTGGTTTTTAGTTTTGTGTTTTATTTAATATAGTACATTTTACAACTAGTGTGAAAAGAATGTCTTTTTACCACTAGTACCGAGGTATCTTGCCACGAGCTGAAAGCGAGTGGCAAGACTCGGTACGAGTAGTAAAAAGACATTTCACACGTGTTGTAAACGACGTTTTTTAATGCAATTGCGAAAAAATAATAAATGAATATATCATTGCGATAAAATATGCTTGCTTCGAAGTTATTTTTGAACGAACCCATACTTTACAAATGACACTGACAGTGACAACATACTATTGGAATCAGCGCCATCGGCCTCGAGTTGAGAAACTAAATTGACACTTGGCAGTTGACACTGACAGTATTTATAAGGATAATATTTAGCTTGCCACAGCCCAATGCAGATAATTATAATACTGAAACGACATTAATTAGAACCTTTAACATTATCAAAACAGAAGTACAAGACATTACAGTATCAACAAACAGAAACAGATCATGCAACAAGAGTGCCAAATTTGTGATCTGCGACATGTGACCAAGGACACGTTTACAACTAAAATATCATGAATTGTTTGAATATTTGAAGACTATCAAGGATAATTAGAGGTAAAAGAAACATTAAATCACATTATTAGTTATGTTTAAGGTTATTTTTTTGAACAAGAAGCTGGTGAAATCTATAAATATTACTAAATTATTAACATTTTGCAGGTCCCTAACAAATTGGCGGAAGGATAATATTCACTCAAAGCGGCTCCTAGGAAGTCAACCAGTCAATTACTATGTACCTACAACTGCTGTTCAAGTGCCACGTTGATGACCATGTTTAGAAGAAATTATGATTATGTTTAACATTACGAAAAGACAACTATATCAAATGAGGTCTAAGAAGAATTACTTGCTTTTGTGATTAAATGAGAATAAAAAAATATATATTTGTATTAAAACAAGGTTGATATCAAAAATATTTTATTTTCAGTAATAATTATAGTTAATGGTACAATTAGTGCAGTTCATAGTTATGTTGTGAGTTCTTCCATGTAAATTAAGTGTCTGACTAGTCAGGCATGGTGTATTTTCAGGTTCCTGCTGTTGTGATAATTCCTGTGGGTCAAAGTTAGAGGGGCTATGTGTAATCCAAGTGTTGTTGGCACGTGACGGTCCTGGTTGGTTAACAGGGCTGGGTGTAACCAAAGTGTTGTTAGCATGTGACGGTCCTGGTTGAGGTTCAGTATTAACAGGTACATTAAGACCAGATTGGAATGTGGATGACGAAAATTCTGTGGACTCTTGCGACTTTACATTAATTGATTTTGCAATTTGTTTTCCAATTTTTAATTTGTTATCAATGGAGTTTTCTATGTATCCTTCTGCTACATTACTTGACCGCCAACCTCCATGCCTCTTCAAAGTTGTTATGTCAGCTCCTGAGTCGGCAAGTAATGTAGCAGAGGTTCTCCTAAATGCATGTCCGGTGTAAAGATTTGCATCAGGCAAATTTAAGTACTGAGCGATATCTCTCGGCATATTCCCAAACTTGTTTAAGCCTATTACCTGGGCAGTGCACCTTCCTCTTTGAAAATTCTGAAAGAATCGGTCACTTTTGCCCTTAGAAGACCGCAGACTCTGATATTTCTTGACTATTTCTGCAAATGGGCCGTCAATAGTGAAGGACCTGGGAATTTTATTTTTTGTATTTGGTATTTTGACAAGAAGTATGTCCCCATGTGTTTCTATATCTTTTACTGATACATTTGTGAGCTCTTCGCGTCTGCATGCGCCACAGACTCCAAATATAAGAGCAACCTATGAACAAAGTTACATATTTATTATATATTGTAAGACAATTGTTTATTTCATTATATATTTTTTAACTTCCTACTTTATTTTTAGAGTTAATTTACTTAAATTGTGTACATATTTTATTAGATTTATATTTAAGTTTATACCTTTGTAGCTAGATGTTGCTGATCTGGAGCTTCATTAATAAACGTCTCAATTTGTTCAGCTGTTAGTACCTTCGATTTTTACTCTGAAATCCTGCACTTTGCCTTTTTAAGAAAGCAGTCAATCTGGTGTAAGTTTTTATATCTATGTCATGTTTTAACTTTATAACAGCTTTCAACATAGAATATTTTGACCATAATGTTGATGGCCGATAGGTTTCAGACAGCTCTTGAAAATAGGCCATCAAAACAGTCTCTGAAAAAGACTTTGCGTTATGTAAGGTTTTCCACTCGATAAATTTTACATAGACGGCATTATATTGGTTTTTAGATTTTTCTGGAATAACACAGTCATTGGCAATTGCTGCTCTAGCACGAATGTCTGGTGGTGTCATATCAATGTTTGAATCACTCATTTTCAATATTTTTTTATAACTTCTCGTACCAAATTATATATTTATATGCGTTAATGTGTTTAAATAATGTTAGAAGTTATTTCAAAAGGGCGGACTGATTTGCTTTTAAACTTTTTTTTTCTAGGCATATGCTTGTATCATTCAGCCAAATCAAAGAACGATTTTTAGGAAAGTAAATATTTCATACATAGATACCTAAGACAGAGTAGGCTATAAAATGCAAATTCTTAATATTTTTTCGTCATTTATATATTAATGAATACTTTAAATAAATACTCCTAGTATTCGTAAGCGTTTTTAATTTCATAATTTCCAAGTAAAAAATCTAATATAAAATTACTGCGTTTCGAAAGTATAGTTTGGAACTAAAAAGTAAAAAGCACTAGTTCGAGAAATTGAGCTTCTCGCACGCTACGCAGCCACAAAAAGTACCACTTTTTGAGCAACTGTATTAAAAAATATATTTTCATCACGCTTTGCTCGTAAACAAGGGCTTACATGTTAGAAAAGCGGGCGGTAATTCGTAAATTACGCCCTAGGTCGGTAAGTAATTTTTATCACACTTTAAGGGTTTACATGCTAGAAAACCGGGTGGTAAATCATATATTATGCCTTAGGGCGGTAAATCGTATATTACACCCTAGGGCGGTTAGTAATTTTGGTATTGACTACTACTACTTTTGTTTTATTTCCTCCAAAGTGTGATGAAACACGTCGTACGTGACTCTGGTGGTAAAGGAATTCAAAACTGGTGTCATTAAAACCCTCGCCTTCGGCTTCGGGCTTCTAATAGACACTCGTTTGTAATTCCTCGTTTACCACGCTTGTTACGTAATGTACTATTATAGGCTTGAATTTTGAAACTTTGAAGCTGCCTGACCACAGAAGTCATCATAAATTAAAAAGTCGAACTCTTCTCGGTGGAAGGATGTAGTTTTTTCCATCTCACTCTATCCGTAGCCACTTCCTCAACTTTCCTGTACGACATGACGTCTATCTTCAACACAGAAGTAGAGCGGAGAAAAAGAACCAATCAGGTTGCGTCTTTGTGAAGCCCAAAAGAAGTGCATTTAAAGCTGAGGAATGTGATTGGATAACGGATAGCCGGAACGCAACGGGTCGAGAGGCAACTACGTGCAACTAAGCACACTAATTTTTTTCTCTCATCAGTAGGTAACAATTCGCCAAATTTTCAATTGTCCGAAAGTAATTTTTTTCCAAACAGTTAATTTTTCAGAATAATTATAAAACAAACCTGACCTAACCTAATGGGGCCTTTAAAACGATGTCGAGAACGGCACATCCCATCCCAAGCCGTGTTGGGAATTAATAGTAGCAATATACTACACTCAAACTGATCGTCGGGCACCAATGCTTAGCGTCGGCCGTGGACCGTCGGGTTACCTATCATAATCCCGAATTTTCATTTGCCCGAAAGCTATTTATTCCAAAACTATTCATATTTCAAAATAATTATAAAACAAACCTAACCTAACCTAACGGGTTCTTTACAACGACGTTTATAAAGTCCTGAAAATATGAATAGTTTTGGAATAAATAGCTTTCGGGCAAATGAAAATTCGGGCATATGAAATTTCGGGCAAATGAAAATTCGGGATTATGATAGGTTACCCCGGCTGGAGTCATAAAAAAAATTGACGACGCGCTTGGCGCAGTTGGTAGTGCAGCTGCCTACTGAGCCGGCGTTCCAGGGTTCGAATCCCGGCGAGGCAAATATTTGTGTGATGACCTCGAAAATTCCTACGTGGGTCATGAATGTTATCTTTATATGTATTTATATATTATTTATATCGTCGTCTAGTACCCATAGTACAAGCATTGATTGCTTGGTTTTGAACTAGATCGATTTGTGTAGGATTGTCCCCTAATATATATTTTTTTTATGTTTCGCTGATGTCATACATACTTACATAACAATAGTATCTGACTTAGAAATGCTGCCAGCGTCACAATGCCACAGGGTCCAGTTTTTGATATAGATTTTTTTGCACTGAATAACTTTATTTTTTATTTTTTTTTAGGTGTAATTTAGTATGTAATACGGTGTACGAGCACACTCAACAGTATAATATTAAGCTGTCGACGCACCTAGCGTTTGCGTCACTATCGACTTGATTTGATTTTGTTAGATGTAAATTAGTTTCATTTAGTATTCATTATAATTAATTTATTGTCATTGCATCATTCTTTATTTTCTACAAAGTTTTATAACATCACTTTAGTTTAAAACCACACTCATATTATTATTCTAATTTAACTTTGTTACTCTTGATTTTCTTATCTTTAAACTCACGTTAAAACATAATTGCTAAAATAACTTTAACAACTTGTACTACATTCAGCACGGTACTTCACAGCGTCCAAATAATTATCCAACCTCTTCAGAATAATTAATTCAGTCCTTTCAAATATATTTTCAACTGTTGCTGCCCTAAATCAGAACCAGGTATGTGCTTTCGATTTAGATGAAATGATACACAATAGCAACTTTTTGAGTAATCAAGATTTAAGTTTGAAATTATGTAATTATCCACATTTTCACACACATAAACCTACTTATTTTTAAAGTGACAAAAAAAAAGAAGTTACTACGCAAAGATTTGTAATTTAGTGGAACAAAAAAGCAATCAAAGCATGGCTTTGAGG
Source organism: Apotomis betuletana (assembly GCA_932273695.1). Classification (NCBI taxonomy): domain Eukaryota; kingdom Metazoa; phylum Arthropoda; class Insecta; order Lepidoptera; family Tortricidae; genus Apotomis; species Apotomis betuletana. The sequence goes on along the minus strand of OW026323.1, from coordinate 14,099,400 downwards.
TTGTTAAGTCAAGCTTTTAACGTAAGTCCATTTTTTTGAGAATAAAATCTTATTTTCAAGATATAGTGGCTGAATATGATATTTCCGTGTAAGCTTCAAATGTTGTGCGACAGAGATATATATTATATCGACGGCAAAAAGCGGAAACGCCAATGAATTCCCTTGGGGTTTATTACGTTTCCGCTTTTTGTCGCAGTATAACGCGTGTCAACGTTTTTTTGTTGTAGTATTAAGAGTAAGTACCATATAAATTGATAAAATAATTTAACAAATATATATAAATATCTGAATTTTTAATCCCAATCAAGCAAGGGTTGTAAAATGATTAAATCACAAGCGTAGCAAAGGAATCATATTTATTAAGTTTAGTAAACTGAGAGAAAGAAAAGTAGTAGTTTTATATCTCTATTTCTATATTTATATTGCAGATGGCATATTGTTGCGATATATGAACGGAGTTTCTAACTGAGGAAAATAAGTTATGCAGTAAAAACTGATGCAAAAAAAATAGTTACTCGATTTTCATATGAATCAGCCGAACTTCGGGCGTATTCGGGCGAGTTCGGACTCGGTCGGGCCACGAGTAATTTTCTACTTGGACGATTACAATACTCGGGTAATCTTATTTAAGGGGATACGCGTTCAGGAATATTTCTATTGTTGGTTTGTTTTATTACAGGCCTGCAATGAAGGCTGTATTAGATGTTTGTCCAAGTAGCTAAATTAAATTGTGAGAGAATTAATTTGATACATAATTGGCGTTCTGCTTGGAATATTATGGTTTCTGTTAAGCATATTAAATTAAAATTAAAATATTGTTTGTGGAATATTGTATAGAAAGTAAGGTTTAAATAGCAAAACACGGTAACGTTGCGCGTTGTGTATTATTACGCCCTGATGTGAAACTCTACGTTGTGCAACGTTGAAATTCACGGCACGGTGATTTATCGTAGAACGTCACGATAACTATCTATGCGTATCATCCAATGGTGAACAAAGCAGATACCTGCACCTCTGGCACGACTGTGACGTGCGACTTGTACTCGCGCGAGAAATATTACTTATTCTTTTCTTCGCTGTACTGTAAGAGAGTGATGGACAATGCTACATATGTCCCGCGACAAGGACTGAAAGTGATATCTTACTTATCAGAACTGTCACAAATCTGTTGTCAATATTATTATACCCATTAGCATTTTGGAAACGGATCAATAATTTTCTTCTTACACGTCTCTTTAAATGCCTAATATAGCGGCAACTTGAGCAGTACAAATAACATGAGAATACAAAGCAAGATCATTATAGTTGACAACATACATTCACTCGTTAGTAAAATACGTATGTTATTGAAACTCATCGATCCTGGAAATCATTAATTCATATCTACTAAGGTCTGTATAGCGACAACCCTAGTGTGCGGCAAGGGCGTGAATTGACATCATTACGAGTGACAGCCCTACAACTGCTCTAATATGGCCACACTGTCATAGGGTGACACCAATGATAGAAAAATTAATTATTGCTAATACCAGGGTCTCGGCTCTCAATACCACTTCACCGCTTTTGGTGTCGAGACCCTGGGCCCGTGGGGTCCAAGCGCTAGAATTCTTTTTTAAGAGCTTGCGAAACGGCTCGTCGACACCACTGGTGACCAAAGGGCTGGCAGCTTCCTCGCTCAGCGTCTTAGTATGTATGTATGTAAACACTTTATTGTACACAACAACTGGTTATAAATACATTGGTAAAAAATTAAATATGTACAAAGGCGAACTTTTCCCTATTAGGGATCTCTTCCAGTTAACCTTTGAGCAATTAAAGGAATGGGTAATACAATAGTTAGTATAGCAATACAGCGAGGTAATGCTGCCAGCGTCTTTGGTACAATGCCACGGGGGCCACTTTTAGACTTAGTTTAGATTTAGTTGTAGATTAAGATAGACTTATTTTAATTGGGTTATTGTATATTTTGTTCTGTTATATTTTTAATAAAGTCATTATTGCTAATTTACAGATCCAGTACGTAAAGAATTTCACACCAGTCTACTTTTTTTGCTCTTTGATCTTTAATGATATGTTTTTTAACTCGTTGCACGTTGGCTGTTATTGTGTGACAGGACGAAGCGAAAGCAAACATTTTAAAAAAGCAGATCCCCTCTTCTGACGGGACAAACCCTAGAAGCATGATGATAATTCTTTTGGTTAAGTGAATTAACAATGCAACAACAAATTATATACAGATCTTCCAAAACGATAACCCTCCTTCTACGCCATTGTAATAAAAAAATATAAATAATAATTTACCAAGTGTAGTGACAACCGTAGCGCGAGTAACAGTAGCAGTGCAAAGTGGTATCATTGCGATCGACAGCCCTACAGCCTGATAGGGCTACGCTGAGGTGCAATGAGCGAAGTATTTGTCAGCTATACATTTATTACAAGTAGTGTCCACCCTAGTGACAGTGGCACCGCAAAGTGGCATCATTACGATCGACAACCCTACATCAGGATGTAGGGTTGTCGATGTCGATGCCCTATCAGGATAGGGCCACGCTGAGGTGGAAGCAATGAGCGACGTATTCGTCAGCTATATGAGTCTATTGTGAGATAAACTCTAATGACATAGCCGGTGTATGGTGTGAGCTTATGAACCTCTGTGTCTGTAATATCTATATCTATACTAACTATTTTAAAATTCTATCATTGTATTAAAAATCATAAATTGTATTTAATTGAATAAAATACAGGGAAAATATACCCATACTCTATATAAAATTAAACATAAGTTGCCGTTGCTATTTCTATTTTTAGTTAGTATCCTATGTATGTGACGTTGACGGCTTCATCACGCTAAGATGCCTAGACGAATTTGAACTATTTAGGTACACAGATTTCTGCTTATCTACTAATAAATACAGATAAGAAAAAAGAGGATTACGACTTTTCCTGCTCAAAAAAACAATAATAAACCACATAATATATTTTAGCAAAACAACATAACCACTTTTTTTTATAAATACGTAATATTAATATAGTGGCAACCCTGGCACCGAGGGTGACAATGGCCGCGTGAAGTGGCGTTATTACAATTGACAGCCCTACCGTGGTGTGAGTGTCATTCAGCTATTCAGCGATGAGCTGGCCAAGTAAACTGATTTTGTTCTATTTCACCGCAGTATTAGGCAACGTGAAGTTAAAAACTGACATTATCGCCATCATATCAGCCAAAAAACGATCTCTGCTCTACCGACCGAGCACCGTTCATATCTGTCTTTTACCGGTCAATTATATATTTATCTAAAACATGCAATGAGATATGCATGAATATGAGTCATCTTTGTAACTTGAAATAAACGATTTCATTCATTCATTCATTCATTCATTCAATGAAATAACGTGCGTTATAAAAAGTATCTCGTTTCGGGCGGAACCGAGAGAACTTATACAAAAAAGTAAAATAATCTCATACAAAATTGAAGGCCTAAGCCGGGAAGTATTTTATTTAAACATGGCGTCTGTCTTCCTGAACAGGCGAAACAGCTGCTTTTTTGGAGTATTGAATGATATATTAAATGATATTTTATTAAAAGCACTATACACGCCTAGCCGTAAAAGGGCGTGCCGGCTTCGTATCACTGTCCGGCCTCACGGTCAGCCGTCTATACTCACTCACCCGGCAAGCCCGTCTTCCCAGACGTCTGAAATAATACTATCGTTATTTAGAAATATAATTACAAGCCGGTCGCGGAATAAGTGAATACGCTCGTCGATTATATCCACACCGTCACGAGAGCAACGCCCGACACCAGTAATGTCAGCTCCACGCGACCTGTATCCAGGCTGCACGCGACAGCGAGCTCAAACGGTTTTTACATATTAGATTAAGTTTACACTCGATTTGTGAAACTGTATCGAGAGCCATAAACAATTTGTGAATTTGTTTAACCTAGATTTTTTTGTCCTATTTCTCCAACACTTTAAATTCTGCAAATATGAATAAAACACAACGGAAGAACCACACTTGATTTCGGCAAATAACATCTTAAAACTATAATTCTGGGTATCATGTCTCAGCTCCGAAACATCGTTTCCCATCTGTAAGGTTTCGACAAATTTTAATTTATCCGAAAGTATTTTTTTTCCTGAAACCCGTAATATGTTCAGGATTTTATAAACATTGATTTAAAGAACCCATTAGGTTAGGTTAGGTTTGTTTTATAATTGTTCTGCAAAATTAACAGTTTCGGAAAATAATAACTTTCGGACATATTATGAAAATTTGGCGAAACGTTTCAAATGGGAAACAAATATGAGTGTTACAGATAATTCTGTTGGTCATCATCATCTCAGCCATAGGACGTCCACTGCTGAACATAGGCCTCCCCTTTGGACTTCCATATATACCGGTTGGAAGCGACCTGCATCCAGCGCCTTCCGGCGACCTTTATAAGGTCATCTGTCCATCTTGTAGGTGGACGTCCTACGCTGCGCTTGCTGGTCCGAGGTCTCCACTCGAGCACTTTTCGGCCCCATCGGCCATCTGCTCTGCGTGCTATGTGGCCTGCCCATTGCCACTTCAACTTGCTAATCCGGTGAGCTATATCGGTCACTTTAGTTCGTCTACGGATTTCCTCATTTCTGATTCGATCACGTAGAGACACCCCGAGCATAGCCCCTCCATTGCTCGTTGAGCGACTTTGAGCTTTGAGATGAGGCCGATAGTGAAAGACCACGTTTCGGTGCCGTAAGTCATTACTGGTAACACACATTGGTTGAAGACTTTCGTCTTGAGACACTGATGCATGTCGGACGAAAAGACATTGCGTAGTTTCCCGAACGCTGCCCAGCCGAGTTGGATTCGGCGGTTGACCTCTTTCTCGAAGTTGGACCTACCTAATTGGACATTCTGTTGGTGGCTCGTGTAAAATTACTGTATCTCACTGGTGGTCTTAGCTGGTGGTCAGCTAGAGAGATAGAATACATTTAACGATTACGGAGAAGTTAAATACCCATAACCCATTTTTAGGGTTCCGAATCCAAAGGGTAAAAGCGGGACCCTATTACTGAGACTTCGCTGTCCGTCCGTCCGTCCGTCCGTCTGTCACCAGGCTGTATCTCAAGAACGGTGATAGACAGTTGAAATTTTCACAGATGATGTATTTCTATTGCCGCTATAACAAAAAATACTAAAAATAAAATTAAATAAATATTTAAGGGGGGGCTCCCATACAACAAACTTGTTATAGATTATGGTACGGAACCCTTCATGCGCGAGTCGGACTCGCACTTGCCCAATTTTTTCTTTCAAGCGCGCGGACACCTACTATATTATAATTATAAGCTTGTTGCAAAGGTGGTGAATATGCTCGTCGAACGAGAGCAACGCTCAACACCAGTAATGTCAGCTCCCCGCGACCTGCGTATTCAGGCTGCACGTGACAGCGAGCTCAAACGATTTTTACATATTATATTGAGCTTAGACTCCATTTGTGAAACTGTATCGAGGTCCATTGACAATTTGTGAATTTGTTTACCTCAGCTTTTTTGGCCATTGGCTACGGCTCTAACGTATGTTTCTTTTGCATTATTCACGCCTAAACGGCTGGAGTGATTTCAACTATTTTTAGTAGTATTTTGTCGCGCGTCTAAGACACGCCTGTCACGTGCGGGTAGCGAGGCGTAGTAAATATGTGGCTGAAGTACAAGGAACTAATAGTTGCAAAAATAGAATAAAATAGTGCTCCTGAAGTCTAGATTCTAAATATTATAGAAAATATATTATATCTATCATCATCATCGTCATCATCATCAGCCTATTCTTGTCCACTGCTGGACATAGGCCTCTCCAACAGCACGCCATTGTAAGCGATCCTCGGCTACTCTCATCCAGCTTTTGCCAGCCACTCTGCACAGATCATCGCTCTACCTAGTCTGAGGGCGTCCCACACTATGCTTGCCGATCCGCGGTCTCCACTCAAGAACACGTTTACCCCATCGGTTATCGGTTCTCCGGCTAATATGGCCAGCCCACTGCCACTTCAAATTGCTAATACGGTGAGCTATGTCGGTAACTTTGGTTCTCTGACGGATCACTTCGTTCCGAATGCGATCCTTCAAAGAAACTCCGAGCATTGCCCTTTCCATAGCTCTCTGAGCGATTTTAAATTTGTGGACCAGCCCAACCGTGAGTGTCCACGTCTCGGCACCGTATGTCATTACGGGTAGGACGCACTGGTTGAAAACTTTCGTCTTCAGACATTGTGGAATTGGCGATGTGAAGACCCGACGAAGTTTGCCATTATATCTATAGTAAGATAGGTTTTACATGAAAGTTACGGTCCCGCACACAACATTGTCATGTACTTTTGGTGGTGCAGGTATCTATGGGCGACGGTCATCGCTTTCCATCAGGCAATCCATTTGCTCGTTTGCCCTCTATGAAATAAAAAAAAACTTTCGTTCAGATAGCAAATTCAACAGCGAAGTGTAAAATTGACTTACATATAGGACTCATAGTTTCTTCAAAGAATCCCGTTAAGTTTAGCTCAACTCTCGTGGCGAAAACGTATTATTTTATTATGTATTTACTTCTGACGGTGGCACAAATGAAATTTATAAGAAAATTGCCTATATTATAAAGCACGTTTCTTTACAGAATCGCGGTACGCTTCCGATGGGGATAATCATGCCGCAATCACGTGTCCCACAAATCACGCGAGCCGTCGGCACGTAGGCACGTCGCCGCGTGCCGCCGGCTTTGTCATGTCGTGTAAAAATTAGCTTCGTTTTAGTATCGCAAATATGAGAATCGTTATGGGGAAGCGTGGAAGGCATTTTATTTTGGGGAAATACTATGATCCAATAATAATTCGATAGAGCTTTGCGATATTTATAGCATAACAATATCTTAAGCTTTATAGCGGGGGAGTATAATATCGGTATATTAGGATCTAATTAATTGAATTGCTATTTGAACAGAATTAAGTGAGATTAACAAGGTGACATTTCTAAGGAGATGTGGTAAGCACATTATTGTACAATTATTATACATTTTGCTCGCTTCTTTTATACTTTACCTATATGACGATAGAAAGGGAATAATCAATGTGAAATCACGTGTCCCACACCACAAATCACGCGAGACGTCAACACGCAGGCACGTCTTCACGTGCTATGTCATGTGGCGTAAAAGTTTGCTTCGTTTTTGTAATAATTGCAAATATCCGTGGGCAGGCGACGCCTACTCGGCGTGTAAAGCAAGTAGACGTGCAAGGCGTGTAAGAATTAGGGCTTCTGATATCCGTGTTACACGCGGAACCGTAGCTCCGTGTTCTTAGCACCGGCGGTACTAAGATCCCGTACTACACGGACACGTCAAAGATACGTAGCCGTGTCTGCGTTCGGCTACGGATCGGAGGATCTCGGCTCCGCTCGGGTATTGAATGAAAGCTTGTGTCATACCGACAACGTCACGGACGTATTGGATCCGCGTGTAATTAAGTCACATAAGAAACGCATCTCCGTGTAACACGGAGCTACGTATGCTAATTACACGTGCCGGACGGTCCAGATCTCCGTTGCCGTGTTACTCGGCAACGTAGATCCGGCTACGGGTACACGAAACACCGGACACGACCGCAAGCCATTTGCGATACAGGGCTACTCCGATGTTCGAAATTCGATTTTCACTAAATAATATGGAAAGGTAGAAAGAGGAAGCAAGACAATAATGTATTGCTGGTTAGTTAAGGAATAATAAAAAATATGAATTATAAAATCTTAAGGCTTTCTTCTCAACAGTGGTCTTCTTTGGAAATGCCAGTAGGCATGTAAAAGTGCCCCTGTGGCTTTCTTACAGAACAATTCGTTATTTCACTATAAACATTTCAACACCAAAGTAATCTAGAAATCACTAGCATCACTCCATTTTGTAAGGTTTTGTTTACGAGAAAAAAATGTTACCTCTGTTATATTTACATAATCTGTGGCCCGTGTTTATGTGACAAAAGTCGTCACCCCATCAATTAGCGCAATTAAAGCGATCGCCTTTCGCGGTCGTCGGTCGTTGTCGCCGACGTTGTTCATGGTGATTAATGCCGACATTAATTACGTGTGCGATAAACATTGTTGTGTTTGAATGCGGATGTGTTGAAAATTGTTTCATCTACTGTATCATAACTCTAACATATCTGCAGCTAAAGGTGTAAAGCCTTTTAAATAAACAATGCGAAGATCGACACATAAAGTTTAAGGAAATTTCGAAAGGTTATTTGGTGTTAGGGTGGTGGAAAGCTTAACACGTTGGACCAATAATCCAGAGGTACCGGGTTCGATTCCCGGTCTCTTCTGCGAGGTTAGGCATTTCAATTTTTCTTTTTGCCTTGATCAATTATCTCTACAACGATCTTAAAAACTTTATTGTTGGAGCGAGTAAAGCGTCTCCACTTATGTTTGGCAACTTTATTGTTAGAGCGAGCAAAGCGTCTCCACTTATGTTTGGCAACTTTATTGTTGGAGCGAGCAAAGCGTCTCCACTTATGTTTGGCAACTTTATTGTTGGAGCGAGCAAAGCGTCTCCACTTATGTTTGGCAACTTTATTGTTGGAGCGAGCAAAGCGTCTCCACTTATGTTTGGCAACTTTATTGTTGGAGGGAGCAAAGCATCTCCATCTAATCTATAGGTAGCAACGAATATAAATAAAGCGCAAACTAATGCGACTGGGTTGGCAAAAATGCGATATACTTACTAGATATATGTATACCCACTTCGGGGATCTCTCCGAGATATCATAGAAGGTATCTCTTCCTTAACCTCAGCCACGAATAACTGAAACTATTTGCTCCCAAGTCGTCTGAATTATTTTAATAGTATCATACCTGTAACAAAAAAGGTAATTATTAATTACAGTGTCCATAAGTCCGTAAATTCTAGAAATTTTATTTATTTCTTGAGAAAATTTAATTTTTTGACGTGATAACGAAAAAGCATGACTCAATTTTCATGTTCCGCCTGAGCCGAGCGTGTAAGCGATAGAGAGGCAGACAGACAGCGGGAAGCGACTGTTTTATACTATGTAGTGATGTATATATATATTACGTATATCTTCGTCTAGTATCCATAGTAGCTTTGCTTAGTTTGGGTCTAGGTCGATTTGTGTAAAGTTGTCCCTTAATATTTATTAATATTTATTATATGTACCTATATTTGGTAGTGACTGTACACGTCTTGCGCTGGGTACAGATGTAGAGCATGCGATCACTTCCTTGTTAGTGTGGACGACAAGACGACAACCGGGAGTCGTCGAGAATGCGGAGCAATCGCGCGCGAATTCGAGCTCGAGCACAGCTTACATTATACTGAAAGTGCACTTTATAACTACAAGGCACACAGATATAGAAAAAATGCGTCTTTAATATAATATTATGAAAAATGTGAAGAAAAATCATGAGTGCCAATTATTATTTAGGCAACCTGACGCGTGCCGCTAACTCATCCATTCTCCGCGGAACTTACTGGTAGTACTGAGTACCTACATAAAATAAGATATTTGATATGATGATATGCAAGGTATAAATGTCAATCTGGCGGACGTCACTGTCGCTTCCGCATCGGACTGTATAGTCAGTCAGTCAGCCACAAAAACGCTGCATAAAATCATCAAATAAAGATGTACATTCGACAAAATGGAATGGAATGGTCATAAAGATATTGTAAACTAGCTTTAGGTTATTTAGTTTTAAGATATTGCTGTGCCCTTGCAGGGTTCATGTCCGCTACTGTAAACCTTCTATAACATCTACTTGTACCATGAATGCAATAAATCACTGACTTTGACTTTGACATAAAAGAGTAAAAATTAAAAGGTGGCAATACTATACTGTCGTGTTTCCAATCAATCGAAAAAACGGGACGTCACTACAGTGCCACTTTTCAAATTCTACACTTTCTTGTCGTACTGTAACGACCTATGATGATGATGATGAGTGTCCACAAGAATGATCCCGCTGTCACATATAGCTCTGTGTCCTCTCGGTGGCACGTCTCAGCACCACTGTTACATGTGTGCAGTGAGCACACGTGCCGCACAACGCACAGGACCAATCCTGCTTTTGTTAAGTTCATTTTTATGGTTTAGACTCCGTACCTATTACTAAGTCTACTTGACGACGCGTTTGGCTCGGTTTGTAGACACCAGCCTACTGAGCCGGCGGTCCCGGGTTCCAATCCCGGCCAGGGCAAATATTTGTGTGATGAACTCGAATGAAACGATATTATTTTTTTTTATTAAAACAGTAACGTCTGCTGACGTAAACCAAAATGAAGCAAAAAAAATTAGACGCAGGATCGAATCCTGCCTGAACCATTAAAATTTTCAATTTTTAACCGACTTCAAAAAAAGGAGGAGGTTCTCAATTCGAACTAATTTTTTTTTTTTTTTTTTTTCACTTAATGTTTACAACATTTGGTTTACGTTAGCAGACGTTACTGCTTTAATAAAAATAATAATTGCAGTTACCGTTGTCAAAGGTTAATTCATTGTTACGTGAGTGAATGCAACGGCAGTTAAACCTTAGTATGGTTTTGCTCGTTGTATTATTTTTAAATGTATAGTTAAATGTAAACTTATAATATAAGTCTTATAACATGTTGTTCTGCTCGAAACTGCCTCATATTCCTAAATTGGGGATATTGCAATGCCTCATCGAATGAGGACCCGGTTTGTTCTCAGAGTGTCACGTATAATAAATCAAGATAACCGCAAACACGTCACAATGTATAAACACCGGATGCCTCCATTTCAACCGTTAAATGACGTGTCACCATCGCATTTTACTTCATAATTTAATCTGGGTTGAATTCCAGTGTACTTTGAGATATTTCCAAATAAGCCATATGGTCTCGGTATACCTTTACCTGTTAACCTTAAGCTGTGTCGATTCGAGCTGCATAAAGTGATATTTAATATTACTACCCGCAAGTTGGGGCCTTATCACACTTGCGATTGGCGAGCGAGTTTTCTTTACAAATAAACGTTGCGGCATACTCGCTACGTGATCGCTATCATACGAAATTTGCTCGCAAATCGCTAAGAATAAGTAGTAAACTTAACGCGACCGGGTAGGCGAAGTAGCGACATATGTCACCACATCGGAGATCTTTTCGAGCTATCAGAGAGGTATTTGGAATTAGGGCCCTTCGGGCATTGTTTGTTCGTTTATATTTGTTTGACCAGCCACCGTGCTACTCACACTACTGCTGCTACTTGTACTACTAGGCTGCTAGTGAAAGCGGCAATTCAAATTCACAAGAGTATTCCCCAGAAGTCATACATTTTCAGAAATCTTGAAAATGTCAAACAGGTTAAATTTGTGTTGTAACATTCCAAAATATCTTATGATATCAGCACAAAAAATGCTTTCGATTAAATGAAAATTTGATATGTCTATAAAGCAATTACTTCAGTTCTTTAAATTCGCTGAGCTACTCCCTCCTTCCGTCATTCCATTCTTTCGTTTTCTAGCTAGTTCTGGTCGCTAGGCCACTAGCGAATTTTCTCAGTCGAGAGGGCAACTCTGATTATAACAGCGCACCTATATTGTCGCCTGCCGTGTTGACACTCTCGTCGAGTAATTTGCGCACTTGTATTTGAGCACCGTGTTTGCGCGGGCGGGCGTATTTGCGTCGCTTTGTGCTTCTTTTGATCGCTAATGATGTTTGCCACCGTTTGAAGACGGGTAATTATGGGGATTGGGTGACGATTTGCGATTTTTTGAGCGCTGTGTCTTGATTGAATGGGATTTTGAGACTGTAAAATTGACAGATATATCTCACGCTCAGAGGGCTAACGGTATTCAGTACTTTATCCTTGATAGGCGAATGACGTCATACAATATTATAGCATGATTCAGTCGGGATGTCTTTTTTAATGTCAGGGGCAAACGAGCAAACGGATTGTCTGATGGAAAGCGATTACCATCGCCCATAGACACCTGAAACACAGAGGAGTTACAAGTGCGTTGCCGGCCTTTCAGGGGGACTACGCGCTTTTCTTGAAGGTTTGAAGGATATGATATTGATATTGTACGGTTACCAAATAATTAGCCACTTCAGTTTACTAAAGAGAGCTTAATCATTAACAGTTAATCATCGAGGGACTAGAATGTGTATAAGAAGAGGCAGCGTAGGGTTACTCGAACAAGGTAGATGGACGATCTGGTCAGATCGAACGCTGCATATTAGACGATTGTGAAGTGTGGTAGGTACGGAGATAATAATACGACCAAGCTCGGTGTTAGAATGAATCTTTTATTAGGAAAATCAGGTTCTTATATACTAATCAACATATGATAATTTCCTTTGTCTACACGTGTTGTAGCAGCAAATGGCCTTGTTGGTCAAGGTTCTATTTGTTCCCTTGAACCGACACGTGTTTATCTATTATGATTCATGTCAGCTGTGGGCTATACCGCATCTCTCCCCTTATTTTTGAGACAAAAATAGTAAAATTTTTAAACTGTTTTTGGCTTAATCTACTTATGTCTATTGTATACAAAATTAATATGGAGTTGTTTACTTTCTAGATCAAAATACAAACAATGAAGTTTCTTTTGAAGTCGGTTAAAATAAGCTTCATACTAAATGGTTTACAAAGTGGTTCTTATCTTAGTGGTATTGTAATGTTTACATTCCATGTGCCCTATATGGGTATGGCTGATATTGTTACATTCATACTTGCAATACATATCATGTTTCTTAGTGGCTACTTGTGATGTGGTAGTGGTTATTATTTTATTTATACATAGAAAGGTTTAGTTCTATTTTTATGCACTATGTGCTCTTTACCTAAAACTAATATTTTTACGTTAGTACCTAGGTCTAGAATTACAGTATATGGTCCCTTATATACTGGGTCCATTTTACCTCTATCTTCCTTTCGGACTAATATTAAATCTCCTATATTATAGTTTATAGGGTTAGTTTTTAAATCATAACTTACTTTTCTATTAATTTTAGTTTTAATTAAATTATTTCTAGCATCCTCTTGGGATTTTTGTAATCTATACTTAAATTCTATAGGGTAAGAGTCATAATTATATATTGGCTCTACCTGTTTAATAATATTACTTGGTATGTTACATAATTTACCAAATACTAGTTCATATGGTGTATACTTAGTTGCTGAATGCACTGTCGTATTATACGAAAAACACCAATATTGTAACCAATCTGACCACAGATGAGCTTGGTTATTTGTTTGTATCCTTAAAAATGCTCCTAAAGCTTTATGTGAATTTTCTAAGGAACCAAGACTTTCATGGTGGTAAGCAGTTGATTGCAATTGTTTTACACCTAAAATATTACATATTTCGCGCATAGTTGATGAAATGAATTCACTCCCCCGGTCTGTTCCGATTTCCTTAGGAATTCCATATCGCAAAATAAAATTATCAACTAACGCTTTTGCTACTGTGTTCGTTTCCTTATTTGGAAGCGGGTAAGCTTCTACATACTTCGTGAGTTCGCACTGCAACGTAAGTATATAGCAATAATCATTTTCGTCCTTAGCTAGGGGTCCGCATAAATCTAAGAAGATCTTATCGAACGACGATGTAGCCGTACTAGTTATACATAGTGGCTGTTTCACATGTTGATGGAATTTTTGTTTTTGACATTGATTACATCTTTTTACAAATTCCATAATGTCATTATCCATTCCTGGCCAGTAGTAGTAACGTTTCACGTTATTGGTCATTCTTCGAATGCCTGCATGCCCACTGGTAGGTAATAAATGGAAATCATTTAGGATGACACGTCTGTCATCTTTATTTGTTATTTTTGTGACACCTTTAATTATACATAATCGGGGTCCGGACCCTGTATCATATTTGTTTATACAATGAGCTAGCTCTGTAATCATACTCTTGGTGTCATCGGTATAGAGTATGCATATTTCTTTCAACTGTAGTGTCTTGCAAAAAGTACCTAATTCGCTCGCGAGAGAATCTCGTTCCGTACGCGATAGCGTCTCGGGCGTGACACACAGTGTCGCCAAGGATGGCGAGTAAACGATTCCGTCATTCTGACTTGTGACGTAATCTTTTTCTTTGAGTATTCTATAATAGTCTCTTTTATCGAAACTTAACTGTGGTAAGTTCTCTGGTTTTTTAAGGAGTTCTACCATTTTTGGTTGGCCAAACCTGTCATGGTGAGAAACCTTATTTTCTGAGCCATTTTGTCGTTTCTGCTCTTCCATTCGTTTCGTTTGTGCTCTAGTCATTACTGATATTACTTGCTTTGTCATACTTTTGAGTTCTTCACTAGTAATTTCTATCCTAGATAACGCGTCTGCAGCTGCATTATCTTTTCCTTTCAAGTATTCTACTGTAAAATCGTATTCTTCTAGACACAAACGGAACTTTGTGAGTCGGCTCGATGGATTTGTCATTCCGAATAAGTAAATTAACGGACGGTGATCCGTGACGATTTTGAACCTTCGTCCATATATATAAGGTCTAAAATATTTCACTGCCCACACTATAGCTAATAATTCTTTTTCTGTTGTGGGATACCTTTTTTCTGCTTCGTTTAACGGTCTACTTGCATAAGCTACTGGTAGTCCATTTTGATTTGATAAAATACATCCAACGGCTGTTCCTGATGCGTCTGTGTGTATCACGAACGTATTGTTATCTGAGAAGTCGGGATATTGTAGTAGCGGCGGGCTACTTATTGCTATTTTTAACTTTTTGAATGCGTCTTCGCATTGTTTAGTCCAATTGAAGTCTACATTTTTCTTTAATAATTTTGTTAATGGTAGAGTTATTTCGGAAAAGTTTTTAATGAATTTTCTATAATAGTTTACAAATGCTACAAAGCGTCTGACCTCGTCAGCGTTTTTTGGCTGTGGGTAATTTTGTACAATAGTAATTTTCTTTGGATCGGGTTTTATTCCATTTGGGGTAACTACATGTCCCAGATACAGAATTTCTTTTTGTAGAAAGTTACATTTTAGAGGGTTCAATTTAAAGTTTACTTTCCGTAATCTTTTGAATACATCCATTAAATTTTTATTATGTTGTTGCAAATTTCGACCCATGACTATGATGTCATCTAAATATACTATGCACTGTATGTAGTTTAGTCCAGACATAGCTATGGTCATCGCTCTGCTGAAAGCATTTGGGGAATTTTTTAATCCCATGGGCAATCTTTTCATTTGATAGTGTTTATCTGCTATAAAGGCAGTATATTTTCTACTTTCAGGGTCAAGTTTTATTTGGTAATAACCTTGGTTTAAGTCTAAGGTGCTGAAATACATAGCTCCGGTTAAAGAGTCTAGGATTTCGGTGATGTTGGGTAAGGGAAATTTATCATTTTCGATTACTTCATTGACTTTTCTGTAATCTATCACTAATCTCCATTTTTTTTCTCCACTTGAATCTGTCTTTTTGGGAACGAGGAGTAATGGACTCGCCCATTCCGACTGTGATTCTTCTATGATGTCATTTTCTAACATTTGTTTTATTTGTTTATCTATCTCGGATTTTTGTGATTGCGGTAAACGATAAGGTTTACTATATACTGGTGACGCGTTTGGTTTTAATCTTAATTTTTGTTCATATAGGTTTGTAGTGTTTAATGAGTCACCTGGTAGTTGAAAAATGTCAGCATATTTTGCACAAATATTAGCAATTGAGTTGCTCTCCTCTTTATTTAGGTTTTCTAATTTTAAAAGTGAAAACAGTAATTTTACTCTTTCCGCATTATTTTCGCATTTTTCAAAAGAAAAACAATTATAGTCTTGTAATGGTGTTATTTCCGGTGTGAATTTTTTTAAAGTTACGTTTTCTTGACGCGTGTTCAATATTTTTACTGTGATTTTCCCATTTTTGCTAGTGGTTATGGTATTTGCCACAAAAATTCCTTCTCCAATTTCGCTTGATAAGATGACGCAATCTCCTGTGCAATTTGTAGGTAATCTTATGATGGATTCACTCCTGGCTGGTAAATTAATCTGATTCGAACTGTTTATTCCGGTATTGTCATTTTCTAAAGTTAAGGGTATTGTAAATAATTCGTTATTATGATTTAACGTGATTGTCCCTTTTTCATAGTTTATGACACATTTATATTTTAACAAAAAATCCTGTCCGATGATTCCGTCAACTTGTAATGGTAATTTTTGGAATACATGAAATTCATGCTCAAATGACTTGTTTTCGTTTTGCAAGTTTAACGTAATCGTATTGTCCGATGTTATTTTTCCTCCGACTCCGTTTATGTGAGTCATCTTAGGTGTCATGACGGCGCGCGATAATAAAGCTGCATCTCGGGTTACGGCGCTAAGGCTCGCGCCTGTATCAATAAGCCATAAGTGTGTTGTGCCATTTATTTCGAACTGAACTGAGTTCATATGACTATACGTTAGAATATAGTTTTTAGGCACGAAAAAATTCTAACTCTGATGGTGGCTGGTCATCGTTTTGTGTATTTTCTATCGCCGTGTTTACCTGATGTCGCCAGTTAGATGTATTTTGACGACGATCCTGGTAATTTTTTTGGGTACGCGTGTGTCGGGCACTCGCGTTTCGCGTAAATACTCGTGGTGACTTATATTGCACCGATTGGGTACGCTGTGGGTATTTTCCCATAGGTCCACTGTAATGACCTCTGTAGGGTCTGTAAGTTTTAAAGCCTTTGTTCTTAATATAGAACATTTGTTCTGGGCCAGGGGTAGGTGTAGCGGACACCTCCTGGTCCTTAGCACCCTGTATAGCGTCTTTAAGCGAAGTGTAATTTCGGGACGCTATAATGGTACTTAGTTTGTCATTTCGTAGCCCTTCGGCGAATTTCGTAATTGCCATTTTTTCGTTTAAGGGCTTTAATACGCCATATGCCTCGGATTGTCCGTTGGCTTGCGTTATAGTGAGGTTTACGAATAAATCCTCTAATTCTTGTCCGTATCGTTCGATAGTCCTATTCCCTTGCCGCGACGACATAAGCTTACTCTGTATCGCGGTTGCCGATTTTACGGGCAAAAGGTGAATTTTCATCTCATCAATTAAGGCGCTTACCTTGGTATGCTTATCAGATATGCGTAGCTTAGCGCTTTGCGTTAATCTGGTCTTAACCACAAAATTTATCAATAATTTAGAGTCAGTCTCCTTAATCATTGAGGAGTATAATTCTATGGCGTCGATCAGCTGACTAGTGACGGCTTCCGAGCCGTCCATAACGGGTAACAGTGATACCGCTGTTTTTAAATTAAAGCTGTTATCTGACGCCATTGTGTCTGACTCTTGTTTATCTTGTTCGTAAGTAGATGAAATTTTATTATAAATAATTTCTATTTTTGTGAGATAAGACTGGATTAATTCGCTGTCTTGTACAGAAATTTCAGAGTTTTCTAGTTTAGAACTATATTCGATTATATATGTTTCGTATTGTTTATATAGTAATTCGACTCGTTCGCGCTTACTTTGGCCAATAGCCTCTGCTCGGCGTTTTGGTCCTAACTTTCTGATATCTTCCTGTAATGCTCTTAAATTTTCGTACAATGTTTGAATCTCAGACATTACTCACAAAAAAAAAGATTTTTTTTCCCGTATACTAGGCACATAATTAGTTAGTTCAAAATTGTACCTCCAGTCATGTTGTGATGCTGGTGCTGATGCTGCTGATGGATGGCGCTAGTACTTGCTGCTAGACGCTCTGCTCCGGTCTGCTGCGCATCGTGACCGCAACTGCTTGTCGCTGGATCTTCTTAGTTAGACATTCGTTGCCTTTTTTCCACAATGTGTAGATCACGAAAATGACGAGTATGACGAGCACCGTAGTTGTTAAGTATACCGTCACTCTGCCACTGTTGGACTGGCTGATGGTTGCTTCGTTGGAGGGTCCGTTTTGGGCGATTATAACTTCTTCTTTGGTTTCGTCCCGTGAGTATTGGCCTCCCATTTTGGATCTTTGGTGCAGTGAGCTATTATGAGGTCACGGCGCTGGTGACCATGGTCACGATGGGCTGGTCTTGGCTGGCAGGCTGGCTGGTCGGCTGGCTCGGGCTGTCTGGCTGGTGCGAGCTGAGCCTAGGCTGTGGCTGTAGCTGGGGCTGCCTCATGCAGCCCGACTGGCAGGGTCGCCATGAAGTGTGGTAGGTACGGAGATAATAATACGACCAAGCTCGGTGTTAGAATGAATCTTTTATTAGGAAAATCAGGTTCTTATATACTAATCAACATATGATAATTTCCTTTGTCTACACGTGTTGTAGCAGCAAATGGCCTTGTTGGTCAAGGTTCTATTTGTTCCCTTGAACCGACACGTGTTTATCTATTATGATTCATGTCAGCTGTGGGCTATACCGCAATTGTTCGATAAACCTTTGTCCAGCAGCGGACTTCTTTCGGCTGACATATCTGCTTTATCGTTGCGGCTGCTTCAACATTATTGTTAGATAATTATAGAATGTGACCATATAATAACACAATGGCGTCGCGTCAACAGGACCCGATTCTCACCGGCTGGTCTATTTTAACGCGTTTGAGTAACACTTTTTTTGCTCTTGAAGAAACAGTAAACCGAAATATACACCTAATCACCTTAATTAATGAAAGGGATTATTAAAAGCGCCTAAGCAAATGTAAGAGCAATGGTGCTTTTGGTCTAATCATTAAATTTCCTACAGGGTCATCAATATCATCATGAATTACTTACTCACTTTTCAATCTTTTTAGGGATAATTTCCAGGATGAAAACTATCCTATGTCCTTCCTCGGATCTTAAACTATCTCCATGCCAAATTTCAACAAAACCGATTCAGCGGTTTAAGCGTGAAGAGGTAACAGACAGACAGACAGACACACTTTCGCATTTATAATATTAGTATTTATGTTCCGGCTTGCCTAGGGAGTTTGAAGCCACGCCCCTGCCATATAACATAAATGGGTCCTTTTCATTCAAAAACTTTTCCACCTAAACAAAATGATTGTAAAGTTTGTAATTAACATAGTTTTGCATGGCCGACAGCGGCCGACCCATGTCACAGCACACGGCTCCATCCTATGGCTACGATTACAACGTTATTCTAAACCATGCATTGTGCCGGAGATAATGGAGTTGTAGCACTTAAGCGACTTGATAGAAATACTCAGGCTGTTGAGATTTTTTTACCTACCTTTAAATACCCTTGTCTTACCATTACACTTGAGATGAAAATTCTATGAAATAAAGCATTCGGTGAAGTGTTTTTCTATGAAAGAAGAGAATCCCGTTCGGCACACTTGTAGCCTAAACAGCCTGACAGATTAAAGCGTGTGAAATGACATTTCATTCACCTAATGTAGTTGTATAGTGTATTTCACATAGCTTTGTGCGTGTGGCATCTGTTGCACTGATATGACAGATGTCAGACGCACAAAGTTATGTTAAATAGACTATATTCAGAATGACATCGACTAAGTATGCATTTTTACCGACTAAGTAAGAGTGAAGGATTTCTATTCAGCTACATTTTTAAAACTAAAACATCGGCAATGAAATGAACATTGAAGGAGCATATTTACCATTATAATTTAGGACCTTCTACAAGGCATGTTCTAAAAGCTTCTTAGTTACTAGAGGTGGGAGATGAGTAATGAATATCGTTACGATGAAAAAATCACTGTGATTTGACGTCTGAAAATATTATCGTAAGTTTCACGAATAAATGAAATCATTATTCATTAGTGGCTTTGTGGCTGTAGACCTCGCGAGGAGGGAATCCTCCGGGTTCTGATTTTGTATGACGAGAACCGGCAATTCCCGATATCGGTCCTGGATTTGTATGGATAAAGAGTACCGGAAGCAAAAACCACTCGAGAGTTTGTTTCTAAAGTTGATTTTTTTTCACGTTTTCAAACACTATAAAAAAATAATAAATGTATTTCAATACAACAACAATATCTTGACCATTTTAAATAATTTCGATTAACTAAATCGATAAATAAAAAATATCTAATCATTGAACCTACTCACAAAATTTCATGAGAATCGGCTGAGAAATGTGACCTATAGGCGAGAATAGCCGGAATGCATCTGGACATCCCAAGATTAGCACATACGATTTTTTTTGGGTCTTCTCGCGACGAGAAAAATAAATACGCAAATAAATATAACAAGCCACCATCATATTATAAACAAAACTCGACACGTGTTTCGCCCCTCTATGAGGCATCATCAAGAGATGTTGGCGGTCTGGAGTCTCATAATTGAAAGACAGTTGTCGGACTTTTTAGGATTCCGTAGCCAAACGGGACCCTAATACTAAGACTCCGCTGTCCGTCCGTCTGACTGTATATCTGTCCGTCTGTCACGAGGCTGTATCTCATTAACCGTGATAGCTAGACAGTTGAAATTTTCACAGATGATGTATTTTTGTTGCCGCTATAACAACAATTGGTCGTTGCGTTAACTTTGCACCTCATTTGTATGCGGCGTCATACATACCAGGTGCAAACTTAACTTAATCCGGCCAGTTAAGATGGGATGGGAAGTGATTGTACAGAACCCTCGGTGCGCGAGTGCGACTCGCACTTGGCCGGTTTTTTTACTGGAACGTCAGTCACGGCGTTTGAAATGGCTTTTCCCCTCACTATTGCCAACATAGTTTGTGAGGGTCTGACCGCCGCTCGCGTAATATCTGGGTCTCGGATGTGGTGTAATTACACTCATTAGTGTTGATTGAGATACTTGGGAATTAGATCTTTCTTAAAAGGGAAGTATGTTTGGTGGTATCTACAACAAATGTACCTATTTAGTCGGCGACATATTATCAATAATGGAACTGTTATAGTTTTTTTTAGGTTATCGTTTAAAAACGGTGATAACGTGATAAATTACC
Source organism: Apotomis betuletana (assembly GCA_932273695.1). Classification (NCBI taxonomy): domain Eukaryota; kingdom Metazoa; phylum Arthropoda; class Insecta; order Lepidoptera; family Tortricidae; genus Apotomis; species Apotomis betuletana. The sequence goes on along the minus strand of OW026323.1, from coordinate 14,078,524 downwards.
AACCGTAATAGGTAGAGACTTCAGTATCGCATTGTGTATGCATTTAGTATGCCCACTGTAACAACAAATACCGAAAATAATGAAGGTAAAAAATAAATCGTAGTTGAATGGTAATAATAAATATATAAGTATCTATTACCACTATAACTGCAAATACTTTTTTTGATATTACGGAACCAGTCGTGTTCGTAATAAAGACACAAATGAAAAAAAAAAACAATATTATTATTTTATAGGTTTTACACTTTTAAAAAGTTTCCTTGAGAACTGCGTAGGTATAACTGTAACTAAACTTCTTATATATATATATATAATATGGCTAAGTTAATGCAATTAAGATCAGATAAGATAGATAAGATATTTATTGAATAATAACTTATTTTATAGTAAGAATAACTATAAGAAATTCTACTTGGCAAAAAGTGCCCCTCTAACCTACTTAAAAAATAAAGTTTAATATTTCATGAATTTAATTATTTTTAAATATTCTTAGCGGTATAAAAAAACGTGTCTTCATTTCCTCCTGATAGTGTGTTTTTTGCGTAACCTCAAGTGTTAAAAGAAAGACACAGTTAACTATACATCCATAGACCGCAACAAGTTGCAATAAGGTCTATATCCGATAACAAATGTACAGTTAACAGTGTGTACGATAGTAGGTATAGCCGAATTATTTAATTTATGAGCAAACATTTTGTTGAGGATGATCGCTCAACACTGCCTCTTCGGTAGCTCACGAGTGAGCACAGTGGACTGTATTTCGGTTCTCGAAATTCGTGGTTCCGGTTCGGTCGCCGTGGCTAACCCAGTCGTAGGCACGGCGGTTCAGACGCGGCACGTAGTCGCCACGTAGTTGCTGCGTCACACGTAGCAAATCGTACGTTCGTTGGCTCGTAGTGCGGTTCGGTTCTGCGGCTCCGGATCCAGTTCGTAGCTGCACGACGTAAACGTCACGTAGATGTCACGTAGACCGAAGTTTGGAGATCAACCACCGAATGGGACCTCAGACAAACTTGGTTACGGCAGCTGGTTCGATGCGGGTTCGAGTACGAGTTATAAAAACACTAGTTGACTTGTTGGTTCTTTAATTTTCTTCGGCAGTATGCTAATTAACAAAAAACAATAATTCCTTATATGCTTTTTCCTTATAGTCTAATAAGAGTCAGGATCTGTAAGCGTAATACTGGCTCGCAGGCCAATAGGAGGCGTCGATCCGTACATTCTACGGCCGGCACGCCCCTTTCGTCAAGTTCGTTCTTTTTTAAGAATCGTTGTATGAGAAAGTGAACTAGCTACGTGATTGGACGTTCATATTCCCATTTTTCAGCTCTAACGGCTTTTCTGGTCTACGGGATGGGTGGTTCGGGAAGTGTCGTGTCTACGTTTACGGTTCGATTTCTACGTGAGATGTCTCATTCTGTAGCTTTCATTGCACCGCATTAAATGGCCTTACGTTTTATAAGATAAGATTTACGGTTCGTTAGTTATTAAGTCGGATCGATCGATGAAGTTAAATTTACGGTGTGCTAGCAAGTCGCGGAAGGCCATAAAAGGTAAGTGCAATGAGTCCAGATGCATCTATAAGTGTATACTAAGTGATTAGGTCATAGTGAAGTTAATTTGAATTGTTAAGACGAAATTCCAATGCGATTTCGTACTGAAAATGGGCTCTAATCGGACGGTTCATAATTCACGTTAATTTTACGTTAACGTGAATTGCGGTTGACCTAATTACTTTAGAAACATTACAAAAACGGATTCCTGATGGGATTATCCGTTGCTATCGCTTGGCACTATTGCGGAAGCGATAGCAGGTGATGAGATATTATCATAACATTGCCACGTGGTTCGGTACCACGTGAATATCTTATGTAATATTCATCGCTATCGAATTGTGATTTTCGGATCGGAATCGGTTTGGGATTAGACCAGTTACATATATGTGTCTCTTTTACGGACGGTTATATACATTTGGTACATAATAAATCGACTTATAGCGTCTTTTATGCGCAATAAAATAAATTAAATAAATTAACGTTTTACATTAAATTTTGCTTATAAACTAACAGTTTTCGGCTTGTGTCCGTAACACATTTGATCAAAAATATCTAAACACGCTATGCCGTCAGAGAACTCATTTCTATAAAAAAAATTTTTTTTTTATATTATGACAAGTAATAATAATTTTAACCAAGTTGTTGAAGTGAATAATATTTTTCCCTGAATTCTAGATAGCAGCGAGGTATTCGTAACATAGTTATTTTATGTTTTCATTACGTGCAGTCGAAAATAAGTTGAAAAAACAGTTTTCTGCGTGAATTTTGTAAGTTTCGAGTAGTTTTTGAAACAATGAAAAAATCAAACTGTAGATTTTAAATATACGGCAATAAATCGCAATAGCCCTGTTCTAAGTAGTAACATTGATAATTTTATGTTAAGAAACATGTTTGAACTTAGAGAAAAATGTCTAAAACAATCAGCATTTTTGAACGAATAAGGAGCCTTATAGCCGTGTTCACAAATGTTTGATCAAATCTTTGCTCATTTGATAAACTCGACTGTACGCAAAGTCTCTCATATCGTACGTGTGTCGATCCATTTCCATAACTCGAAGAACTTATCACTTAGCTTCGATCGGCCGTTACATACATCTTTAATATAAACGACTTATTTGTTACTTTACTCTACTGGTTATGGAAATGGAATAGAGATTAATGGGATTGACCTTTCGAGCAATAGATATCAGTTGACTTCTTTTTAGGGTTTCGTAAAAACCTAATCATATAGATGATATTTGCAAGAATTATGAAAAAGGTATGATTATTAATGTATGAATTCTGCGAAAATATTTTTTGGCGACATTAAACCCGTGCATGGCGCGAAGAACTTGATAAGTCCAAAATGGCAATTTTACAGGGCAGCGATTTTATAGTTTAACATTTTCTCCAAAATCTGTTTCATCTAAAAGTCGTATATTTATAGCTTGATATAAGGGTATTTTCATGCGAACTTTTCAATTATTTTATTTAACAAATATATGGATTCAAGTCCGAAATAAAGAATTTGAATTTGAATTTATTTATTTTGGTAGAATCATTGCATTTTGTGAGATATTAGACTTATCAACATATTCACCAACGACTTATCAACACATTTTTTACGTTCTTAGAAAATACCTTGTCTCAAATGTTATAAAAATCATCAAGTACCAAGTGATATAGCTTGCACAGTGAAGCAATATATCAAAATAAACCTTGAAATAACACAAATAAATTTATAAAACGCTTTAAAATCGATTACATTAAATCCATCTCCATCAAAACATAAATCGGCTTAACAATAACATATGACTGCGATAAAAAACGTCAGCGGTCCCATCCAATTTATTTTCCATTTTTATCGCAGTATCATCAATATAATAGAATATTCTTCTTTAAAAATGCTGTGATTTTTCAAGCCAGCTGACTGCACTTATTCCCAGTAGCCAATCTCTCGCAACATTGGTTCGAGATTTAAAAAGTATTTTCTATTTTTCTATGAACCAGTTTCTTGCTACATCTATCCCGTCATATTCTAAACAAGGTTTGAAGAATCACTTTTTGTTGGTGCTAGTTTACTATTTGCGCTTGGTTTTGCTTGTTGTTCTCGTGACGTTACTAGTTCTTTGAAAAAAAAACGACGGGTTGGGCGCAGTTTGTAGAACACCTGCCTAGCCGACAGTCCCAGGTTCGCATCTCGGCCAGGGCAAAGATTTGTGTGATGAACGCGAATATTAGTGTGTCATGTGCTTGGGTCATGGTTGTTCTGTATTTAAGTATACATATATTTATCTGTATATGTACGTATATCTTCGTCTAGTAACACAAGCCTTTTTGAGCTTTATTCATGTATTATTTATTTTTACAAGCTTTTATTTAGCTTGCATGGTATGTTTAAAGTATGTATGTTCGGGTGAAATCTTGCAACTCAATTTTGAAGCAGATATCGTCAACCGATTGAGCTGAAATTTTGCATACTTACTTAACTTTGATGACAATATAATAATATGGTACCATGGGGCTGCTCTGATGATGGAGCCGGACGGTGGCCATAGGAACTCTATAATAGAAAAAGCAATCCTACCGAGCTTGGGCTCTTTAGAATCGTCTCAGTGAGCATTTGATGGATATCCAAAGAAAAGTACAGTCGGCTATAAAAGCTTGCCACTAAAATGTCATTTTTGACAGAAACTTATTTGATAAAGATTTTAAATGGAGAAAAGGACGAGCTAGGAAACCGATGAGCAGTTAAGACAGTTGTCGTAGTAATTATAATAAACTAACGAAACACTGTTCCTGGTTCTAGTTTGAATCCCCGATATCCTTATATTAACAGGCTCGATGTTCAATTATAAGACGACGCGGTTGGCTCAGTTTGTAAGCGCTTGCCTACTGAGCCGGCGGTGCCGGGTTCGAATATTTGTGTCATGAACTCGAATATTTGTGCTTGGGTCATGGTTGTTCTATGTATTTAAGTATATATTTATCTATATAAGTATATATATCGTCGTCTGGTACCCATAACACAAGCCTTCTTGAGCTTAATTTGGGACTAGATCGATTTGTGTGAGGTTGTCTGATATTTATTATTATATTTATTTATTTATTTATTTAAACTTTATTGCACAAAATACATAAGTAAAAGTACAAATGGCGGACTTAATGCCTTTAGGCATTCTCTACCAGTCAACCACTGGGTTAAGCAGAAATATGTTGTCGGTGCAGGATCAAAGGTTACAGACAAACAGTAATACAACACAAATCAATTACATTATTATTAAAGTAACACACACACTCACACACTGTACACTTTACTTACACATCACATACATCTCAAAGCATCAATGTTTAATGAACATGACTAACTAAACTCCTTGCTGCCTTACTCAAAGCAAGCATGATCGAAATCTCATTGTGCGACGAAGAAAAACTTCCATTTACATACTCCATGAGCTGTATAGAAACTCGTATAAGACTCTTGAAAAGAGTTGCAGGTTATATGCATTTAATTATAACACGGCCACATTAAGTTTGCACCTTCTCAGGAACCGACACCATACATGCCGAGTGCAAAGTTATCTTAACCGGGAGGGAAAGGCTTTCAATGTGGCAACCTTTTTCGCTAGGCTGGAACAAAATATGCCACGAGCTCGGTGGCAGAGTTAAAAGAATTTAAAATTTACTCGCTTTTTAATTAGCGAAGTTTCTTAATGCTTATTGTCATCACTGATTACAGTTGGCGGATGTAACTCAATGTGTAATAAGAAGGCTTGTTTTATGGGTTCTAGACGAAAATGTACATAAATATCTACTTAAATACCTACATAGAACATCTTTGACCCAGGCACGAATATTCGAGTTCATCACACAAATATTTGCCCTTGCCGGGATTTGAACCGTAGGCTCAGTAGGCAGATGACCTACCACTTGACTGCACCAACCACATCGTCAAATTAGATTTCCTGTCAGTTGTTTCAGCAATAGTTATGTTTATATAGATACCAAACTAAATTGGACAGCGCATTGACGGTTACAATAATATTATTTCATTCATTTGGTTCAACAAAATCAACCAATCCCTAATTAGCAATTCTAATTAACACTTACTTCAATCATTCACAAAATACATAACCAAATAAGCGCTTAAATTCGTACATAAATTTGGTTAAAATGACTAATAAACTGTGAACATCAATTCGACGACAAAAAGTCATATTTGCTGTATAATTAATAAGGCTTTTGTGACGTTTTGGTGCCAGGGTGTTATGTTATCCGTCGGCGTAGTTAATATGCGCGTAGATAGCACTGTGGAGCGCCTGCGCTAGTGATGTAACTCTTCCGGGAATCTTCTTTACCAATGAAACAATTTCCAAGAAGAACATTACTTTGAAGTAAATTTCAACATTCCTACAGAGCACTAAAAACGCTCCATACAAATGGCCTACCTACATATGACGTCATTTATTAATTTAAACTTTATTGCACAAAATACAGAAGTAAAAGTACAAATAGCGGACTTAATGCCATGAGGCATTCTCTACCAGTCAACCACACGTCATCTGTGGGATGACTTCCAATATTTGTATGGAGACAATAGTAATTTGCCATTTTCACCGTGAAAAAGTGCGTTTAATTTCATGGATGTCATACTGTTTAGTTAAATTATGAGGATTCTGAAAAGAATTTAAAAAATAATTTTGATTAAAAAAAAACATTTTAAAATTGTCCAATGACATTCTTTGAAGTCACATTTATATTTCAAAAAATATTTTTCTTTGTATCATGACATATTAAGCTAATTTTTATTCATAGTGTAGTTATACACTATGTCGTATAATTCAACATCAATCGCATCCCCTATTGCTGAGACCGGGATCGGGAATTCGGAGGCCCATCACTAGAGCCATGTATTGCGACAATTACCTATTACACCGGGGAGCTAATCTGGTCGTTATTATTTTGATTAATATTAGGTTTGGCGAGCACTTCGGAGCTACGGTTATAGCTTAATAATGGTATTAAATATCTATTATTAATATTAAGTAAGTAAGTAAACACTTTATTGTACACAAAAACAGTAAAAAAATACATCTATTACAAATAACATATAGATACAAAGGCGAACTTATCCCTATAAGATAAGGGATCTAATATTAGTTGGATAATACGACGACTGCAGAAATTGTTAAGATAGTGAAAGCCCTATTTATTTATAAAAAAAGCACTTTGATATGGCGAAAAATACCTATGAAATTAATTAAACTGAGTATCGAATTTAACTTTAGAGAGTGGAATTTTTCTCGACGATCTTAAAGCAGGCGTTAATACGGCCTTTACTTAAAAAAGGGTCCAAAAACTACATAAATAATTACAGACCAATCATAAATAAGTAAATAAATGTTGTTTCAATTGTAACATTTTTCTTGTTGGTGTGCAATAAAGAATTATTGTATTGTATTGTATTGTATTGTATTGAAGGATAATCTTACACAAATCGACCGAATACTTGTGTCTGTGAGCTGTTTGTAGACCTCGCGAACGTTTTTTTTTTATGTCTGATCTATGTTTATGTATTTCTCTTTTGTGTTCAACCTCCATATTCTGTATCGCTCACTCGTTGTGCCGCCTCGCTCGGATTTCTCGCTCAACCGCTTGCCGCACCGCTGGTCACGCAAAGTCTCATCTCCGAAGGCGTTCTTCAACGCGGTAAGTTATGCAACGCGTCGTTTTTACACGCCAGTGTGGCGCCACCCTAACCCACCGGTCCGCTCGATTTGTTCGGCGCCATACAAATACCCGGCAACTTTTAACACGATAATTGATTCCCGAAGTTGCGGGATTGGTTCCAGCGCTCCGTTTCATTATTAGGCGCGCGTGGATTCTTGTTGTTTTTGAAGTTCCCGTTTGGCCGGTTTGGAATTGATTGTTTTCTCTTGTTTACATAATAGTGGCTTAGAAAATTGAGTCGATTATTTATATTGTTTTATGATCACAACAAAATTGTGCGCTGACCTGATGAACTAGTCTTCACCCCCAGACTGAACACTTATCAAACATTCGTAATGGCATAACTTACCGTTGGTTTCTCTTTCTTATTTGACGACGCCGTTGACGCAGCTTGTAGTGTAGCTGCCTTCTGAGCCGGCGGTACGGGTTCGGGAAGGACAAAATATTTGTGTGATGAACTCGAATATTTGTTCCTGGGTCATGGATGTTATCTAAAATGTCGACTTGCCAAGATAAACCCGAAATATTGCTTAACTTCGCACCCTGATTGCGGTAATCAAAAGACAAAGGATCTAGAACGTAAAAATAGGACGTTGGAATAACAAATACTATTGGATTCATTTAGTAATTCACGGAAAAACGTATCCGAGAATAACTTCCCTCATTATATTGAAGTGTAATTTCATCATCCGTCTAAATATCATACAAAAGGCTTCACGAATAGATTCCTGGAAGCGACGCACCACTTCCTATATTACTCTGAACTCTCTCGGGGCCACGTGGAGGGAACGAACACTCCTACAGCCACAGATTATTTACAATAGATTCATCACTAATATTATAAAGGCGAAAATTTGTGTGTTTGTGTGCATGTTTGTTACTTCTTCACGCTCAAATGGCTGGTTCAATTTTGATAAATTTTGGTATGAAGGTAGCCACCCTGGAATAACACATAGGCCACTTTTTATACCGAATAAATGTACCCGTGGGATGAGCGGGTAACACCGCGCAGTGCAGCTAGAGATATTATAAGCGCGAAAGCTGGTGAGTGTGTTTGTATGTTTGTTGATTAGGTTAAGTTAGTATATTATCAGTATTTACGATACCAGCCAAACTGAAATAAAACCAACTTGTAGATATAGCACCAAACTATCAAACTTTAGGACTCATAAAAGCCGTGTGTCCACTTATCTGGAGTTACTGGAACTATCGCACCTCAAACTTGAGGGAAGTTGAGTTAATCTGTTAAAGTAGCCGGCGCTTCGCTAACACTTGCTGATCTAAGTTTTGTAGGGTTTCATATTATTAAAACTATCGTGAGACCTCTTTGATAATTATTAAAACGGTCGGACGGTATGGCAGGCCGTTCCTGACCATTTTTACGTGTGTTTAAACCGTTTTTTATAATTATTGAGAGACATTAACGTTAGTTTTAACGTCAAGACGTCGCACGTTGCGGCAACGTGCCACAGCACGTCTCTGTGACACGTTGTCGGCACGATTTTTTACGTTGCACGCCGTAGATTTCCACGACACGACGTCGCAACGTTACACTACGCTGCAACGTGCCACGGACGTAACATCTAATTGTGTGTTGGCCCTAACGGCCCACTTAATATCACGTAGACCCCGGCGAAGAGCCACATGTGAGTTCGAAACATGTCGGGCCGTTTAACAAACTGCCTATTGAAATTACTGAATTGCCCTTTAATAGCTTTAAGAAAAAAATATCAATGTATTTCAAGAAAAAAATATTTTACTCTGTATCAAAATTTTTGAACATCAGTATTAACATCGTAGATTTCCATAATTAATGATTAATGATTATTATTAATTATTAAATTATTATTATTTTATTAATATGTACTTTGACATAAGGTCAACCGGGGTAATTGCCACTTTGGGGTTATTGCGTCTATTTCAGTTACTTTTTAAACGACGTTAGTTACTACAACTTCTGCCATTTAGTGATATAGGAATAAACTACTTGGAGGGCAACACGTAACATAGAGGACGTTTTGGCGTATCTTGGTCAAGAGGTCGACCATTTTGAAATTTAGTGTCATGCTAGATTTACACGTTGCATGAGGTAAGTCAACAAAATATGTTTACATCCCTGTTTTTCTTTAGATATTTGATAATTATTTGTAATAAATGTGACTACTATTAGTACGGCGATATGTTCGAACCACTATTTTTGTTGATAATGCTTTGGGTTTGGAAAAAAATCGATGTCAAATTCTTGGAGGTTATTTTTTAAATTTGGCAAAATGCGTCTAATACTTTGAGGTAATTGCGTCTGTGTATCGCATTTGCACCAATGTCAGGTGTCGACAACCTTTTTCTTGATCCTAGGTTTTAACAGTATATAGAACATTTTCGAGCTTATTGTTACCAGAATTAATGCATTTTATGTAGTTTTGTGTCAAAGTTTAAGTAAGAACCTAGTCGGAATTTCGTCTACTGATAAACTCCCAATTTTTTTTTTTTTTTTTTTAAATCAACGCCAGAGGGCTGGCTGCAAATCGTGAACAAAGTTTTGCCTCTCTGCCGCAAATGTGATTTCATTTTCGTTTTCTATATCCCAAAGGATTATATGATTAAAACTTACAAAGTACAAAGTAGATAAAAAAATGATAATGTTGAAATATTTTTCTATCATGGAAGGAATTCTCATTTTTTGATATGTATTTTTCCTATTCTTTATACCCCTCGCGGTGAACGATGAGTCCTATGACAGCTGTCATCTCAATACATTTTATAACCTATAATCGGAAAAATGTACTGGTGTCATAGGACTCATCGTTCGCCGCAAGGGGTATAAGTGTGATGACAAGCAACTCCGTAATTCAATCCGCTAAAAAATATGGGTAAGTACAACATAGAAGAAAGTATTGACCTTAAATATCTTTAACAAACTCCTCATCTGGATAAAATCTCCACTATTAAATTTCACTCATTAAATAGGTCAGTGACAAAGATAAAAATTAAAGCTCTCGGAACATTTCTAGATCTAAGACTTTTGACAGACTAAAAGGTTTACAACATCTGGAAATTAGGATTGGATAAATGCGTCCACATATTGTAGACGCGTTTACCCAGATTATACTATTTTCTATCTGAGGTCGTTATAACTGTTTTTGATCCCTTGTATTTAGCTTTATCTTCTAGAATACTGTATTGCAAACATGTTTCATGAATTTTTGAAAGCCTCTTCGTAATTGATCGTGAATGGCTTAAAAAAGACGCAATTATCCCAACTGGGACAAATGCGTCTAAATTTCCGTTTTTAAAAAAAACATCTGTATATCGTTTAATCATCGCAAGCCAAAAACGTTACTACACGAATTTTCTTGGAAAAAAGCCACAGGAAGCACAGCGCGTAAGAATATTTCTATACACTAATTAAATATTTCATAACTTGGGGTTAAATGAGAGTATAAAATATCAAAAAAAACAGTGACGCCATTACCCCGGTTGACCTTACTATATAATGTCTCATGTTACTTTATGGTGAATAAATGAAATCTGAAATAACTGAAGTCTGTGACCATTCTTATATTTATTTCACAACTAGCTTCGCCGCGCGGTATTACTCGCTACAACCCGATAAAAAGTAGCCTCTGTGGTTATGATAGTGTCAGCTACCTCCATAATAAAACTTATCTACATTGGTCCAGCCGTATGAGCGTGAAATAGTAACAAACATACACATAAACACTCTCACAAATTTTTGCCTTTACAATATTTGTGTGATACATTCCATATGTTGCTGATACTTTTAGCTTTACTTTGGTGTAAAAATAGTTTACTATACCAACCACAATGAAAGGAAACCAACTTGTATGTATAGCAAACTATCAAACTTTACTGGGACTCATAAAAGCTCTATGTGTCCACTTATTCCGGAGTTATCTAAAACTATCGACAGAACTTGCGGAAAGCTGAGTTAATCTGTTGAAGTAGCCGCCACTCTAACACTCACTGATCGAACTTTGTAGCATTTTTTTACAGGATGATACTAATGTTGAGACAAGGGACAAGAAATCAAAATGTAAGTAACAGTATATGTCTAAACTTAATCACTGGACCTTTCTGCTTCAGATATGATTCGGCATTTTTAGGGTTGCCGTACCTGATTTTCCTCCTAGCCTTTGTCCCATATCTTTGCAGAGAATAGAATAGAATACTCTTTATTGCACACCTCAAGAAGAAAGAAATACAAATACAAATGACAGAGAATGAATTCTCAATCGGGGTCGGCTAACTAAATCCCAAGATGTGGCGTAGGCACTAGTTTTTACGCAAGCGACTGCCATCTGACCTTCCAACCCAGAGGGGAAACTAGGCCTTATTGGGCTTAGATGGTTTCCTCACGATGTTCCTTTACCGAAAAGGGAGTGGTAAATTCGCCATTAAACGTCACAGTTTGGCGAGTAATATTACATTGTTAAATGTTATTGTTTAGAGTTAAATAAAAAAAAAATATATCAAATGACATTCCGTAGGGTAGGGCGGGGCTTAAAGGTCCGCGGGTTAAAAGGTCCATTTTTTTTTTCAAAAAGGTGTGACATCTCCAACTGTCGACGATGGCGCTTTAAACACCCAGCAGCGTCCGCTTCTTACACCACTATCATTAAAAATTACTATACCTTACTTGTTTTTTAAATATGTACAAATGGACCTTTTTACCCGCGGACCTTTCAGCCCCGCCCTACCCTACATAAGTTCCAAAAAACTCATTGGTACGGGCCAGGTTCGTTAGGTTACGTCAGGGTTCCCGTACCTGATGGGTAAAAAACGGGACTATTACTAAGACTCCGCTGTCCGTCTGTCTGTCTGTTCGTCTCTCATCAGGCTGTATCTCTTGAACCGTGATTCATGAGATGGTTCACTAATGTTTGACCAAAAAACGTTTGACAAATGATCACTTGACCAAACAACGTTTCACCAAATATTCATTAGGCAAACGAGACATTTAACAAAAGTATCATTTTACAAAAAGTCACTTTACAAATGATCATTTTACAAACACTACACTTGACAAAATATCATTTTACAAAATGTTATTTCATAAAAAGTACTTCTTTAACAAAATAAATGTATCTGTATCTTGTCTTTATCATCTTTTTCTTGTCCTTTTCTTGTCTTTTTCTTGTCTTTTTCTTGTCTTTTTCTTGTCTTTTTCTTGTCTTTTTTTTGTCTTTTTTTTTCTTTTTCTTGTCTTTTTCTTGTTTTTTTCTTGTCGTTTTCTTGTCATTTTCTTGTCTTTTTCTTGTCTTTTCTTGTCTTTTTATTGTCTTTTTCTTGTCAATTTCTTGTCAATTTCTTGTCTTTTTCTTGTCTTTTTCTTGTCTCTTGTCTCTTTCTTTTTCTTGTCTTCTTCTTGTCTTTTTCTTTATTTACGTTTTTTTATGGATATAAAAAAAAAAACTAACCTAACCTAACCCGGCCGGGTCGGATCTGCTCTGAAATTGATTCACCTCAAGTTTGGTCAAATGACTCAGTTGCTAAATGATCAGGTCAAATGATTATTTGTAAAATGAAAATTTAACATCCTGATCATTTGGTGAAGTGAATCATTTGTAAAATGACTTTTTGTAAAATTATCAATTGGTGAAACGTTTTTTTGGTGAAACGTTGTTTGGTCAAGTGATCATTTGTCAAACGTTTTTTGGTCAAACGATAGGACACCGTATGTAACTATGTATACCTAATTAGTTCGGGTGGAATCTTGCAACTCGATTTTGATGCAGATATATATCTTTAGCCGTTTGAGCTGAAATTTTGCATACCTACTTATCTTTGATGACAATACAATAATAAAATGTTACTATGGGGCTAGTCTGATGATGGGGCCGAAAGGTAGCCCTAGGAACCCAGCAAATCTTACCAAGTTAGGGTTCTTTAGAATCGACTCAGAGAGCAATTGATGAATATTCCAATAAAAGTACAGACGGCTATAAAAGCTTGCAACAATAATGACATTTTTGACAGAAAATTATTTGTATTTAAATGTCTCTTTTCCCAGAACTTCATATGATTATTGATTCACAGCGCGCAAACAACAGACATTTTATTTCACACATTTTCATTATTACCTTCTCATTACTCGTAATAAATCATTAAACCTGTGAAATAAATATTATGTAAATGTAGTGGCTCTGTTAAATAAGAACAAGCTTCCCAAGGTTCTGTCCTGCAAAAAAATACGTTTTCATAATTACTACAGCTTTTCTCTAACCCACACAACAAATCATCATCATCATCATCATCTCAGCCATAGGACGTCCACTGCTGAACATAGGCCTCCCCTTTGGACTTCCATATATACCGGTTGGAAGCGACCTGCATCCAGCGCCTTCCGGCGACCTTTATAAGGTCATCTGTCCATCTTGTAGGTGGACGTCCTACGCTGCGCTTGCTGGTCCGAGGTCTCCACTCGAACACTTTTCGGCCCCATCGGCCATCTGCTCTGCGTGCTATGTGGCCTGCCCATTGCCACTTCAACTTACTAATCCGGTGAGCTATATCGGTCACTTTAGCTCGTCTACGGATTTCCTCATTTCTGATTCGATCACGTAGAGACACCCCGAGCATAGCCCTCTCCATTGCTCGTTGAGCGACTTTGAGCTTTGAGATGAGGCCGATAGTGAAAGACCACGTTTCGGTGCCGTAAGTCATCACTGGTAACACACATTGGTTGAAGACTTTCGTCTTGAGGCACTGAGGTATGTCGGACGAAAAGACATTGCGTAGTTTCCCGAACGCTGCCCAGCCGAGTTGGATTCGGCGGTTGACCTCTTTCTCGAAGTTGGACCTACCTAATTGGACCACTTGTCCTAGGTAGATGTATGAGTCAACAACTTCGAGTACCGAGTTTTCAACAGAGACTGGGATGGGCACAACCTTGGCATTTGACATGAGTTTCGTCTTGTCCATGTTCATTTTTAAGCCCACCCGTTGAGAAAATCGATTGAGGTCATCGAGCATCATGCTGAGTTCCTCCATCGACTTTGCCATGACTACGATGTCGTCGGCAAACCGAAGGTGAGTGATGTATTCGCCATTGATGTTGATGCCAAGTCCTTGCCATTCCAGGAGCTTGAAGGCGTCTTCCATAACGGCCGTAAACAGTTTCGGGGATATAACGTCCCCCTGTCTTACGCCTCTTCTCAATGGAATGGCCTTTGTGCTCTGCTCCTGAACTCGGACCGACATGGTGGCGTTACTATACAAACACTTCAACACTTCAATGTACCGATAGTCAATATGGCATCGCTGAAGTGACTCGAGCACCGCCCATGTTTCCACGCTACATACGCTGCGGCAGGTTATACTCTTCAGTCTTCTGTATAACTTGCCGCAACGTATGTATGTGGTCTATGGTACTATAGCTTCTTCGGAAACCGGCTTGTTCGGGTGGCTGGAAGTCATCAAGTCTATGTTCGAGACGGTTCGTGATGACCCTTGAAAACAACTTATAAACATGGCTTAGAAGCGTGATGGGCCTGTAGTTCTTCAATAGGCTGTTATCACCTTTCTTGAAGAACAGTACCACCTCGCCTCTATTCCATGCTTCAGGCGTTTTGCCCTCGGACAAGACGGAATTAAAGAGCTTCTGGAGGACCTTAAGTACCGGTGTTCCACCCGCTCTCAGAAGCTCTGAGGTGATTCCGTCTTCGCCCGGCGCCTTGTTGTTCTTTAAGCTGCTTCAGGGCCATCCTAATCTCGTACAGACTGGTGTCCGGGATGTCTTCGGTATAATGTCGGGACAGCTTGGCTCTTAGATCACCTACCAAGCTGTCAACGGGCTTTGCGACTGAAGTGTATAACTGACCATAGAACCTCTCGATCTCGCCTAGAACCTCTGCTTTGGTCGACGCTATGCTGCCATCTTCCCGTTTCAGCTTGGTCAGCTGGCTTTGTCCAATAGACTTGTCCTTTGCGAACACTTTGGAGCCTTTGTTCTGCTCAATGGTCTCTTTAACACGGTTCGTATTAAAGAGCCGCAGATCATGTCGCAAGGACTTCGATATACGTCTATTAAGCTGCCTATATGACCTCGCGTCATCGGGAGACTGCAACTGTAGCGAGCGTCGTTCAGCCATGAGGTTTAAGGTTCGATCAGACAATTTCTGAGGTCTATCTTTACGGCGGGGTCTGAAAAACTTAGACCCTACCGCGTGGACAGTTTCCACTAGCCCGTCGTTGATCTCGTCCACTGAGACAAAGTTCTCCAGACAAGCGAAGCGGTTGGAGAGCTCGAGTTGAAAGCTCTCGGGGTTTTGAATATGGGCCCGAGTAGGTCGGAGCGTAGACTTCATCAGACTGGACCTTTCCAGTTTAACATTGATATTCAGTGTGCCTCTTACGATTCGATGATCACTGCCGGTCTTTACCCTATTGATCACAGACACATCACTGAAAATCCGTTTCTTGTCGGTCATGATGAAGTCAATCTCGTTTCTCGTGGAACCATCGGGACTTATCCAGGTCCATTTCCTGTGAGGCGGCTTCTGGAAGAAAGAGTTCATCATGAAGAGTTCCTCTTTCTCTAGAAAGTCGGCCAGCCTCTGTCCCCTAGGGTTCCGTTGCCCGTATACAAATTGCCCCACTCTCAACTCATCACCGCTGTTCTTGCCCACCTTTGCATTGAAGACACAACAAATAAGAAATAATAATTGCCTCATAATTGAGAATTAGTTCTTCTGGTTGAGAGTCCATTTTACAACAATGTCATGATATGTTCAAGACTAATCAAAATCACAAAGACTAATCTAACTGACAGTGTTTTGAGTGGCCAGTTAATGGTGATTGATAAGGTAAAGCATTTATTAGAATATATAATCGTAAAGAATATTATTTGCTATTTCATTCTAACCTGTCAGTTCCATGGAACAATTTTAAAAATCAAGTTTGCCATGTGTTCTATAGAACAACTTTACAATACTGCCATATGAGTTTGTTCCACAGTATTCTAGTTCTATAGAAGAAATAATATTTGGCAATCTTTTAAGTTCTATGGAACAATTAAAAATTAAAATATCACTTACTTCTATGACGTCACAGTTCCATGGAACAAATGGGAATCACTCTACGAAATGGCCTAGGAATCAAATTGGTTGACTGTACATAAAAATAGGCCAATCTAATTTATCAACAAATGCCTCATCGCGATAAGTATGTCTTTTATACGGTAAGGTTTACTAATGTGCAATAAAGATTAAACATATAAAATAATGTATTTATCTGTATGTCTATCTGTGGCATTGCAGCTCTTGCACGAACAAACCGATTTGAGTGCTGTTTTTTTATAAACGAAAGTCTTGAGTGACGAGATGTTGAGATCAAACGACGCTTAAATTAAAGGTGCGTACGCACTAGGCATAACTACGTGCCGCGACCACATAATGAGTGAGTATTTTAATTATATGTGATTAAGTTATTTAAATGCACCGCCTACAATGCCCTAAGGTTGACTGGTAGAAAATGCCCCATGGCATTTTGCACGTTAAGTTTTTCCACAGTTTTTCTTTTGTGCAATAGTTTAAGTAAAAAAATATCTTATATCTATCTATATAAGTAAGTATATCGTCGTCTAGTACCTACCCATAACACAAGCCTTCTTAAGCTTAATTTGGGACTAAATAGATCGATTTGTGTGAGGTGGTCTGATATTTATTTATATTTATTTATGAAATAATTTTGTAGTGCGTTCTATCGTATACAATTTCATAAAAATAATTAAAGGTGGCGTCGCGTAGCGTCAGTCCGCTACCGCGTAAATACGGCCAGTGCGCACGCAACCTAAAATATTTCACTACTAATTGTATATACTCGTACTTAGCGTGAGGTTCAATACGTCGAATTTTGTTTTCTGTTTAGAGTCTAGACATTAATGTTTTGTGAGTGTCGTGAAATGTTGCGTCACCGTGACGTGGAAATCTACGTACCTACCTACAAATCTTCTTCGAAAACGTGATAACTATCAAATTATAATACTTGTTGAACTTTAACATGACCAACATAAATCAAAATTACCCGATATAACACTAATTTTTTTAGGGCTTCGTACCCAAAGGTTAAAAACGGGACCCTATTACTGAGACTTCGCTGTCCGTCCGTCCGTCTGTCACCAGGCTGTATCTCAAGAACGGTGATAGCTAGACAGTTGAAATTTTCACAGATGATGTATTTCTATTGCCGCTATAACAGCAAATACTAAAATAAAATAAAATAAATATATAAGGGGGGCCCATACAACAAACTTGTTTTATGATACGGAACCCTTCATGCGCGAGTCGGACTCGCACTTGCCCAATTTTTCCAATAAAATTCTCCTTGTAACTGAATAATTTTCTCAAAATAAGCGCTAATATTACGTTGTCCTTCAAAAGAGAAACGTAACAAATGTATGTGAAGTGGAAGAGTTCTTATTGCCTTCTGGTTAGAGGCGCGAAGCTTTCAGCGAATTGCGGGAATTCCTGTGAAAATGACGCTTTGTGGGATGCGGTTATGAGAATGAATAAAGGACTGTTTTTACCTGTAATAAATTCGTTTAATTCACTATTTTTGGGATCACAAAATATGTTGACAACCACGACAAGGAAAAATACAATGACAACTAACTTTTAAAATAAAAATGACAATTGAAAGGAAGTATAAATGTAAAAAGATCATATCAAAAGAGTCGGCAACATCCTGCCCCTCGTGCAGCAATGCACCAACTCAAATAGGCTATATATTTATGAAATTCAAGTGCAGCTACTTGAGGAGCCTTCTGTTGCGAGTTTTATGAGTTTTTTCAGGGGCCGGCGAAGCGTACCACCTGAGGTTGCAACGTCTACTACCCTGGTCACCCCGTCTTTCCCTGGATACAAGTTCGCTATTCGACCTCGTGGCCACAGCCCTCTTGGGAGCGATTCATCCACGACGATTACCACGTCCCCAATTCGTAATGTCGGGTAACTGTAGTGTCCCTTATGATCCCGTGGTTGCATAGTGGGGAGGACCTCGCGCACCCAGCGGTTCCAAAAATGGTCAGCTAATCTTAAGGCCTTCTTCCATTCGGTTCGGCTGATGAGATCTCGATCGTTGGTAACAAAACTGGTTGGAAGGCTTTGATGAGATGATGATCCGATGAGGAAATGAAAGGGCGTTAGAGTAGTAGGGTCTTCAGGGTCTGTAGAGACATGTGTAAGTGGGCGAGAATTAACAATGGCTTCTGCTTCAGCCAGGAGCGTTACGAGGGTTTCTTCTTTTGGGTGCCTCTCATTAAGTGTAGCTTTTAAGGCCACCTTCACCGACCTGACCAAGCGTTCCCAACATCCTCCAAAAGTCGGTGCTGCCGCTGGAATAAAACTCCATTTTATTTTCTTTAACGCCGTAAACTCCTCTATTTCATTTGAGTAAAATTCGCGTAGTATACGATTTGCGCCAACAAAAGCGGTCCCATTATCAGAATAGATGGTGTCAGGGATCCCTCTCCTAGCAATGAAACGCCTGAGAGCCATTATTGCGGAGTCCGCAGAGAGGTTGTACACCAATTCTAGGTGGAGGGCTCGCGTTGTGAGGCATGTAAATAATGCCACCCAACGCTTTTCGTGGCGACGCCCGATAGTCACAGTAATAGGGCCGAAATAGTCTACACCAGTAAAAGTGAATGGTCTTTGATGGTGAGAGAGTCTTTGAGGTGGCAGATCTCCAGTAATGGGATTCATGGGTTTCGACTTCCGAATTTTGCAGAATAAACATTGATTTGCGACAGTTCTGACGGTGTCGCGGAGTCTCAATAACCAAAATCTTTGTCTGATCTCATTAATAACGGTATCATGGTTTGCGTGGCCTGCTCGTCGATGGTAAAACTGCACCAATAAACGGACAACTGGGTGGCGGCCGTCGAGCAAGATCGGGTAACGAGAGTCAGGGTCGATGTCTTCTGCAGCTTTAATTCTCCCAGCCAGACGTAATAATTTATCTTCTCCCAGAGTGGGCGATAGTTTGATGAGGCGGCTACTTGAGGGAATAGGTTTCTGATTGCAAATGCAGGAGATTTCTTCAGCAAAGCTATCAAGCTGTATTTGTTGTAAAACATGCCTTTCAGCGGCTTTCATTAGGTTGGCATTTAAGGGTGACAGAGTAGTTGACGCTGACGAGCAACGGGCAGGAGCATGTATAATCCCGCTATTTGCTTTAGAATTTCGAATCATTGCCAAAATGTTTCCAAAGATTGCCACAGCTTGATGCACCCGGGCTGTGGCACGTAATAAACGCAACCAATCACTGAAGTGAGTAAAATCAGCTGTGACTGGGATACACGGAACTGTGTCGACCAAAGTAGGTCCCACCAATTCGTTCAGATGACATTTGAGCTCTTCGCGAACTGGTGCGACGCTAATCGGCTCCAAAGGCCAGTCCTCAGGGGACTTTAAAAGAAAGGAAGGGCCAGAAAACCATCGGTGTGTTTGGCTCAAATCGACTGGTCTCATTCTGGTTGCATCGTCAGCCACATTCAAGTCTGTCGGTACCCATCGCCAGTCTTTAACAGAAGAATTTTCCAAAATTTCACCCAAACGATGAGCAACGAAGGGCTTGAATGAACGAGCGTCACTGCGCAGCCATTGGAGGACAGTCATCGAATCAGTCCAAAAAAAGGTACGTGCTGATTTTTTTCGATGGCTATCCTTAATGACAACAGCGAGTCGAGAGGCGATTAAGGCGGCTTGGAGTTCCAGGCGTGGGATTGAAATTGGTTTCAAAGGTGAAACCCTTGCTTTACTTGCGATGAGAGTAAGCTTGCTGCTGCCGTCGGGGTAAACGAGACGCCAATAGGCCACACAAGCATATGCCAGCTCACTCGCATCTGCAAGGACATGTAGTTCTCTATATAGAGGCTCGGAGTCTTTGGCTTTTGCATACCAACGAGGAATTTTGAGCGAAGCTACCTTTGAAAGCTCCCGGAACCAGTCATGCCACTTTGATACCTCGGTTTGTGGGAGTTCTGTATCCCAATCGGTACATGATCTCCAGGATTGTTGGAATAAAATTCGTCCTTTGACGACTAGAGGCCCTAACAATCCCAAAGGATCGTACACGCGCATGAGATGTGACAGCACTTTGCGTTTTGTTAGAGGACCAAGAAGAGGTTCGATAGAACCCGTTCGAAATCCTAAATTGTCTGAGATGGGATTCCATGCGATACCTAAAGCTCTAATACAGTTGGTGGGTTCACCGAGTTCAACTTCTGATGGCTGAGTGGCTTTAAGATCGGTTGGCACCAGGTTTAGTGCTTTAGGCTCATTAGAGATCCGGTCTCTCATTTCAAAACAGGCAGCAGCATGCACAGTAATAATATCGGCAGCTAACTGGGCTGCGTCGTCGACGCAATCTTGGGAGTCAATATAGTCGTCCATGTAATGGCTATACAAAATCGCGTCTGCAGCTTTTGGGTATACGTGTGCATGCTCCTGTGCATTTTTATTTTTAATGAATTGTGCTATGAAAGGGCTACAGCACGCGCCAAAGATGACAAATGTCATTCTGAACTCCTTTATTTTCTGTGTTTTGTCAGATCTCCACAGATACCTAAAGGCGTCCCTGTCCTCCTCTCTAACCCGGATCTGAGGGAACATTTCCTTAATATCAGCTGTAATGCCGACGCGACCTTCCCGGAAACGAAAAAGGATTTTCAAGAGTGGCTGCAGCAGATCAGGGCCCGAAAGAAGTAAGGAGTTCAGACTGACTCCTTCATTTCTGGCTGCGGCATCGTGGACCACCCTGACTTTTCTCTTCTGAGGGTGGTACACCCCAAAATGTGGGAGATAAAGACGTAACTTATCAGACTTAACATCACTGTTCCCGTGGTACGTATTTGGGAGGCACTCTTCTGCATAACCCTTAGTAATCATGTTGTCAATGAATGCATGATAAACCTTTGCAAAATCGAGTTCTTTGTACATACGTCTTTCTAGGCTTAAAAAACGTGACATGGCCTGAGGGTAACTTTCTGGAACACGCTGTATATCGTCGCGCCATGGCATTCCTACCTCGAATCGACCAGTGGGTAGACGCCTCGCGGTGGTTTCTAAAATATCAACTGCCCGCTGGTCCTGTTTGCAATTTATCGATTCTGATTTAGAAATGCCTATGGAATCGAGTTTATACTGTTGTTTAATCAACGATTCCAGATTGTCATCCTCAGATGTGACTATGCGTGTATGATTGACGAATTCAACTAACTTCGTTTTGCTGGAAGCGACACCATACAAAGTCCAGCCCAGGGCTGTCAAGCAGGCTACGGGTTCGTTCCTTCCACCAACACGAACGTCGCGGTTGAGTGACAAATGCCAGTGTTCGGCTCCGATTAAAATGGTCGGAGTAGCATCCTCGTACGATAGTACATCAACTAATTCGGTTAAGTGTGAAAAAGATTCAATTGATTCGCGGTTAATTGTTTGCGGACGCAAAGACAATGAATCCATTGCTCTAGCATTTTTCACGAAATATGTTTCTTGCGTGTATCTGCCCTTAATATGAAAATTGACATATGACACTGTAGTGTTTCGCACAAGTCCACCAACGCCATTTACTGTTATGGCCTGTTTTGGCCCTGTCGCTCCTATAAGTGTGGCAATACTGGAATCGATTAATGTAGCAGTACTACCGTCATCTAAGAGAGCATAAACGTCACAACTTCCAGTAGGACCGGAGACAGTGACAGGAATGATCTTTAGGTAGGCGCGGGGGCGAAGAGCTACAATAGTGCTTGGTTTTTCCACGCCGGTGGAAGTGGCAGATACCACCAACTTATCTTCGGTCTGCTCAGAAACATTTGATATGGGATGTGCGTTGTCACTAAGAGTTGTTGCGCCAGTGTTGCCATCGATCACGGGTACTTCGAGTGTGCTGACAAGCGGAGGAGGTGGTTGACGGTGAAGAAGTGGGTTGTGGCGTAAAGAACAGCCGTCAACACCGCATGGGTTAACTTTACATGTCTTCCACTGGGTGTGAACTACCCTTTAGGCATCGGTAACAAACCTTTGCCTCACGCAGCCACTGCCATCTCTCATCAACACTCAAGGATTTAAATTTAAAACACTCTCTAATATTGTGGTCATTCTTACAAAATGGGCACTCTTTTTTAATCCCAGCACCTCCTCCAAAATTGCCCTTCTTATCTAATTTTGAACGAACGATAGTATTATGAACGATTTCGCGTTTGAATGGTTTATCGTAAGGAACGTGATGCTGGAGGTGCTGTGACGCACTAGCCTCAGGTGCCAAACCAAAACGTATGTGTTGGTCTAGTTCGCGCTTCAAAAAATCGGACAAAATTTCAAGTTTAGGACGTCCCGTGGTATCCCGCATTGCGAAATCCGTCCATCTTATTTTCATAGTAGGATTCAATTTTGCTAGAACCGCATGAAACAATTCTGGCGAAAACAGGTACTCTACGTGATTTAATAATTTAATTGTGGAAATAGAGTTACGTACCCGATTTGAGAGGATTCCGAGTTCTTTAAGATCGTTACCTAGTCGTGGGAGATTTTTCAACGAAGTAACCTCCTTGTAAACGATAAGCTCGGGGCGCGCGAAGTTATCTTCAAGAGCGCGCATGACCTCCTCCGGGTCCTCCGTCGACATCAGCAGCGCCGCCACGGCCTCACGCGCCGGCCCTCGGAGTGCACCGTCTAGTCGGTTTATGTTATCTAGCGGAGAAAAATTTTCTTTTGTTATGCTGTATGTACGCTTGAATTGTAGCCATTGAAGTGTATTGCCAAAAAATAATGGCAGTTCCAGCTTCCTGGTGCCGGAGGCGGAAGCAAGAGCCTTTGCTGCTGCGGCAGTGTCGGCTACCGCCTGCAAGAGAGTGGCTGGTTGGTCAAGCTCCGTGAGGGCGAGCGGCGGCGCATGGCCGACCGCCTCGTATGCTTTAGAGACCTTTGGTAGTTGCGCTTGTCGAATGGTAAGGTTGACAGGGGGTGCAGTTGCCCGAGTGGCTGTTGGTGGTGGTACCAAATAGCCGGGTGACGGAACAGTAACCTGTTGCTCGCGTCCTATTGCAATATTGCCTCTGTTAATATTGTTGTCAATTTGGTGATTTTCTACCCATTTTTCGGTTCTATCTACGCTCACCCTTGTAGAACTTCGATGGCTTGCGCGACTCCCAGCGCGGCTACACTCTGCGTCTGCATCGATGGCAGCGAGCTCGGCCTGCAGTTCGCACTCCTCCATCTGCTGCTGTAGCGCTGCGAGTTGCCGTTCACGTTCGCGCTCGCGAGCGGCTAGCTCCTGCTCGCGCTCGAGGCGACGACGTAGAGCGAGCGCTTCAGCGGCTGCTTTTTGCGCTTTCACAGTTGCGGACGAACGCGACGATCTGCTATATGAAGTGCGCTCACTCGGTGCAGCGCTGGCTGGCAGACAGGAGCTGCGGGGAACTTCCGCGGCGGGGCCCGGGTCGGCCGACATTATTTTATTTTTACTACGGGTGATCATGTGCGGATGAACTATGTAAAAATATGTGAATGTAAACAATCTATCTAATGGAAAATGAAAATATTTGTTTATGAAATAGGCACTGAATACGATGGGAGAAGGACCAATGAAAATGACGCTTTGTGGGATGCGGTTATGAGAATGAATAAAGGACTGTTTTTACCTGTAATAAATTCGTTTAATTCACTATTTTTGGGATCACAAAATATGTTGACAACCACGACAAGGAAAAATACAATGACAACTAACTTTTAAAATAAAAATGACAATTGAAAGGAAGTATAAATGTAAAAAGATCATATCAAAAGAGTCGGCAACATCCTGCTTTGACATAATATCGCGGGATTTCCCGGTGTGTGCAATAAGGAAAACGAGGCGTCCCGGGACTGTCACGGTGACCAGTTTTTAAACAGGGTGTGAAAGTAATATCTAAATTTACTTATTTTTTTTCCTAGTGGCTTTCACTCCTTGCTGATCTTAGCTAGAGGATTTGCGCCAGGCGTTAAACGTATCAGATGAGAGGAGAATGGTCGGTAGAAAAGTTTGATCTTTGTGATTGGATTGTTAGGATATATCATGCAGTAAATAATTTTTTTCAAGTTATCCACTACCCAAAGGTTGTCTGGAAGAGATCGCTCTTTAGCGATAAGACCGTCTGTTGTTTACCTCTTACTGTAATTTCTTGCATTGTATTTCTCATGTATGTTTTATGAAGTGTGCAATAAAGAGTACTGGTATTGTATTGTATTGTACATCCTACTTGAAATTTAAAATTGCAATAAAAACATATTGTCTATGTTGAGGTCTTCCATTAGTATATAGGTTTTAAAAATTGTTATGTTAACGTAAGAGTAAGCTTACTGTAATGTTTTGCCTCCGGTCTTAATACAAAATTAATTAGTATTTACATGAAGGAAATTCTTGTCAAAACTTTCTGTACAGGTACAGAAAATTGTAATTAGTTAATTTCCATATAAGTTATAACATCTTCATCATCACTTCGTTACAGAATGACACTACAAAAGGTTCTGTCTAGTAATCTTCGCTAAACCCGTTCAAGAACAGTATTTAATTGATTGTTTGTGTATAATGTGACACAATTGGTCGCGGGGCCTAGGGACGCAATCGAAGGATGCATGCGGCTATTCTCGCCACCGAATGACACGGGAAGAACCAATAAAATACAGTTCTGGTGGCTTTTTTAAAGACCAGCAGATAGGACCTGCTCTATTCTGTACTGCTCTATTTTGCGCTGACTGTGGCGATGAGGAAGCGTTTTGTCTGATGCGCGACTGTTTGTGTCAATACCGGTGATTAGGTTCGTCCGACACGACGACGGCAATCATCGCCCCGTCACGACAATTCCAAGGGAATCAACGGAATGAGAAATGCGTTTTTTCTATGCCTCCTTATGCTCTTTCGTTAAATAAATAATATAAATAGTACATTACTGCAGACGCTGGTGAAGAAAGGCTTGGCATTCACCGCTAGTCCGCCATTTGTATTGACTTTTGACTGGTGCAATAAGGTTTAAATAAATAAATATTTATGTATATCATAACCTAGTTATAATATAATCGTAATATTTTTAAGTATACTTTACGAAAAAATCTTAACTACTGTTGAGTTGAGACCTTCCGGCTTTCTTCGCAACAGCGGTCTCCTCTTGTGAAATGCCGGTAGATTCAGATTCAGACATGTAAAAGTGCCCTTGTGGCCCACTTACAGAATATTTTGATTTTAATAGGCAATAGGCGATAGTTTTAAACAAAGGTCTAAGCGTCATACAAATTGAATGAAACAGAGGCTTGAGCCTACGCTACGGTGGCGAATTATAAAGAAGACAGCATGCGAGTTTGGTTTAACTTCAGTTATTTAAAAATAATCGTACTTTTCTTAGTTGCCTCTCCAAACAATGAAACTATGTCACGAAATGTCAAAAATAATGATCTCCAGTTAAAAAGCTTAAGCCGTAGCAGCCTCACAATGAAATTGTCATTTGTGCAATATTTCAAGCGCGCAACTTGAAAAGCAAGTTTCAACAAGAAATAAACTGCAAAGAAAGTTGCAAGATGGAAAAGGTGCAACTACCTGGATAAAATATTTACAGGACAACTACGCCCTGCTTTCTGATTTAATTATGGAAAGTTGAAACTTAAAATGGTACAAACTGGAACACTGTTTTATGAAGAACGGTCTAACCCCTAAGGTCTCGCCACTGTCTGTCTACATAGTGATTCTAATCTGATTTTAAGGAGCGTGGCTTGCAAGACCTCGACACAAAACGCCTAAACAGAAAAACCCGTCAAAAACCTTCCTATACGTATACATACAACAACAAGGGTGAGTTGCATTGCGCGCCGTGCAACAGAACCATTAAAACCAAATTTGGTTTGCAAGCCACATTCGGGCAAATGACAGACGCTCGTGAAGGTCATGGAGCCCGATTTGCCATTGACGGATACGGCAAGGAGGACTATTTATATACAAAGTATAGTAAGAATTATTTCTTGAGTCCGAATCTACTTCATTCTGTTACCTGAGAATCAATAGCCTTTATTCCACTATGTAGTGTGGCGACAAACGGCTACTTTAAAAAAAGTATGATCATTTCGAACTCACCTGTTGCAACAAATGCATTTTCATGTCGAATGAAATAAGGTTTACATTGAAAAAGCTGGACATACAGCGAATTTAAGTGAAGTGAAGTGAAGTGAAGAGAAGTGAAGAGAAGTGAAGAGAAGTGAAGTGAAGTGACGTGAAGTGAAGTGAAGTGACGTGAAGTGAAGTGAAGTGAAGTGAAGTGAAGTGGAGTGGAGTGAAGTGAAGTGAAGTGAAACGAAGCGAAGCGAAGTGAAGCGAAGTGAAGTGAAGTGAAGTTAAACTCAAATAATATGTAGAAAAAAAAATTATAAAAAAAAATTAGTAATTATAAAACTAAAAGGGTTCTATGAACAGTTCCGGAATGTGCCTGGCTCAAAGGTTCCTAGAATACTAGCGGAGTTGCTGGGCTGTGTAGTGAAATAAAGTAAACAAGAACTCCTGAATATATCACAAAGGTCATTCGTGCAAGTACAAGTGCGCCAACGGGACAAGCACACCTACCATACCAAAATCACTGACTTTTAGAGCAGTTAGTGAAGTTAGTCCATAGACATTTAATCCCAATAAAAAATAGAATCGATTAGCATGCTCAAAAAATTTTTTTATCATGAAATAAAATGAAATGGAATAATTTATTCAGTAAATAGGCCACAACGGCCCTTTTACAAGCCAGATTGTGAATCTACCGGCATTTCCCAAGAGGAGACAGTTGTTCAGGAGAAAGCCGAAAGACATTCAACAGTAAGTCGTTTTTTCGTAAATAATACTTAAAACAATTAGGTACATTACATGTAAGTATGTTATAAATAATGCCTATTATAGTAAGTTGGTTGGCAAGGCAGTTTGGCATTTAGATTGTTGTTTCGACAAGTTGAAACTTTAATAGTTACGTTTTTCTCTGCGCCATTCTTCGGACCACGCATTCAGCTGTTTTTTCGTACGTGGTGGCCATTTTGGCCATTCCCTGCATTCTGGCAGATTTACGGGCACGCGGCTTTCAGGGCGGCTGTCCACATTCCATTTCCGGCCTATTTTGAGGCCACGGTTTTTGTGAGCGCGGGATTGTGTTAGGGAACTAGGTTGCATTGTTACATTGTGCCCAACAACAGTAAAACACATTTAAAAGTGTGGTTCAATCTTCCTTGTGTTGGTTGTCTCGTTAAATATTGGTCTTATGCTAAGATCTCTTGTCTTACCATCAATATCAGCCAGAAGGCCTACAGCCTCCCCTATAATGGCTTTTAATATGTATATTACTATATTGTATTAGTATGAAAGTTGAACGCTTAGAAATAATCTTAAATGATAGTAGATACAAAATAAAGCAAATTTTATTTTATAATAAACCTACTAAAATTGCAAAGAAAAACGTCCTTATTTATTTTATAATATTCATAATTAAAATGACTTACTGTTGAGTTTTTTTCGGCTTTCTTCTCAACAGCGATCTCCTCTTGGACTTACTAAATAAATGATTTCAATTTGAAAAAATATAACGATACAATTATAAACTTCAAAGAATAGTATTATGCTTGTTCCTCCTTCACGGTGCAAGTTACTAGCTCTTTCATAAAAGTATTTTCTCCTTTCATATTACTTTCATACTTACGTGGAAAAAGGTCACCGGGGAAGGTAGGTACTCAAGTTAGCCCCGCCCTGACTGGCGGAACGTGGCTGCGGTGGCCATACATTTCCTTAAAGCGACATCATATTAAAACAAAGCACTCGTAGACTGCTTATATTTTAGGCCAATTTAAAAAAAGAAGGTTTTCAAGTGTAGGTACCTACCTACTATATTTTATAGGATTCCGTACCCAAAAGGTAAAAAACAGGACCCTGTTACTAAGACTCCGCTGTTCGTCCGTCACCAAGCTGTATCTCATGAACCGTGATAGCTAAAGAGTTTAAATTTTCACAGATGATGTATTTCTGTTGCCGCTATAACAACAAATACTAAAAACAGAATAAATTAAATATTATATTATTCTGTGTATGTCTGTGTTATTGAATAAGTATTAAAATCTACTTACTACTTTGCTCTAAAGTAGAGAATGCCTTATGACATTAAGTAGGCCTTGTAAATAACCTAAATATACCTTCCCATAAAAGTAAGTATATAAGACTATTTTAATAATTAAAAACATTGGCCATAAATAAAATACGTGTGATCGTCTAGTACTAAACGTAGGACCCATTTTACGTTGTGTTAAGTAAATCGGATTAAAATTAAACCGATTTCAAATAAATAAAATGTTTAAGAAAATAAAATCCGCAAAAGAAGAAAATGAAAATAGTTACGGTTTACAATAAAACCTTCCGCATTAAAATAAAATAATAAATCAAAATTCGTAATAAAACTAAAACTCCGGTTTAAAGTAAAACCGTCCGCAATAAACGAAATTAATAAAAGAAAATCCGTAATAAACAAATTTCGGTTTAAAGTAAAACCGAACGTAATAAAATAAATTCAACGCAACGCAATAATTCCGATAAAACATGAATTATAAAATGATAAAGTAAATCAAAATAAATTTCAGTGAACATGCAAACTCACCCAAATCAGCATAAGCTAAACCGGAATAAAATTAATTAAATCATATTATAACTAGTAAAATAGTAAAACTAAATTATATTAATATTAAATATAGAAGGTGAACTCTGGCTCGATGTTAAACAACGACGACCTAAAAAACCCGACTTCAAAGGGACCTTAGGAAGTTAGACCTTTAGGTCAAAAATGGGAACCTAGCTATTTTTTTTTTTTAAGAACCGGGTCTCCCTTCACGCCTATAACCCGGCCAAGCAGCAAGTCAACAGACTTCACCTGCCCTACGACCTTATTGATGGCCTAATAAATCCATTAAACAATCAAACCGTCACTCAACATACTAGTCGACATCATTCATTAATTCGTCTTT
The DNA here is from genome assembly GCA_932273695.1 of Apotomis betuletana. Lineage (NCBI taxonomy): Eukaryota > Metazoa > Arthropoda > Insecta > Lepidoptera > Tortricidae > Apotomis > Apotomis betuletana. The sequence continues at coordinate 14,049,240 of OW026323.1, read as the reverse complement.
CCTACCTACGTAGCCTAAAAAGAGGGAACCATAGTGGTTAAGGGAATAACATATCGGGACGTATTTCAGCCGTCACTGAATCTCATCCTACCGAGTATACTCCGACCGGTCAGAGACGATCTCGGTGCCCTGCCTAAGCTAGCAGCAAGTAGTCATCACAATCAAGGCGTACACTACTGGTCCTAGTGCTGCGATAATCCCTAAGTAATTTATAACTCCAATCAGGCAAACCGACAAGACGGGAGCTACAAAAGATTGGAGTGAATTTAACTATCGAAGCCAGCAAAGTGATGGCCTGGGCGCAGATGCCCTTAATACCTAACTACCTATTTAAAATGGTTCCCCCTGTTTTGGCATAATGTTTTTAGTCATAATTTTCCATGGCATAATCTATGTAGGCATAATTGAGTTTCCGCATAAACTGTTTTGGCATAATCAAGGTTCGCATAGTTTGATAACGCAGATATTCATTTGTCATAATTTATTTGCGCAAATTTTTGTTTATCCGAATCATGTCTACACATAAAATAAATGGGCATATTTACATTTGTCATAATTTATTTGCGCATATTTATGTTTGTCCGAATCTTGTCTACGCATAAAATAAAATAGGCATATTTTCATCACTCCGAAAATTTGATTTACTTACTAACGATCCGAGAACCAGTAAAAGAAGCCTCGCTTCGCGGGAGACAGAAGGTATTAAGGGACAAAAGGTAATGAACGAACCTACCCAAGTATTTGTAGGGATGAGTGTGGGTGTGCTAGCATTTCGTTTTTGCGAGGGACGCAGTTCTAACCTAACCGAACCTACTTTTCTGCTAGCGTTTAGTTTTTGCGAGGGACGCAGTTCTAACCTAACCTAACCTACTTTTCTGCTAGCATTTCGTTTTTGCGAGGGACGCAGTTCTAACCTAACCTAACCTACTTTTCTGCTAGCTGATCGTTTTTGCGAGGGACGCAGTTCTAACCTAAGCTATTTTTCTGCTAGCTGATCGTTTTTTTGAGGGACGCAGTTCTAACCTAACCTAACCTACTTTTCTGCTAGCTGATCGTTTTTGCGACGGACGCAGTTCTAACCTAACCTACTTTTCTGCTAGCATTTCGTTTTTGCGAGGGACGCAATTCTAACCTAACCTAACCTACTTTTCTGCTAGCATTTCGTTTTTGCGAGGGACGCAGTACTAACCTAACCTAACCTACTTTTCTGCTAGCTGATCGTTTTTGCGAGGGACGCAGTTCTAACCTAACCTAAGCTACTTTTCTGCTAGCTGATCGTTTTTTTGAGGGACGCAGTTCTAACCTAACCTAACCTACTTTTCTGCTAGCTGATCGTTTTTGCGAGGGACGCAGTTCTAACCTAACCTAACCTACTTTTCTGCTAGCATTTCGTTTTTGCGAGGGACGCAGTTCTAACCTAACCTAACCTACTTTTCTGCTAGCTGATCGATTTTGCGAGGGACGCAGTTCTAACCTAACCTAAGCTACTTTTCTGCTAGCTGATCGTTTTTTTGAGGGACGCAGTTCTAACCTAACCTAACCTACTTTTCTGCTAGCTGATCGTTTTTGCGAGGGACGCAGTTCTAACCTAACCTAACCTACTTTTCTGCTAGCATTTCGTTTTTGCGAGGGACGCAGTTCTAACCTAACCTAACCTACTTTTCTGCTAGCTGATCGTTTTTGCGAGGGATGTAGTTCTAACCTAACCCGCTTTTCTTGTAGCAATTTAAGTATGCCAAGATAGATTCGGACAATAGATAATATGCCAAATACCATTATGCTAAACCGAATTATTCGTAAATAGAATCGGCCTAAACAATAGTATGCGAATACAATTTCGTACAAACACATTTTCGGTAAGTTAGAACTTATGCCAAATAAGGTTTCTGCCACATTACCATTCGTTGAAAACTTAATATGCCAAGTATGTTATGCTAAAACAGTTTAGGACAAACAAAAGTATGCGACATAGAGGGAACCCATTTAAAATACTAACTGTGATTTAGCGACAAAAACATTGAAATGCAAGGGTAAATCACATTCATCATTTTTAGACGATATAAAACAAAAACACAATTTAGATTCCTAAATATTGTCTGGATCGCTCGTACTCTGGAACACTCGAACTCGCCATCCTTGTGGTCGCACAATTGCAGAAGTGATCTACAATGACAAGACAATGACAACGGAGGACGACTCGACTCGAAAGTTGCAGAACACAGCAGCACCTATATGCTAAAATTGAAAATTAGTACTCCCTGTTATACTAAACACTACATTAATTAACACTAAAATAAATAAAGCAAAATCACTAGCACTTAGAGTTTGAAATATAATGTCCATAGTCCGTATTTTATTAAACGACGTAAACGATTCCGAAACCTAAGTTAGCACTCGCGGTTCGCGTTTAATCACTTATTCGTCACTAATATTATTAATTACTAATATAATACCTATAATATTTCATTTACTGAATATAAAGAAAATCAATAATAAAGGGGGCTAATTAATATGCGCGCGTCACCGACCAGCTCCCAATCCGAATTCTCAATCCCGACTCTCCGTATTTTTTTTTTCAAAACAATATTTCACACATAACGATATATGCAAACTAAATGACCTAACACCTGTAAAATGGTTGTCTATTGTTTGACCGAAATTTATATGCAATAATATTGATTTGCTCGAATTTCAGTTACCCGAATTTCATTTGCCCGAATGTTTCGTTTCCTAGAAAAGTCATTTGACATACTCTTGTATTCCTGAATATTATATGCCATAATGATACGTATGCCATAAGTATTGTTTTCCATAGTATTAAGTGCCATAATATTGTTTGATAGAATATTTAAACGCCATAGGTACTAAATATTGTTTCTGTGCGAATCCAACCTGGCTATGCATTTGACATTGTCTAAAATTGTGTTTTTTTTTCTAGTCATTTCTAGCATTTTGATGTAATAATCGTCTATTTACAATGTACACATGCAAGCAAGCATTTTGACTATAAATATATTGTGGCCACGTATGTACATAGACACTAGGTACCTATGTATCTACTACATGGTCACAATACAAACCTAACATAAAGTTTTCGGGGTTATGGTCGAATGTCGTACGTCCTTTTATAGTAGTTCTTCTAAAACTGTAAATTAGGCTAGGATTTGTATTTTGAAGCAAACATTCTGACGCTCCGCTCACTTCGCTAAACGGGTCAAAAAACAAACCTAGAACCTAACGGGTCCATATTGGCTCACATAAAATCAATCCTCCGAATTTTTCTTCTACTACCGATTTGTAGTCAGAATCATCACTCTTCCGAATTTTTTACTTCATACTTTTGTCCGTCATAAATTTGTACTACTACTAACCGAGTTCATAACAGACAGTTTTCAGAACATTGTAATTCATAATGTCGTCACTAAGATTATGTGTGTAGTCATAATTCTGATTTTCATATTTATTTTATTCAGAACTATAAATTACAATAAACTTGTCAATCATAACATTTAAACATCGATACAGTTTTTCTTCATAACGTTTTTATTCATAATGCTTGTTTTCGTATTTCTTTCAATAATAACCATAAAAATTCATAAACATTGTAAATCATAACATTAAACAGAACTCTGGAGTCTACTCATATTAAAATTGTTGATGTCGAAACATTTTGATTACATTTGTACTGTTGCTATAATTCATCATTGAGGGATCTATCGTTTTGCACTGACGCTACGTCTTAACTCGGCCGGCTGCAAGAGTAGGGGTTTTGTAAAGCCACGTTTTGTACAGCCATATTTTCCGAGTCCATTATGACTCAAAAAGCATGCAAGCATTTTGACGCTCCGCTCGCTTCGCTCGCTCCGCTATACGTGGTTACAATACAAACCTAACCTAACCTACAGTTTTCGGTTTTGGACACATGTTCCATTTTGGCGCAGTTCTTCCTAACGGTATGTATTAGTATCTGATTACTTACTAAATACTGTTTCTTTTTTAATCAATCCTGGCTATGCATTTGCTTATTGAATTTTGATGTAATAGTAGATTATTTACGATTAAATATACAAGCAAGCATGCAAGCATTTTGACGCTCCGCTCGCTTCGCTCGCTCCGCTATACGTGGTCAAAATAGAAACCTAACCTAACCTACAGTTTTCGGTTTTGGACACATGTTCCATTTTGGCGCAGTTCTTCCTAACGGTATACTCTTACTTACTAAATACATACTGTTTCTTTTTTAATCCATCCTGGCTATGCATTTGCTTTTTAAATTTTGATGTAATAGTAGATTATTTACGAGTATACATACAAGCAAGCATGCAAGCATTTTGACGCTCCGCTCGCTCCGCTCGCTCCGCTATACGTGGTCACAATACAAACCTAACGTAACCTACAGTTTTCGGTTTCGGACACATGTTCCATTTTGGCGCAGTTCTTCCTAACGGCATTAGCATACTCTTACTTACTAAATACTGTTTCTTTTTTAATCCATCCTGGCTATGCATTTGCTTATTGAATTTTGATGTAATAGTAGATTATTTACGAGTATAAATAAAAAAAATAATAATGATGTCGGAGTTTATAAGTCAACACAAGTCAGTGTACAAACTATATGATAGTGAAGTTTATGAGTACAAATAAGTCTACTTATAAAATATATGATAGTGAAGTTTATGAGTAGAAACCAGTCTGCTTAAAAAAAATATGACAGTGAAAAATAGGATCAAAAACAGTTATGATGAATAAATGTATGAAAACAAAAAGTAGTATTAGAGATATTTATGATAAATTACATTATGATTTTAAATGGTTCGGAGTTATGATCGGTAGTAAGAGTGACTAAGTATGAGTAGTGACTATTATGGTGAAAATTTTTATGAGAAACATTTTCGGAGTTCCAATAATCGGGGTTGAAAAATTATGTGAACTTTGGCGCACCCAGAACCTAACCTATAGTTTTCGGTTTTAGATCCATATGTACTATTTGGTAGCAGTTCTTCTAAAACTAGGTTAGATTGTAAATTAGGAAACTGTAAATTAGATTAGTATTTGTATTTTGAAGCAAACATTCTGACGCTCCGCTATACGGGTCAAAAAACAAACCTAACCTAACCTATAGTTTTCGGTTTTAGATCCATGTACTATTTGGTAGCAGTTCTTCTAAAACTAGGTTAGATTGTAAATTAGGAAACTGTAAATTAGATTAGGATTTGTATTTTGAAGCAAACATTCTGACGCTCCGCTCGCTTCGCTCGCTCCGCTATACGGGTCACAAAACAAACCTAACCTAACCTATAGTTTTTGGTTTCAGATCCATGTACTATTTGGTAGCAGTTCTTCTAAAACTAGATTAGATTGTAAATTAGGAAACTGTAAATTAGATTAGGATTTGTATTTTGAAGCAAACATTCTGACGCTCCGCTCGCTTCGCTCGCTCCGCTATACGGGTCACAAAATAAACCTAACCTAACCTATAGTTTTCGGTTTTAGATCTTTGTACTATTTGGTAGCAGTTCTTCTAAAACTAGATTAGATTGGGTTTGTATTTTGACGCTCCGCTATACGGGGTCATAAAACAAACCTAACCTAACCTACAGATGTCGGTTTTCGACCTATGTTCCATTTGGATAGCATATGAAATTATAGCATGTGACAATTATGGATTACAATCTTTATGGAAAATGTGATTATTGGAATTAATATTATGGGAAACAAAGATTCGGGCATAGGATTAATATGGAAAACAATGATTATGGGAAACATAATTATAAGAAACAAGATTCGGACAATTGAATATTATGGCAGACGAAATTCGGGCATATGAAATTCGGGCAAGTGAAGGTATACCCTGTAAAATACTATTAATATACGCCCTTTTGTTTTAAAGGACAACGCATACAAAATAAAATAGGATTAACGCATATGTCAATCCAATGTTCATAAGACCTTTTTTTTTTTTTTTTTTTTTTTTTTTCTTTATTTTTTTTAAACCTAGTCCCAAATTAAGCTCAAGAAGGCTTGTGTTATGGGTACTAGGCGACGATATACATACTTATATAGATAAATAAATACTTAAATACATAGAACATCCATGACCCAGGCACAAATATTCGTGTTCATCACACAAATATTTGCCCTTGCCGGGATTCGAACCCGGGACCGTCGGCTCAGTAGGCAGTTGCTTAACCACTGCGCCAACCGCGTCGTCAATTTTCCCTATTAGGTGTAAACGAGCTAAGCACTTGAAATCATATCAACTCTAAGAAATGTCAGGGGTGACCAACTTGTCCCCAAATTATTATAATTAAAATTAATTGTCAGCATTGCAAAACTGAAAACCTTTAAATATTTTTCATAATATGATTTGACTTTGAAACTGGTTTAATTTAATAATTTTAACTAAGAATTATTTATGTTCGACATAAATATAATTATTACCTTGTCAGTTAAATGAGTTTATTCATATAAATAACAAGTAATATTCCACCTATCTAAAAGATAATTTTCATGCGTATATTTTATAAAATTATTATTTTTCATTATAATTACCTAGCGGACCGCATTGCCCAAAAGGTTGACTATCCCTGACTGTAATAAAATAGCCAAATTTATTGCATGTTTAGATAACAAATACTGACTCTAGATGTTTTGCTTCTCACGTCTTGAAACTCTAGAAGTTTATCTTTTTGACGAATTATATGCTGATTTATTAGTTCCTTTAGTAATCACTAGAAACTAGACTCCACAATAGAGTCTTTGTTGTAAAGTTAAATCGTATTAAATAAAAATTCAGATCTTATAATATTTTAAAACATTTATTATTAAAGGTACTGTGAACCTTGCGTTTACAGCCTGTTGTACGATAAGTTTTTTTTTGGTAGAACCGCTTTTCTAATTTTATATCCAAGTTAAGATTTAAATTAAATAATCATTTTATATTCACTTACGCAATACTCTCGGAGCTCAGGGGAACTCATGATAAAGACCACAGACTATCTGACAACTCCCTAAATTATACGTATTTTACGAATTCTAAGGCAGCCGTGATACTGCTAAGGTTCAAAGTTACCCAAAGAGCAATGGAGTGAACTACACTAAAAATCTTCTTGCGTGGTCGAATCAAAAATTAGAAGATCCGCAGACTACCAGAGTTGTAGATATAGCTCAGACAGTTGCCGAATTTAGTGGTAATGGGCGGCGCAAATTGTTTATAGAACCGATGGCCGTTGGGGCAGAAAGGTTCCTGAGTGACGACCGCGTACTGGAATACGTGGAAAGGCTCCCAACAAGGTGGATCGATGACGGGAAATCGCGGAAAGCATTTGGATGAGGGCGGCGCACTTGTGGTGGCACAAGTTGTGGCGAACTTTGTTGGAGGCAGTATTTTGTACAGCAGTGGACGCCTATCAGCTGATATGATGAGATACCACCGCACGGTAAACCCGGATCCGAACCCCGCCTGAACCATTAAATTTTCACTTCAATATATGTAAACATTTGGTGATATCATAATCAAAACGCTTCGTCTTGGTTCATCCGGGCTTAGGTAAAGAGTAGGATTTCTTATAATTTTTTCCTTTTTAGGGTTCCATACCCAAAGGGTAAAAACGGGACCCTATTACTGGGACTTCGCTGTCCGTCCGTCCGTCTGTCACCAGGCTGTATCTCAAGAACGGTGACAGCTAGACAGTTGAAATTTTCACAGATGATGTATTTCTATTGCCGCTATAACAACAAATACTAAAAATAAAAATAAAATAAATATTTAAGGGGGGCTCCCATACAACAAACTTGTTTTATGGTACGGAGCCCTTCATGCGCGAGTCGGACTCGCACTTGCCCATTTTTTATGTTTATCAGTCATAAAACTGTACTCTTGCACTACCAAATTCACATGTATTAGTAGAATACACTATTCACAGCCTATTATTCCATTCAGAAGCGTTCTTTCACGGACTTTGGGAGGCTTTGCAACCCATCGGCTGATGGAGCGAACACAGCACACTCAAAAAGCCTATTAATATTCGTCAATCCAATACACTTACGACTTTTCGACTTTAACGAAAAAGCGAAGTCTAAGCCTTTCGAATCCAAAAGGGCTTAAGTGAATTGGTATTTTAAATGCTATGAGTCCTTTTAGTTTGTGAAGGATTCGGATGATGAGTGAGCGTATCGTCCCACGGGACCGAACGCGCCAAATATTTTGTATCACATATAAAATCGAATAAAATCGCCGAAATCAATTTGCGTAATGGGTTTATATGTATTTTGATAATAAAAGTGCAAGTGGAAATGGATATTGGACATTCAAATTTGGGTACGCTTAAGTGATGGATGCTGGTCCGACTGTTTATCTGGGATTATCCCGAGTAAGTACTCTGGGTATTTTTTTGGATTAGATTAAATCGTTCCATTCGAGTTCTTAGTGCTTTTAAAATATTTTGAATTTTTTCTTGTTTCTTTTAGTTCTTGGTACATTTTTAACATTAAATTTTCTTTTCAAAATTACTCTTAATCTTAAATATATCAATATATTTTCCATATAATAAATATCGGACAACCTCACACAAATCAATCTAAATAGTCCCACAGTAAGCTCTAGTAGGCTTGTGTTATGGACACTAGACGATGATAAACATACTTATATAGATAGATACATTCTTAAATACAAATAACATCCATGACCCAGGCACAAATATTCGTGTTCATCACACAAATATTTGCCCTTGCCGGGATTCGAACCCAGGACCCCGAAGTCCAGAGTATATAATATATATAATTAGTTCCAAAGAAAATAAGAAATCAGTAAATATTTATAGTTTTAGCAATGTGGATCATCAATAGAAGTAAGAAAAATATCACCAGTTGATTTGGTAATTTTGAACACCATTAGTTAGATTTTTTCGTTTATTTAATTATTTCTATATTCGATTACTTAAATCTATAATTACAGGCTACCTCAATGCGATACTCGTAGAAAAGTTAAATGCGCATTAACACTTAGCTATAAAAACAATAGGTATATCAATTTAAACATTCAATAGCATGAAAAAAAACAAAAGACAGTAAATTTGTACTTCAAAAATGATGCTACTATTCTATTAAAAAATGTCGTCAATTAACCTTAAGCAATCGGACATAATGATTCCGAATAATATACCTTATCGTTGAATCTCAACTTGTGCCTTTTCCAAAACCTATAATGTCGACTATCGAATTTCCATTTAGACTTAATGATAGTGAGTCACACAAAGTTGGTAATGTAGTATTATAAAATTTCATTTTCAAATCAGCGGATTTTGTAGCCTAGCGTTAACGTAGAGTAGTACTAGATATAAATGCACTTCAGAAGTGTACAAAGATTGTCAAGCTGAATAGAACTATAACTCGAGATCGTTTACTACATTGTACACTTAATCAACTCCAATGCCACAAGTGCAAGAGAAAATTTTAAACTAAATTGGGTCTATCTAGCCATTTCAGAGCCGACAGGAAGTCTATAGTTGTAGCATTGGATTGCCGTCATGGAAACCGACGAGGAAGACCGTATATATCTTATTCTTTGTCATTACACTTGGCAGAGTGGTCGTGGCTGTCATTCCTTGTGTGGCAAGCCTAACCACACGGCGCCATTCTTCTCTCACAGCCGCGCGTCTGGTGCTCTCGTGCAGAGGGCAGTTTGTGGCCGATTTGATTTCGTCAGTCCACCTCATGTAGGTATAATATCAAACTAATAATAGACCTAAGTTTGAGAAACTCGCACGGCTTGAAGTTGTTTACACCCAAATCTCCAATCGTTGATTTGATCGTGACGTGTCGAAACGTCGGAAAATTAACAGCTCAACGTATTTCATTAATACTCGAAAGTCCTGTTTTTGTAACAATTATGTGCGAAATTCGTGTAAATTTAAATCAAAAGAGACTTCAATAAACAAATAAATTTCATGATTCATGACATTGTCGGGATTTTTACATTGTTCACTGAAAAACAATGCCCTGGATTGTTGTGGAGTCCAATTTTAATGCATAATAATTATTTTCATGTAATTTTCATGTTTTTTTCTACTCTACTACTTTTTTCTGTCATCTACAGCTATACATGTGTCATACAGATATACATATGTCATTTACAGGGTCAACTGACATGGCACTCTTGGTTTCTTGTCAGTTGCCATTGCGACTTGAGCTCCCCTTTTTCCTTACCATCAATCGAAGTGGAGTCACCATGTAGTGTCGTTCAAATCGTTATAAAAAAATATAATAGTTATATTCACATATTTATATTTAAAAACTTCATTCAAAGTTTCCATTTAAACAGATTTTTATCACTTTTTCATGATGATTATTGATACGAGACTTACTGAACATAGGTCAGCCTTGTATAACGTTGATTTTCACCCGATTACGGTACGGAAGAGGGTAACGCTTTGTCGCATGGCAAGCTACGTCTGAGCCCAAGTGGTGAAGTGATCGCGAACACTCGAGGGACTCGAAAGTTCATTATACCGCGCGCAATTCCGAGTCTGTGATGAACTGAGTTTTATGAAATGTAGCTGACTGAACCTGACTTCAAAATGATACTTTTACTTTGAATTTAAAAGATACTTTTTCCCCATGTAATTGTTTTTTTCTCACAACCTGTTTAACGGCTTTGTAAATAACTGTTGACTCTGTAGGATGACTTAATAACCAAAAGTTTAAGGCATTTATTTCTCAAAAGACTTACATACATATCTAAATAGGAGATGGTAGCATGCAAAAACGGTAAACTACTAAAACTTTCGTAAGACGTATTTAATTATTGTATTAAACGGTTTCATGTACATGTTCGTGATCAGTGACGAAGTTACCGGGCTGCTGTACACCCTGGTCAAGAGCTCAATATTAGTTCGAAAGTTATCGGGCCGTTCCTGACAATTTGACGTGAGTGTAAACCGCTTAATACAATAATTAATAACTACTATCTTAAATCAATGAAATAATTACTTTTATTATGATGCACATGGTGTTTTACTCACCTGATCGTCATATATTTTAAGTAGATTTATCCACTAATGGAAAAAGATACGATACAAAGATCAAATACAAAGAAAATTATGCTTCCTTACTAGACTTGAAGCGATATCTCTTGCCATGCCGGGGCGAGTGCGCTCCAAATTCCTCTGAATCGCGCCTGATTAGATGCTGTATTGCCATATTAGTGATGTAGAATCCAGTTAAATAAATAAATATTAAGGGACAATCTTACATAAATTGACCTAGAAGCAAAGATACTATTAGCTATGGGTATGAGATAACATCCATGACCCAGGAACAAATATTGGAGTTCATCACACAAATATTTACCCCGGCCGGGATTCGAACCCAGGAGCGTCAGGTAAGCAGGTGCACTACAAATTGCGCCAACCGGGTCGTCAAGTTTACGTGTGCGAGGGTATTTGAGCTTCACTTATAACGTGCAACTTTCCGCCATCGTTCTACGCGACAATTCTTTCATCCTCACCACTTAGATAGTTGGCAGTCACAACTGTGCGTTTTTCTAGAAATTTCCTGCCTCGCACAACTGCATTGTGGAATGAATTGCCACTTGCGGTATTTCCGGACCAGTACGACCTTCAAACCTTCAAGAAAATATCTTACTCCCACTTGAAAGGCCGGCAACGCACTTGTGACTCCTCTGGTGTTGCAGGTGTCTATGGGCGACGGTAATCGCTTTCCATCAGGCGATCCGTTCGCTCGTTTTCCCCCTATAACATAAAAAAAGCGACTGCATCGCGGCCTTTTTGCGACTCACCGCTACTGAATCGCTGCAAAAACGTTGCCAACGCAAATAATTTATTGCTTTGTCGCACAGGTTCTGTATCACTCAGAGCAGCGTTGCGAACACTCGGGGGACTCGACTCATTATCGTACATAATTCCGTGCATTGAGTTGAACGGGTTTTCGGTACAATAGCCGTGTCGGAGGAATCATGTCGGTGGTCGGAACATAATGAGGTGGCCCACTCTCAAGGAGTTTCCTCGATACGCAGAAAATGAGGATTACTTATTTTGCAGTTAAGGTCATGTTGTAATAATAGGGTTTTCGATAATAGGGCAATTCAAAAATATTATCTGTATGAGTATAAAACTTGACAACAAAATAAGAGTCCGCTGGTGTTACAATAAAGTAGCAATAAAAAGTTATTATTGGGCGTTTTAACCGCCTCATTAATATGTTCGCAATATCGACGACCTTATGAACTGAGGCTCCATTTTTTCTAGTCGCGGATTTTTACAATTCTTATCAAAATGATGCTGCTTGCTTTTATGAATTAGCGAATATTGTGGCCATATCGGAGACGTTTAAAACGCTCAAATAAACGCCCAATAATAACTTTTTATTGCTACTTTATTGAAACATCAGCTGATTCTCATTTTGTTGTCAAGTTTTATATTCATTCAGATATTTGTGTATTTCGTATTTGTAACGTCAAAATGTATATTCATTTGCTTACAACAATTAATGGGTGCCGTCGGTTTTTTCCTAAATTCCATCCACATATCTCAATTCTGACAAACTCTGATCATTCGTGGGGATGTTAAATAGCTAAGTTCTAAGGTAACACCGTAAAATCATATACGCGTCTTGAGAACCTTTTGAAGTTGGTTTACAAAGACATACACTTGGCGTATAAAGCGAATTTCTATTGTATGTTGTATAACCTGAGTATGTGATTTAGAGCAACGGGGAAGCCGGGAAGATCTCGGGGGAGTTAAGAGAGATCATTGTATCGCACGTAATACATTGCCCCGGTTCAAAATAACATTGGGTGAAGTATCATAAAAGCGTGTGTCAAAAATATTATTTGAAAAAATAATATTTTTAAGACACACGCTTTGCAATGAAATTTCATCATAACGTGCGTTATAACAGGCTTCGAAGTATCACGTTTCGGGCGGAACAACTCGAGAGAAATGTAAAGGAATTTCATACAAAATTGAAGTCCTAAGACGGGAAGTATTTTTTGAAACATGGCGTCTGTGTTCATGGCCAGGCTTAACGGCTGTTTTTTTATTTAATTGCATATGTTTCAGGAAAGCATTATATACCAGGTGTTTCCTGTAATAGGAGCAATAAATTAAAACATAGATTCTTCCCTTGAAATGGACAACATTTGTTAAGCAACTTCTGAAAATAGCGTGTAATGATATTTTGTAGAATAATGTTTAGACAAAGAAGCAATGTATTGCGAAATGTCCGATATTAGTAGAGTGACAGTTATGTCAATGCTCAGGTAATGTCAATGTTGGACGACGTACATTGAAAATACTATTTAATTTGTTTGAAATAATAAAATTCTGAAAACTGACTTTTTTTTTTAAGTTGCTTAACAAATGTTGTTCAATTTGAAGACTCGAATCTATATTTTAATTTATTGCTCCTATTACAGGCAACACCGTATACGTAGCCGCAAAAAGGACTTGCAGGCTTCGTATTACTAACCGGCCTCCCTACGGTCGGCTGTCTAATCTGTCTACTCACCCGGCAAGCCCATCTTTCCCGGCGTCTTCATCATCATCATCATCTCAGCCATAGGACGTCCACTGCTGAACATAGGCCTTCCCTTTGGACTTCCATATATACCGGTTGGAAGCGACCTGCATCCAGCGCCTTCCGGCGACCTTTATAAGGTCATCTGTCCACCTTGTAGGTGGACGTCCTACGCTGCGCTTGCTGGTCCGAGGTCTCCACTCGAGCACTTTTCGGCCCCGGCCGGCGTCTTCACTAATATACTATTACTTGGTTTCCGTAACGGTAGCCCCGAGAGCATGACCGCGACGAGGCTGTTGAAACGTCAGATTTTAACTGACGCAAAGTAATTAATTATTTAATATTTATGCACGATTCCCGTTTTCGTTGAGATGATAATGTGCCAAAATCAGGTTGTGAGAAGGAGGAAACACATGTACTATGACTATTATACTCTCACGGTTTGTACACATAATTAACACAATAGTCGAACATTTATCTCCCTACCCATCCATTTTATTAGACAATTTCGTCGGGTAGTACTACATTTGGCCGACAGCTCCAGTAACAACTCGCTGTTTCACCAGTACATCTGAGACCAAGGCGTGTGCAACCCCGCCGAAACGTTAGATTATGAAGGTAAATAAGAAATATCGCGTTAGACCCGTTATAATTTGTGTTAATTATGAACACATGTACTGGCAAAGAGTTCAAAACCATTAATTAAACAGTGTTATAGTAGAAACTAGAGCTGGAACGTTTTTAGTACATTGCTTAAAGATTCAAGAAAAGTATAAATACCTTCATTAGACGCTATATTTATGCAATAATTTATGTGTGTTATTCACCTTTTCTTATATTAATATAGAAAAATATTTGTAACATAATTATAAAACTAATATAATTGCATTTCATTCGAGAAGTGGTCAATTTTTAAATATCATAGTTAGTAGTTAAGATTATCCTTAACTTATGTGAAACTACTTGTTAACTTGTTGTACTATAAATATAAGTTGCTGTCCAATTATGTTTATGTATCTGTCACAACATCAAATTACAATAATTTGCCTTAAAGTCACCAATAAATCAAAAAAGTATTTGATAGCTCTTCACTTATTAATTTTTATTCACATCCGTAAATTTTTCTTATATTATTTTACAACGAAATTCGAGTCAAGAAAGTAAGTATTATACTCCCGCAAAAACCACCGAAACTTTTAATCTCAATAAAATTAAGTTCCCATTTTTTTATCTAAACTCACCATCTAACAGGAACAGCAGCCGAAACAGGATCCCAATCCGCTTCATCGTGCGTCCAAACACCAAACGTCACTTCACTTCACCCCACTGCACCCGCGTAGCGCGTCCGTCCGCCGCGCGCGCTCGGCGGCTACTGAGCTTCGTAGCGCGTAGATTAGACTCAGGATCGTAGCGCTACGAAGCGCTGCGTAGCAGTGCTACGAGATTGCTCATTATGAACGTACGCGGATTATACTGTTTAATAAGTCGCTGCAGTTTGCGTATGAATTTAGAGTGATGTGTAGGGTATACAGGGTGGGAATGGAAAGAGCGTATATTTAAAGCTTTGCTGGAATAGGATTAGATATATGCAAGTAGAATGAATGAAAGGATTAGATTTGGAATAGGATTATTCGTTTTTAACTCATTTAAATAAGGAACCTCTTAAAAAATTTGCAGCATCAGATTTCGTTTATTTTTTTTAGGTTGACAGTTTAATTTAGTTTATACATGAATCTCTCAAGCACAAATTATTTTATATAGGTACCTACCCCAAAAATGTACAATTCCACAATGATAATGAAAATAAGACAGTGAGAGTTAAACCACTGGATATAATTATGAAGATTCATATTTTTATAGAAACCTTTTGTAGTCAAAATCCTACTATTATTTTATAATTAGATATTAATTCATCAACGTTATTAAAACTGAAATGAATTTTAACGTAATTAATGTGACTGCAACACTGTTAATGAAATTAATTAAAAGTTCAATTAATATGTACATAATTGAAACGTACAGTAAAAGCTAAGGTATTATTATTTAAACGTGAAATTATTATAATTGCCTTAGCATCGAGGTTAACAAAGAAACTCAGTATCTAATTAACGAAATGTTTACATTATACAAACTATACGATTATTATTTTTTTACTTAGCATTAAAACAACAAAATTTTACCCAGGAGAAAGGTTAACTGTTATTTAACCCCCGAACCAGACGAACAATTATATTTTTTTCACGAAAAAATTAACTGACTTCTAGAGAAAAACATCACATTCCTGAAAAGAACCGAGTTACCTATAAAAAACACCGAAATCGTTATAGTTGCTCCTATAATGTTTGAACTTATGGATTTCGTCATTAAATCTTCACCAAAATTGTATGGGACCAATTTGGAGATGCCTTCTATTCAACAAAAATATAGCGAATGGCCGTTGGGAGAAAAGTCCTGGGTGCCTATGATGGTAACGTTATCACAATAAACAAGTGACAAAGCATCTGTCACACACACTTGTCTGTCAAAACGTGACAGAAATGAAATTTACGAAATTGTGACACTTGCCTGTAGTTTCGCAGATTTTAGAGGTACGTGGGTGGGATATGTCAACATGTGCGTCTGCCAGAGGGCTTCAAAGTGCTATTTGAATTCTCAAATCCGGCATGATAAATGCAACCATCACAGGGCCCCAGGAGAACATGGACATTTTCAATGTTAAATCCTCGTACAACCTGTCATAGAGAACTGAGGAGTTTTCAAAAAAGTGAGCTGACATAGAGTAGTCGGAGTTAAAAAATCTATTTGTCAGTATCTAAATCTGTTAGCCGCTCGGTATCAACACGATTTTGTACATATTGGAGTTGTCTTCGTGAATTTATTGGCAGAGGTATATTTGTATGGCGGCCGCTTCCACGCTTTTCGGGCCAAAGTTTCCCGTCGGTGTTAACTCACATTTAATTCGATTTCCAATACGTTAACTATAACCCAACTACCGCCAACTTGCGAAGAATCTCGCAAATTGGTTAAAGTCTTAATTATAATTTGAAATGTTACGCCTTGAGTCCTGATTTTAGCGAAAGTTTTGCAATAAGAAACAGAAGGGTCGACGAGATTTTTGACTCATAATTAAAACTCTAGAGGAAGGTTTCTAATTAATGTTTGTTGCCAGTGATGACATACGGCACTGAGACGTGGTCGCTCACAATCGTGGGCCTCATAAGACGTCTAAAAGTTACTCAAAGAGCAATGGAGCGAGCTATGCTCGGAGTCTTCTTGCTTGATCGAATCAAAAATGAGGAGATACGCAAGAGATAAGGTTGTAGCTTAAGCAGTCACCAAACTGAAGTGGGCGGGGCATAAAGCAATTTAATGAGGACACGACCGATCATTGTGGAGAACTTTGAGTGAGGCCTTTGTCCAAGAGTGGACGTTTATCGACTGATGTGATGATGATGTTTAAAACTTATTTTTATTTAAGCAGTAACGTCTGCTAACGCAAACCAAATGTTTACAATGAAGCGAAAAAATTTAATGGTTCAGACAGGATTTGAACCTGCGTTTCCAACGGCTTTCCGGGCCAACACGGGTGTTCTACCAACTGGACCACCGAACCAGATGTCAGAGCTATTGAATCTTTCAACCAGTTGCTTCAACATGCCTTAGGGTGGCATCGTAGCGCCATCTACCGTAAAGATTGAGACTTTTATCGTCGGCACCATCGTCTCAAATTTATTGAGAATCGATAGTAACGATGTGCTACACCCGATTTAATTATTTTTATTCTCTCAACTCATATAACTATATTCGACCAATGAAATGCCTTTGTACTTAACACCTATATTCGTTACATCGTGAAAATGGATCGGAATATTTTCAGCGTTCATTACCTCGCATCGGCTAACGAGCAGCGGAAATGTATCTTCGTTATGTGGCAACACGTAGGGGGAGTGGGGGGAGTCAGGGGGACGTGGGACTGGACGATGGCTTCTAAACGCCAAGTTTTATCTAACTAACTTCCGGGAAACAAAACCAACAATTTTCAAACTAGTCACAATAACCTTAAAGTTTCAACTGTCTAACTATCACGGTTCATGAGGTACAGCCCGGTGACAAACGGACAGACAGACTGACGGACGGACGGCGGCGTATTAGTAACAGGGTAATAAATTACTAAAAACACAATATAAATGATTTGTAACTGTCATTGGATCCTGTTACAGGACCCAGTAGGGCAGGGTAGGGTTATAGTAAATTGATACAGTAATATAAGAATAAGATTCTGAATACAATATAAAATACCAATTATAATAAACTAGCTGCACCGCGCGATGTTACCCGCTCATCCCACGGAAACACTACATTTTTTCGGGATAAAAAGCAGCCTATGTTTTAACTCAGGGTGTCATGCTACCTTCATCAAGATTTGACCGTAAAGAAGTAACAAATGAACACAAACACTCTCACAAACTTTCGTCTTCAATGAAAATGCATAAACACAAACAATTGCCCTAGAAAATAGACCATAATTAGATTAGATTTATTTTGTAACTTGCACAGTCACATGACACTAAAATTCCTTGCAATAATTAAACGAAAAAGCTGACTGAGAACATTGGCGTCCAACTCGGCAGAAATAAACCCCCTTAACAGGTGAGCTGGGTTGATTGGCACCGAGCGACGCGCCCGACCTAATCAAATGGCGCCGGATTGCAACCGATTGTGCGCAACTATTCACCAACTGACAATGACGCTTCAACTGTGTCCGATCCCAGGCAACGTCCAACAAAGTCTGGATGCTTATACGATTGGTTACATTTTGACTGGATGGGCGTCTTTGGACCTGTCGGTTTTCTATCGCAAATTGGAAATGATATACATATATACGAACTAGCTTTTGCCCGCGACTACGTCCGCGTGGAACTTGGAAGTATGGAAGCAACCTCGTACAACACGATAGATATCCATATCCACCTAATCACCTTAATTAATAAAAGAGATTATTAAAAGCGCCTAAGCAAATGTAAGAGCAATTGTGCTTTTGGTCTAATAATTACATTTCCTACAGGGTCATCAATGTCATTATGAATTACTTACTGACTTTTCAATCTTTTTAGGGATAATTTCCAGGATGAAAACTATCCTATGTCCTTCCTCGGATCTTAAACTATCTCCATGCCAAATTTAATCAAAATCGATTCAGCGATTTAAGCGTGAAGAGGTAACAGACAGACAGACAGACAGACACACTTTCGCATTTATAATATTAAGTATGGATGTGTCCCATACTGGCTAATGTGATTAGGGTTCTAAAAACTAGAAATGTGGAGAATATTCTCACGCGTAGCAAGAAGTTTGGCAATTCCTTCATCTGCCGAACTATTAAAATACGGAACTCTTGGCCGAATCATGCGTTTCCTCCTTCTTATAACATTGGGACCCTTCAAACGAGGCGTGAGCATGGCAGTGTCAACTGACATGGCACTTAGTTTCTTGTCAGTTGCCATTGCGGTTTGGGTTCCCCTTTTTGCTTACCGCAAAGTGGAGCCACTATGTTGTGCCGTTATAAAAAAAAAATAAGTCAAAGTGAGCCGTGTCTACTGAACGTCTCCTGAATCGCACTGTTAATATTTTCCCTGAAATATTGACGCATCTCCATAGAAAATTTATTTTCTTTCATCGATACTTTATTTGTCTTCTCATTACGCCAAAACGGCTGGGACGATTTATACCAATTTTGGTATAGAGATAGCTGGACATCAAAAAAATCCTATAGTTTTCAGATACTAATTACCCGGCTATAGTGAATAAATTACGCGGACCTTCTCGTATCAAATACAAACAATAATAAATCATCATCATCATCATCATCATCTCAGCCATAGGACGTCCACTGCTGAACATAGGCCTCCCCTTTGGACTTCCATATATACCGGTTGGAAGCGACCTGCATCCAGCGCCTTCCGGCGACCTTTATAAGGTCATCTGTCCATCTTAGGTGGACGTGTGGTGGTGTAGGTGGACGTCCTACGCTGCGCTTGCTGGTCCGAGGTCTCCACTCGAGCACTTTACGGCCCCATCGGCCATCTGCTCTGCGTGCTATGTGGCCTGCCCATTGCCACTTCAACTTGCTAATCCGGTGAACTATATCGGTCACTTTAGTTCGTCTACGGATTTCCTCATTTCTGATTCGATCACGTAGAGACACCCCGAGCATAGCCCTCTCCATTGCTCGTTGAGCGACTTTGAGCTTTGAGATGAGGCCGATAGTGAAAGACCACGTTTTGGTGCCGTAAGTCATCACTGGTAACACACATTGGTTGAAGACTTTCGTCTTGAGGCACTGAGGTATGTCGGATGAAAAGACATTGCGTAGTTTCCCGAACGCTGCCAAGCCGAGTTGGATTCCGCGGTTGACCTCTTTCTCGAAGTTGGACCTACCTAATTGGACCACTTGTCCTAGGTAGATGTATGAGTCAACAACTTCGAGTACCGAGTTTTCAACAGAGACTGGGATGGGCACAACCTTGGCTTAATAATAAATAGACCCATTAAAATACCGACAAAACGGGTTTTACTCACGTCATAGAAGTAGAATATCGCTCGACAAGTTTCGGATCGGTACGCGGTTCGTCATCAGGAGGGTACACGGTTGGCCGCCGCCGCGACTGATCGGCTCTCCTGATGATGAATCGCGTAGGTAGGTGGTTTTTATTCGTACGGCGTGTGTTTTGTAGGTATGTTTATTTATCTGAGACTCACGGTAGTTTTCTATGTAAAAACATTAACACGTTAGATCGACGACGTGTGATGTAATTTCAGGGTGGTAAATATACTTAGTGACTATAAATGTAAACCGCTTAAGCGATATTTATTTATTTATTTAAACTTTATTGCACAAAAGAAAAACTTAACGTACAAAAGGCGAACTTAATGCCATGCGGCATTCTCTACCAGTCAACCTTAGGGCAAAGCAGAGAAATTGTAGGCGGTGCATCAAACAACATAATTACACATAATTAAAATACTCATACTATTATAGCTACATACATATAGATAATAAACATACATATATATAAATAGATACATACATAAATATATACGACGATGAAACAAACCAAGCAGATATACTATGAGATTTCAGTTCTGCCAGCAAAGAAACTTCGCACGGCCCTTTTAAATGCCAACTTACTCGGAGCCTGTTTGATTGTGAGAGGAAGACCGTTCCAGAGGCGAGCCACTTGCAAGGAGAAAGAATTAGACATGAAACCAGTACGGTGAAGAGGAATAGAAAGGGCAAGATTGCCGGAAGAGCGAAAATTACGGTTACGAGTGGATTCAACATAGCAGAAAAAGGTTTTCAGGTATTCAGGAGCTTGTGGATCATTGAGTACTGAAAAGAGAGTGCAGAGCATACGAATATGCTTGCGATATGCTTGTTTACAAGAATTTAATCTCCGAAATCTCCGAGTTAGAAATGCAAAGCTGTACCAAGATCCTTGCTACTCGTTCGAGGGCCGACAATGAGTAAACAATACCATATACCTTCGTACCTACACAAAACATACATTCTGTATTTATTTGAAAGCGTCCATTTTCGTTCTGTCCATTTTTTTCTGCTTATAGTTGTAAAAACAAACCGTACAATACAATAAATCCTACGCTCCAATATTGGTAGAACGAGGTTATTTACAGCGACAATGATTTGTCCCGGTCGCGATGAAACGTGCTCCGGCACCGCAGGCGATAGTAAATACATACATAATATAACATATACATGGTAAAACCACCACCACACACGATAAAAATACGTGTAAGAACACCCTTAAAAATATTATTTAAGTGCCGACGGCGAAGTGTGATTGCTGGTGTAATTAGTAAATATATCTGTCTATACCTATCATTGGTTCCCAACCAGTGCATGGTCCGTGGGAGTCAAATAATTATGGACCCCGTCATCAAATTTGCAGACAGATACATCGCCAACATCCGCCAAAGGAGGTGAATTCCGTTTACATTTGGTCCCCGCAATAAAAAAAAATGTGGTCCCCGGTCAAGAAAAGGTTAGACATCACTGATCTATGTAATGTAATGTTGTGAGCGGTAATGTACCTATGAAAGCAATAAATAAACTGATAACTGAAACATTCGCGTGACGTTTAAACCTCCAACAGGTTTCTGTAACGCGTAGGTACTAATTGTAAATTATTTGTGTTTACTTAACTTAAATAAATAAACAACTATACTATTATAAAATTCTAGGTGGGTCATGTATTCACGCATCACGCCGAAAAGCGAGAATAAATTTTAAAAATTTTTAGTACAAGGGAGCATTCCAAAAATGGATACAGTTTTATTACATTGTACCCGTCCACAGTAAATAAAAAAATTGGGCAAGTGCGAGTCCGACGCGCATGAAGGGTTCCGTATATATATAGGTATACCAAGTTTATTTTATGGGAGCCCCCCTTAAATATTTATTTTATTTTATTTTTAGTATTTGTTGTTAAAGCGGCAATAGAAATACATCATCTGTGAAAATTTCTAATTTATACTGTCTAGCTATCACCGTTCTTGAGATACAGCCTGGTGACAGACGGACGGACGGACGGATGGACGGACGGACAGCGAAGTCTCAGTAATAGGGTCCCGTTTTTACCCTTTGGGTACGGAACCCTAAAAAAATACGCGGACGAAGTTGCGGGCACCTCTTTGTTTTATTGTAAAACTAGCGACCCGCTCCGGCTTCGTACAGGTGCAATGCTGATACAAAATGAAAAGTGTTTCTCTTGAATCACTATCTATTTTAAAAAGACGCATCAAAATCCGTTGCATATAGTTTACAGATCTAAGCATACATAGGGACAGACATACAGCAGGAAGCGGCTTTGTTTTATACCATGTAGTGATTCTAAAGTGTTCTCGAAATTTCTATGGATAAAAGTCATTATTTTAGGAAGGACAACATAATTAATCGAATGACAACGAAGTAATCATAAACGGTTTACTACTTTAAGAGACGGAACCCTATTTTTTAGGGTTCCGTACCCAAAGGGTAAAAACGGGACCCTATTACTGAGACTTCGCTGTCCGTCCGTCCGTCCGTCCATCCGTCCGTCCGTCCGTCCGTCCGTCCGTCCGTCCGTCCGTCTGTCACCAGGCTGTATCTCAACAACGGTGATAGCTAGACAGTTGAAATTTTCACAGATGATGTATTTCTATTGCCGCTATAACAACAAATACTAAAAATAAAATAAAATAAATATTTAAGGGGGGCTCCCATACAACAAACTTGTTATAAATTATATATATGTATAGGTACGGAACCCTTCATGCGCGAGTCGGGCTCGCACTTGCCCAATTTTTTTATTAGCAAAGAACTGAACCACGGACGACGGTGAAAGTTCCTCTGAGATGCCATCTTAAGCCAGATGTTGGTTCTATTAAATTATGTTTGCTGACGAGAATTAGCGAGCTCGTGTACACAGCGACGGCCGCTTATCAAAAAATTGCGCTTTTTAATATTCTACGATAAATAAGTGTCGTGACCTCCACAGGACTGATAAGTCTTTGAATAAATGAGTTCTACATATAATGTTCTTGAACTATTATTATGGCCTAATTTTATATTTTTAACAGGTAGAATTCAATATAGATATTGAGAAAGACACCCTAAAAATATTTGAATTAATTTTTCTGTATGTAAATAAATATAAGAAAATATAAAAAATAACCGAAATCTACAAGAAGTATGCCTGCATAGAGTTGCAGTGTTCGACCTATCCGCGAAAAAAGAAAATAAGCTGTCAATAATTTTAATTAGACACCATTGCGAAGTTGCCTTATTGTAATTGGGTTTATATTGCTTTTGAATTATTTCCCCCAATTTGGTTTAAATCCCATCGATTTTATTTCCAGAAAATTATAATTAGGGTCTTTCTAAGGCAAGAGGGAATACCTACAGTTGCTGAACCAGCGAGCTACATCCTCGACCCCGTAGTCACTTACCATCAGGTGATACAGAAGTTAATCGCCAGTTTGTAAAAAAAAAACTGGCCGAGTGCGAGTCGGAATCCCTCCGGCTTCCGTACAAACACGTATCCCATCTTAACTATAGACGGGTTGAGTTAAGTTTACAACCGATCACGTTTGTTGTATTAGTACTTGTCTGTTGTTATAGCGGCAACAGAAATACATTATCTGTGAAAATTTCAAATGTCTAACTATCACGGTTTATGAGATATAGCCTGTTGACAGACAGACAGACAGACGGACAGTGGAGTCTTAGTAATAGGGTACTGTTTTTTATCCTTTGGGTACGGAACCCTCAAAATATCCACCTTGCTATAACTACTATGGACGCACGACGATGACCGATCGAGACAAATTCGAGTCGTTATGTAAAACAAAATAAGTCTGTCTCATGCTAAAGCAAAAGATGGATGCGCGGAAATGAGACGTCGACAAACTCGTCCTCACCCGATCTCAATCCCGTTCATTTCCGATTCAATCGAATTTGCTTAGCGCCCTTGCATTTTTAACGCGTGGATATTTTTTTAAACGATAGCATTTGTTGATGGGGATAGTCTTTTATCTTTATGCTTATGAAGTTACTAGCTTCGCGGCGCGGTGATACCCACTTGTCCCACGGGAAAAGTTCACTTTTCAGGATAAAAAGTAGCCTATGTGTTGATCCAGGGACTCAATCACGTTAAAAATTGGTCCAGCCGTTTGAGCGTGAAGAAGTAACAAACATACACATAAACACACTCACAAACTTTCGCCTTTATAATATTAGTGAGATGATAAATCAGAATCCTCGCTAAGCGTTTCAGTATCGCAATGCAGCGAGGTTATACTGCCATAGTCTTTGGTACGATGCCACGGAGGCCATTCTTAGATATAGTTTAGTTTTATCATACAAAATCAATGATATTACTGCTCGACGACCGGTCGATCGTTGCAGAAACCGCTGAGGAGACGCGGTGGAGGTGGATCTCGTAAGCGTCAAGGCGAAAACTGGCGAGAAACAGCGCAGGATCGGGACAAGTGGCGTGCTCTCATTTTGGAGGCTAAGATCCGGTTTGAGTAGTGATCCTGTTTGGGTAGTGGCTCTGTGGACCCAAAAATAGTTTTATATTTAGTTAAATGGCTAACATTGAACTAAATATTGAACTCGATCAAGACATCAACACTATCTCCTAACCAGGTGGGTCAAAGATCAGATAAATCCGGCGGACCGCTCCCCCATAAATTCGTCGGCGTCCGTCGCCCCGTGGCGGCCATATTTCACTATTCCGTCGCACACACGCGTTTGAACGATTCGGTATGCGTCAAGTCATGGTGGTGGTATTACACTTACGAGAAGGAGCTCAACATTGTCAGCTAATATTTATTCATATTGTAGATACTTCATTAAATGAAAAACAAGTAAAAAATAACAACTACGAACTTAACTTATTCTAAACTAGGTTTTGCCCACGACTACGTCCGCGTGGAACTTGGAAGTATAGAAGCAACCTCGTACAACACGATAGATATCCACCTAATCACCTTAATCAATAAAAGGGATTATTAAAAGCGCCTAAGCAAATGTAAGAGCAATTGTGCTTTTCGTCTAATTACATTTCCTACAGGGTCATCAATGTCATCATGAATTACTTACTCACTTTTCAATCTTTTTAGGGATAATTTCCAGGATGAGAACTATCCTATGTCCTTCCTAGGATCTTAAACTATCTCCATGCCAAATTTCATCAAAATCGATTCAGCGGTTTAAGCGTGAAGAGTTAACAGACAGACACACTTTTGCAATTATAATATTACAGCTGTGCCCCGCGGTGTAACCCGCTCATCCCACGGGAACACTAAATTTATTCGGGATGAAAAGTATCCTATGTCCTTCCTCGGATCTTAAACTATCTCCATTCCAAATTTCATCAAAATCGATTCAGGGGTTAAAGCGTGAAGAGGTAACAGACAGACAGACACACTTTCGCATTTATAATATGAGAATGGATAAGAGTATCTAAGTAAACCCGATGTCCCCAAGATGTCCGGCCCTGCGGCAGGGTACCCATGATGCCGGCTACATTCCCCCGCTGAGCAGCCAATGACATCACGATTGATTAGGTGGCCATTTGTAAGTGTACAAAAAAATTGCCAGGCAATGTAAGCCATAACCCTCATGTTTGTTTCTCCGTTGTCGAGTAAAAATTCTCTACCTCTTTCGCCGATGGTACAAAATAGATAAAACAGTGATTTTCATTCGTGATATGTTCTATCTATTGTTATTGCTATATGTATCTGCCCGCACGTTGTATGGGTGATTCCGCATTCCGTGTTTTTTCGTTACTTTTAATCGAATTCCCAATCACCAACCGACAAACAAACACTGCATAGCCACCGTGGTACAGCATACTCACTTTTCAACCGACTTCAAAAAAGGCGTACGAAATAGATTCATTATAATTGGCGCACCAATCGCGATATATATATACAACAAAACCACGAACCATCCGCGTTATAACTTCTTTTGCTTCTCTGTAGTTGCTATTTCATTTTTTATTATTTTCATAAAATGCCATTTTAAGCTCACTGGCACTGATTTGAAACATGTTTTTGTAGCTATTATCTCTGAATGTGCTTTTGTGGGTTAATCACGGCGAAGACAGGAACGATTCCAGTCACACGGGTATTTTAGTTACACGGGTAGCTGGACGTCCACAGATAGACATAATCTCCACTCCACTTTTCTACCCTACTACGGATAAACAAATCAGAGGGTTATGACTTTCCCTTGCACTTGAACATAGTCGCTAGCTGTGGCACTTCTACTTGCAGAACACAAACCGGTAATTTATTTCAATAAAAATTACCGCCTCTTGTTTACCTTTAGTGTTATCTGTACATCTTTCTTTCTTGTATTGATTTGTATTTCTTTCTTGTCGCTAGGTGTGCAATAAAGAGTATTCTATTCTATTATCGGTATTTTACCGGTAATCCGATAATATTCTACTAGTTAATAAAGTAGTGAGTTAGCTGTGTAGTCTGTGGCAGTATCATCACGCAGTATGTTTGCCGCCGGTTTTTGTCGTCGGGTTTGTTGGCTCCAACGCAATCCTGAAGACAATGTGTTCGATTATCCGACGTGCTGCGGGGAGATAGATTTTGAAGTATTTTGGGTGCAGTCTGCCTAGGGCTGCCATCCGTCCAGGTTGGGTTTCCCCGGATTTGTCTTCGTTTGGAGGCCGTCCGGGGGCCGTCCAAGGGGGGTTTTAAAAAGTGTCCGGGGTAAACCCGGATAATTTTTATGTGAGGAAACACCTTTCCTTCCTTTCCTTCTCTTCCTTTCCTTTTCCTTTGTATTGTACATGTTGCTTGGGTTGTCTACCATTTATATCCACCCCCGACTAGATGGACGGATGACCTCGTGAGGGTAGCGTGTAATCAATGGATGCGGTCTGCACAGGATCGCACTTTGTGGCGAGTCATGGGGGAGGCCTATGTTCAGCAGTGGACGTCTGTGGCTGATAGATAGATAGATAGATAAATTAGCACCCATTTGCTCAAAAGTTAACTGGAAGAGATCCCTTAAAGGGATAAGTTCGCCTTTGTACATGCTTATTCTTTTGTAATGTGTTTTTCTTGTTTTTATGTACAATAAAGTGTTTACATACATACATACACTTTATTTTCTTCGGTTTCCGCGACTGTCACACATTTAAATAAAACAATTTAAACGGATTATATCGCGTATATTAATTATTTGAGCCTCCCTGACGTTTCAGTACCTTTACAGATACCGTTGTCAAAGGTTGACTGAGAAAAAATATATTTATACATAGGTACACTTTATTTCATTAATTATTTACCGGCATTAAAACCGTATAAATAATACAAAGCGCAATCAAGGCTCTATAGCTTTATTCAGCGTAACCGTTAACAGCGTAACAGAGCCGGCGGTCCTGGGTTCAAATCCCGCCCGGGGCAAATATTTGCGTGATGACCTCGAATATTTTGTTCCTGGGTCATGGATGTTATCTACATAATGTATTTATATATTATGTATATCGTCGTCTAGTACCCATAGTACAAGCTTTGCTTAGTTTGGGACTAGGTCGATTTTTGTATGATTGTCCCTTAATATTTATTTATTTATTTGGTCACGTCCGGGGTAAAAATACGATTTACGCCAAATGTCCGGGTTTTTTAAGTCTGTCCGGATAAGGCGAATTAGAAATGGCAGCCCTAAGTCTGGTGCAAAAAGGTAATAAGATTTTTATAATAAATACCGCGTAAATTGGATTTTTCGGGCTCGTTTTAGATAGATATAACACTCTTTATTGCACACAGACACGAAAAAAATGCAAAAAGAAAAAAACATAAAATTACAATAGAGCGTTTCCCTGATCCTAAGGAATAGTTACGAGCGAAGTCGCGGACGAAATCTAGTACACAATATAATATACTCGTATAAAATGGTTAAAATCTTTTAAAGTTCTAGTACGATAACGCCATTCCCAAAGTTTGTTCAAGAGCGTTTAAGTAAAATCAGAATTAAACTTTCATAATATAAAATAATGCAGTGTCTTTACTACTTGAGATAATATCTCTCGAATATTATGATAATAAGGATCGTTTAAAGTGATATAAAAGTACATTTGTCTCTCGAAGGTCGTCGTACGTTACCGTTTGCTCTCGCCTCACGAAACATTTTCTTGAATATAAATGATTCAATATTTTAAAACTTAAAAGATTTTTCTACACGACCAACAGAATTCTAGGATCTGATATGTTCGCTAGCTACCGTCAACCATTTTTACGCCTGAGTTACTATAATATTAGAACTGCTGCAAAATAAGAAAATGATTAGACAATATCCTTAAAGTGTCTTTGTGTTTCAAGCTGTGGCTAAATAATCACTATTTCACAAAAAATAACCGCCTTTAATGAGCAAAAAGCGCTAAATTAATTCATATTTCTACATCAAATTCTATAAAATGAAAATGACACCACCTCTGACTCTGAAGTATGATCTGACAAACAAAAAAATAATCATCAACATTCATTCATAATTGACGGAATAATCGAATAACATCAAACATACAAACCGAATTGTGAACCTTCTTTTATGAAGTCGGTTGAAAACAGTCAAGCGCGTTTCTGCGTACCCAGCTAGGTTTTTATTTCATTTGTAATTATATACTTAAAAAACTGACTTCAACGAGGAGAACTCATATATTCTAAGGCAATTGATCTCGCTATAAAGAAAGCTCCGAAATCGCCATTGATTTCTCATGGATTTCGTAACCATGATGCTTCCTCTAAAAAAAGGTTTCTTTCAAATCGTTCTATCTATGACGGAGTTCCGAGGTAACAAATATATTGAGCACTTCCTTTTTTTGGAAGTCGGTTAAAGAGTGGCTACATAACAACAGGCAATGAAATGTCGTCATAACGTGCTTTATAACAGGCTTCGAAGTATTACGTTTCGGGCGGAACAACTCGAGAGAACTGTAAAGGAATTTCACACAAAATTAAAGTATTTTTTTTAACATGGCGTCCTTTTTACGAACTGGCTAAACAACTGAATCATATTTTTTTTTTGTGGTGTATTTTCTTTATTTCACTGCATATGTTTGAAAAAAGCACTATTCATGCCTTAGCCGTGAAAAGGGCTTACCGGCTTCGTATGTCTATACCTACTCACTCGGCAGGACCTTCTTCAGTAATGTACTATATCATCGAGTAACTATTTCGTCAAATACAAATATGGCACTGTGGCGTATTTCCTCATGTAACTACCACCTCAGCTAAACAGGCTGCGGCTTATCTTTAATGGGATTCGTCGCTGACCGTGTCTCGTGTGTCTGAGTCCGCTATACCGACTGGCACAGACCAGCACCGAGTAAGTGATAGGTATTTATGTTCACTGTAATATTCTACCTGAGAATCTGGTTTTCCAGCAAACTATTGGAAAATTAAATACTATCCAACTTTGTCATGCAATGTGGTACACAAAACGTTCTTATTTAGGAGACATAAGCGAAACAATTTAGGTTTTCCCTGCCTCTCAAGGTGAACAAGGTTCTAAAGGTCAAAATCTTAAAATCTAGGACCTACTTAAAGTTCCATTAACTTCAGGTCCATCTTCCTTTGAGATACCGACTGTAATAAGTTTCAAAGTTAAGTTTCTGTGTGTCAGCGGCATCATAGCTCACAAACGAACGGTTAGGTTTAGTTAAAAGTCTTGTTTGTTGAGTTGGTTCTTACTTAAGTACGTTTGGCAGAAAACAAGTAGTCGTTTCCAAGATATTCAGCATTCATTGGAAGAACTGACAACTTATTGCTGTTGCTGACAATTGCTGACAATTACTTACAACAAATTGAAATTAAAGATTGAAATGTTTGTGGTAGGGTTTAATTTTGGTAGCGTTTTCTATACCACTCATAAAATGTAGTTATCATGATTACCAGCGACTGGTGGAAGGGGTGTTTTAATTGATTTAATTATTTGTACGTATAATTAACTAATATATCCATGTTGTTGAACCCGTACCCTGTACAATTTATTCAGATGTTTTTTCATTATGGTCTGCAACAAACTGCTACCAATGTGATAAAGTATATGAGTAAACCAGACGTCTTTAATGGTAAGATTTTGTACTTAAGTGAGTAAGTGCCAACACACAGAAATAACTCTTTAAAGTCAATACTATTTAAAAGTGATGTTCACACGGTCATCTCACAAAATTGTCTCAATGTCTTTTACCACATTGTGGTCTGAGACAGCCGCTATGCGTGTACCCAGTTATTGAATATCTGCCTCGGCCCGCGATGTTTTCAATGGGTCGGATTTGCGAAATCCCCGCCAATATTGATGGCCCTTCGAAAGCGCATTATGAATAAACGGCCCTTTTCAGCTTTTTTGTCCCCGAGTTTCGGTGTTTGCTATTTTGGGGTTGTTTACAAAAAGACATACAGTGAAATTGCGTTTGTATCTGTACATTTTAAGATTTTGTGACTTGAACGAAGATAAAAAAGGAAGATATATAATTATGTGGGAGCGCAAAATAGTACATTACATACCTAGAGCGGTGAATTAGTGAATGTCACAGATCGCAAATGTTTGTAGCCCAAACCGAAGGTGAGGGCCATAAATATGCGATCTGAGGCTTTACTTATTACAGCCCGTGGTTTGTCTAAAGTTTTAGGTCTGGCCTTGGCCGGGAAATAAGATTTTCTCCTGGTGTAAATCCCGTATCCCGCGTGACGTAAAAAAGTGACATACTGAGTTTTGATACACTTTCTATGTCACTTTGATTTTCACTTCGTTCATATATGTGATGCCATGGACATCAGGCAAAAATTTGTCCGGGTCGAACGTGAAATGTCACTTTGCACTTTAAGTAGCTCGCATCGTATTTTAAGATATACCGGAGATATACCTGAGAGATCGCAAATTTCAAAGTACACTCGAATTAAGCTCTCGCTCTGGGCAGTGATTCCACTGTACACTTAAAAGATGATAGTGAAGCAATTATAATATTATTTGATTAGATTTAGTTTAAGTTTATTATGTTCGAGTTTAGTTTAATTTTTAGTATAGTTTTATTGTAAGTATTTTAAGTTGTATTCCTTAGACTTTATTTTGTACTAGTATTAAATTAAACAATAAAACTGAGTTGGACATAAAAAAAAAAATTATAATATTCATTAATATCAACATTCGAGTGTGCCAAATATAACATTTGAATTGTATTGTTCTCGCTAAATATGACGTCATTTGACGTTTCTCCAAATCGTATTCGAGTTGCCAAGATTAAATTGTCAAATCGTATACTAATGTGAGCTGTCAAACTGACGTATGAACAATCTGATCTAAAGAGCAATTCAATTGAACTGTCATCTGTTTAAAGTGGCATTTCATTTACACTAGAATTTGACGGGTTGCATCAAAATTACGTTTTTAGGTTAAAAACGGGAGCCTGTTTGTCTGTCTGTCCGTCTGTCATCAGGCTGTATCTCATGAACCGTGATAGCTAGACAATTGAAATTTTCACACATGATGTAGGTATTTGTGTTGCCGCTAAAACAGCAGATACTAAAAACAGAATAAAATAAATATTAAAGTGAGGCTCCCATGCAACAAACGTGATAGGCTGCGTTATTTTTGCATCTCATTTGTATGAGGCGCCATACATACCAGGTGCAAACTTAACTTAACTCGGCCAGTTAAGATGGGAAGTGTTTGTACGGAACCCTCGGTGCGCGAGTCCGACTCGCACTTGGCCGGTTTTTATCTTCTATTTACAAGCATAAACAGACAAAGTTATGCCGTCGTATATTTACCCAAATGTAGTAATTGTAGTAGCGTTCTGTTTCCAACACCCGAAGCCCTTTGTGTCTCTAGTAATGCTAAGTGGACTTACTCGGAGTGTGTGTATTGTTTCATTAAGTGCTTCTATTCCCAGCTAAGTCTAGCCGTACTTCATAATAATATTTGCAGGAGTAATGGGTCCATGCGAGACATTAAATTTCCCCAAGTTGCTAAACATACAACGCAGGTGTATAATGCCTGTAGGATTTTTGAGGCATCTGTTTCATTTTCATAATTATACGTGTAATACAATTAAACAATAAAAAATTTACACTAGTAAGTCACCCAGAAAAGCGCGTTTTCCATCAGGCGATCCGTTTGCCCGTTTGCCCCCTATAACATAAAAAAACACCTCAAATACACAAGTATTCAAAACATGTGACACCAATACCGATTTAACACTTTCGACACCAACAACCCGGTAGCCGGGCGCTCTTCTCGTAGTAAGTTTTCGCTACATACGGTTTTTCCCATGTTATCGGCTACGAGCGTAGCCCGTAGCGCTACGCGGTAGCGAATGCGTAAACATTAAGGAGCTACGACACCCTACAGACAAAAACAATTAGTTTTTAGTTATGAGATACACAGCATTTTGCGCGTCAACGTCCTGCTAGCGGCGACGCGACGTCTCTAAGGCCTTTCGACCTGCGTCTTGCCACTACCGCCTTCTCAAAACCCCGCACACCTTGTTCTGCTCTGAAGGTGTTACGACGCGGTTTTTTTTAAGACATTGCTTGAACTGTATCACTATCAGTAGTCCGACTTGCATAACCCGCTAATGGGATTATCTCCGTACGACAGGAGTAATCTGGGGAGGGTGACGCGGGCGCACTAGGCACATGGACTGCTCGTGAATAGAATGAGCGCCCTAAGTCCGTCTGACTTAGGGCGAGAGGAGAAAGAAAGACGGTCGGGCTATGACAGAGAAAAAGCGTGAACTAAGTAGCAGTAGTACCCCGCCGGCGGGGATTATTCTGAGGCGCGTTCAAAGAGCGCGGTGACCATCGCTTGGATGGTTTCCGTGATCTCTTCGTCGCGACGTGGTAGCGAGTCGCGAGGCGAGGGGATTTAGCGTACGCTATCTGCTGCAGCGACGCTGCGCGAGCGTTGACAGGACGCTGGTAAGACGCTGACGTTAGTATGCCGTCGCGTTGACGCTACGTGAACATTCTGCGCTGGTAGGACTCGGCGCTTAATAGACGTTAGTGTGGGGTATCTCTAAAAATAAATAACCGAAGCTATGTTCTCTTTATGTACGGCTCTTGATAAGCCAACGAGACGGGGACCGGACGGAACGCCGCCCGCCGAAGTCGGCCGCATTATCCAGTTATTACTACAGAATAGATACATGTTTAGACATAATAAATAAACAAAAAACTACTTGAACGTAAAAACTTCGTATTTCTGAGAACAACTGAACGAATTACTACAAATAATGCAGAAACCGCGTACATGGTGCCTGTAATATGTGAGAAGTTTCTTAGATATGTCATGGTCATGTATCTCATTATCAGGATCTTCACCAAAATTTTATGGGAACAATTAGGAGATGTCCCTTCTCTATAGAAAAATATATTTTTCTATATCAGTTTATAAAGGACGGAGTTCCGAGGTTACAAACATTAAAAAAAACTACCGAACTGAGATCCTCTTCCGCTTTTTATTTCGGAATTTTGTTGTTGTGACTACTAGTAGTAGTTAGTAGTTGTTCAAAAAGACATAGGAACACAGAGACAAGTGTTGAGGTGTTTTACACCGGGGAGTCAGAAGGAGTCGCTTTTCCAGAATTCATACACTCGAGAGACATAAATTAGGGCCCTAGTGATACGGCATTACGTCTGTGGACGACGACTTTTATCTTCCCAAACTACCACTCCATCTACAACAGAACATGTTTCGTAGTTTTTATTATAAAGGTATTCCTAAATAACGTTTTTGATTAGAACTTATGTGTATGACTTTTGTCTGTGTCGCAACCTGCAATTTTTTAAATGGACATGATTTTCACACATTATTATAACATACTCATACTCAACTCATGTATTCATAATGCACAAAAACATTATATGTCAATTTTACAAAAGGGTACAAATTAACAATGTAGTTAGTGGTTATTTTATATGTCAGTTTACACAGTTAATATTACTTTTACTGGTAATAGTCTTATTCAGTAACTACCTATTCGATTAATAATGTCATTAGTCATTATATAATTTTAAATATCCCTCTTTGGTGTCAGTAACAAAATAGAAACATACAAACTACGAAACATAACGGTTTATAGTAATGGACCGGTATAACTGACTGTATTTGAAGTGCAGTGAAGTGATTCAAACCAAGAAGGCTTTGCGTTTCGTGGTGGGTTCGAGGCGTCGTCAATTCTGATCCGTCTGGAACTTTTCTAGCGCATCAGTGCTTTTGAAGTCTCTGTTATTGTTGCTGCAGTTGCATGTTTGAATAATTTTGTCATAAGAAAGGAAGGAAAGTTGTTAGTGAAAAAAAACAAAAAGATTTCTTGCGTATATACGAAAAGATTTTTTAGTGTATACTAGGCGTCTGAACGCATAGTCCACGAATTCTATAATAATTTGCACAAAAATCTCTAAAAATTTCGTAAAGTTTTGAAAGAGGAAACACACGAGAACGAAACCTCGATATGCATAGCCCGGTTACATTAAGTTTGAACCTCATTTGTATCCGACGCCAGTTACCAGGTGCAAGCTGATAGTATGGAGAAAGGAGCAGTGAAGTGTCCTCTTAAGACATTATACATCAAGTGCAGTCAAGTGACGACACAGCGCTCGCGTCCGCGTAGATATTAACAATTTAAATATATCCACAAATATCGAAAACTGTAAGGCGTATCGATAAAATAACTTTTTAAGGCAGTCAAAATCGAATTTGGTGATACTAGTAATATTCTACATTATTACTCTTTGATGAATGTATGAATGTTGTAAGCAATGATACCCAGACTCGGAGACGCCACACACACTTCCGTGTATATAGAAATTATAGCTGTGTTTGCGTGGATTATCTTAATATCGCCCGTCATAAACAAGCCGGCATCTACATATCTATGATAATAAAACAAACTGTAACGCTTGTCTACGCTTTTATACGCAAGCTGACGTCTGCCGTTTCTTTACGAACTTTTTATTACATTTACTTAGTTGCACGATCGTTATGGTTTTTATGCAATGGTTGTATTAAAGGAATTACAATACAAGGGCTGCTCACTAAACTTACGTTTTTTTGTGATGGTAAATGTAAGAATTAATTATCAATGTTTAGGCTTTCTATCTATCCACAGCTTAATATAGGTCTATATAGCTGTCCGCAGCTGAATATAGGTCTCCCCCCTAGGTTGCCACAAGGTGCGATCCTGTGCAAACCGCATCCATCTACTCCCTGCGACCCTAACGAGTTCACCTTGTCGAGGGCCTTCCCACGCTGTGCTTTCCTATACTTGGTCGCCACTCCACGGTTTTGCTGCCCCAATGGCCATCCATTCTCCGGGCTATATGGCTCGCCCATTGCCACTTCAACCGAGCAATCCTGTGAGCGATATCGGTTAACTTGTTTAAAATATTTGATTGCATGTTGTGACGCCTAAAGACCATATACATCTCTAAGAAATTTAGGTTTAATAATTATTTTCTATTGTAAATTATTCACGTTGACGCCTAGAGACCTTATACATCTCTGTGGAATTAAATTAATTAGGTAATTGTATTTTATTGCATGTTGTGACACAGAGACTTTATACATCTCTGGGTATATTTAATATTTTAAATTAATCGATAAAATTGTATTTTGTCGTTCCTACTTAACATTGATTTGGAGTATCTATGCTTCTCCTTTACGTGTACCCATGTAATTATAACACAAATGTAATGTAATTGTTTTTATTTACGAAAAAAATACTTACTGTTGAGTTTCTTTCGGCTTTCTTCTCAACAGCGGTCTCCTCTTGCGAAATGCCGGTAGATTCATAATCTGACTTGTAAAAGCCTACTTACTGAATAAATTATTTAATTTCATTTCATTTGCAAATATCCTCGTTTCCGATTCTATTACGCAGAGAAATTCCGAGCATAGCCCTTTCTATTGCACGTTGCGTGACTTTAGCCGCCTTATAAGTACCATTGTGAACGACCACGTCTCAGTTCCGTAAGTCATCACTGACAACACGAACTGTCCGCAGACTTTCGTCTTCAGGCACTTTTAGGGGAATTTTTAGGCGTTACTGCTTTTAAATCACACACTAAATAGAATAACAACGTATGTGGCTCGCATCAAATTGCAATGTTCTCTGTGTCTATAAAACGGGTGGTGAGTGCCAAAAAATAGATTGGATTGAAAGTCCTTTAGCATTGAGTAATGCAGACGCCGGCTGGCAAGCGATAGGCTGCTTTCAAGTGGTGAAAAGAGTCCTCTAAAAGCAAAAAGACTCATTTATGTTCCGTACTCTAGGGGTGGGTGCTAACGGGACCTTAATACTAAGCTCTCTGTCTGTCTATAGGGCTGTATCTTATGATGGCAGAGACTTAAAATTTTCCCATACTACATATTATGTATTACAGGTCATACTGTGGTTAGCAAGGCGATTTGACTGTCCTATAATTACAACATTTTTACAGTACGTATTGCAAAATATGTATGGAACAGATTATTTGTGAACGATAAACAAGTAAAAAAATAAAAATGGTTGCCTGTAAAGTCGGTTTTACGGGTGAAGGAAGATTTTACGTGACAACGTCTTTTTCTCGGTAGAATCACAGAATAAGGTAGAATATTTATTTGTATCATATCCATTCACAATTTCCCTAACAACATTTTAAGTGTTACTTTCTGAACGCACCCATCACATAAGTGTCATTAATGTCATTATAGTGTCATTATTTTACATGCTTTAAATCTAAATATGCGATAATCAGACTATTATGCATGTATGTTGTCGATTCCAAACCCTTATTTAGTCTAGATCTACATGTAATTATTCTAAAAATACCGAACCGACGGAACAAACATCATATGTTTGACAGGTAAGTACGAACAGTTTGTATTTGTATGGGAATATAAAATTATCGTTTTATTTTCCACTCATTTTATTCAATATTTTCTCACCGTTTAAACCTTCCCTTGACTTCCACGAATATTTCAATACTAAAATTAGCCAAATCGGTTCAGCCGTTCTCGAGTTTTAGCGGGACAACCGGCCCTCGTAACGTGAGCGGGCGTTACACTTTTTCATGAGTGACTCCGAGCGCAACCTAATTTTAAGACGTTGTCACGTCAAAACAACAATAACCAACTTAACCTATATTTATAATAATAATAATAATAGTACTCTTTATTGTGCACCACAAAGTAAAAATAAAATAACAAAAGAAATAAAAATGCATTACAAATGGTAACAATAGGCGGTCTTATCTCTAAAAAGCGATCTCTTCCAGACTACCTTAGGTTACAGAGTAAATTTGTTTATACTTAGAGAACCTAACCTAACATTTAATTTGAATTTGAATGACTAAAGCTGATAGGTATCTCCAAGATCACGGCCCTGCTATATTTGTGTCATTTAATTTAAAACAAATGGTACGGATACCTTGGTGCGCGAGTCCGACATGCACTTAACCGTTTTTTTAGGATGGGATGCTAACGAGAAGGGATTGACAGAATGAAAGAGCCATAAATTCCTCCTCCTCTTTGCGTCGGTTGCCTCATTGCCGGTCGTGGTCATTTTCTCGGAACAGTCTTTCCCGGATGATGTGCTGCCATCTGCTCCTATCAGTAACCGTGTGTAGAATCGTGAACGGTAGTGCCAAGGGTTGTGCGAATCTGGTCTGTCCAGCGTGTCGGGCTCCACTCCAGCCTCTTGATCGCTTGCCTTCGATTTTTCCAGTGATCATTAGTTTTTCTAGGTTATCACTGTCTTTTCTGGCATTGTGACCAAAGTACTCTAGAACCCTGCGAAACCAGGTCGAGAACAGTCTAGTTTAGATATTGAGATGGGCTAAGATCTACACGTTGGTGCGGCGTGCTGTCCATGGTATGCGCAGCATTCTTCTCGAGCAACAAATTCCAAACGCGCCATGTTAAAAAAAAAGACGTGATTAGACATGTTTTTTTTCCGTGTACCTACCCTTCAAATGTAAAAGTACACAGCAAAACAGACTCACAAGCGCTACCGATTGAATTTAAATGAAGCAAAGATTTGCACAGACAGGCTATTAATTGATATTGAATTGGGACAGAAATAGACATCAAATAAAACACGAGTTCGCAGTAATGAAGCCACCTCTCTCCCCCGGGCCCACCCCTGTTTTAGAATGCTTCTGTCGAGGACAAATCATTCAAAAAGACTGCTAATGCCATATAAAATTTTATATTTTAGTAAAATATGTGGGTGCCCGATGTTTCATTATAATGGTTTTTGAGCAAATATTATAACGTTTTATATAATGTGACGTTTGATATCCCAAAGGGTAAAAACGGGACCCTATTACTGACATTTCGCTGTCCGTCCGTCCGTCCGTCTGTCACCAGGCTGTATCTCAAGAACGGTGATAGCTAGACAGTTGAAATTTTCACAGATGATGTATTTCTATTGTCACTAAATATTTAAGGGGGGCTCCCATACCACAAACTTGTTATAGATTATGGTATGGAACCCTTCATGCGCGAGTCGGACTCGCACTTGCCCAATTTTTTTACTTTCATTTATTTCAAATCTAGCTACGGTTAATTGTCAGGTGAATTAGGTTACACTGGGATAGGTTGCGAGGTAGGAAGCGATCCTATGGTTCCCACCAAAAGTGATGTGAAGCGAAAACGTGGGAGCCCCACATACCCGTTCCAAACCCTCGATCGAACGGGAGGCAGTAAATAAAGAAATGTGTGGGTCGGTGACTTTTGTGTGGTGCACGCGATTTTGTATAACCATTAGCAGTCTTTTTGAATATTGGTCTATGTTTTTGTATACAAAACTTCCTTTCTGTGTCCTCTTAGTCGATTTCCTGTGCAAAATGTTCACACCAATTTGATTTAAGAGCTAAAATCCTTTCCCAAATTATAAGTGAGTATCTCTGCAAATTTCTATGATAAGAAAAATTATAAATCAGCAAATAATTGGTTTCGGATAGAAACTTACATGGCAACCGGAGACAATTGGAAAAAGGGGTGGGGTTAAAATATAAAAAAAAAAATCGTTTATTTCTGAAACTCAGGTTCCATATATTGTTAGTATAATTAACAAATATTGATTCCTAGAATAATTTCTTGTCAAATGATTCATTTTGCCGAGAAATCATTTCTTAGAAAGCATTTTTCTTTGCAATTTTTTTTTAGTTAGTTACAGACGATGCAACTTGATAAAATGTTATCAAAAATGGAAATGTAAAAAATCCCAATACAAAAGCAGTGGTATCTGAAAAGGCGCCAAGTTTGGCACTACATCGCTGACAGTTAAACTGAATTTATAGCCTCCAAATAAATGCGTTTTGAGCCTTAACTTGGCAGATTTCTTAAATACTCAACACATTTCATGAAATTTAAGATACTGTATGGAAAATAATGGGACGAAAAATAGGGCTTGGATAGGGCATGTTCCGCGAGAAACGTCTATTAATTAGTGGCATTTCGTGCGGAGAAGGCGGTCTTGAGCGCTTTCAACAATCCTATATAATTATTGACCACAGTGCTAATTCGTCTACATTCTTATTTCGACCACAGTGCCAACTAGTCCACATTCCCTTTTTTACACGTTTGAACCACGTAGACACTGTAAACCAAATAACACTGTAGTCGATAAAGGAATATGGGCGAATTAGTACTGTAGGAATTGTATGCTGATGACAAGGCATAGTGGACGATTTAAGAAAATTACGAAATGGAGCTGTGGACGAAGTTGTTATGATGAGAAACCAGTTTATCTTAATACGGATGAAGGCAGCAGTATGTCTACCGCATGAGATGAGCTTAATAAAATTAATAAAAAATATTGTTCATACGCAGAACAGAGTTATTGAAGTCGCAAGCCCGCGGCGCATATTGAAATACTTGCAGTGCAACGGTTCCCCAATGCACTTGGTGGCAAAATAATTATTAATTTAAGCTTATTTTTGTTTTTTTCTTAGCAAACCTTGTACATCTTGACTCAGCGTCACCCTTTTTAGGGTTCCGTAGCCAAATGGCAAAAAACGGAACCCTTATAGATTCGTCATGTCTGTCTGTCTGTCCGTCTGTCCGTCCGTATGTCACAGCCATTTTTTTCCGAAACTATAAGAGCTATACTGTTGAAACTTGGTAGGTAGATGTATTCTGTGAACCGCATTAAGATTTTGATGCAAAAATAAAAAAATAATAATAAATATTGGGGGCTCCCCATACTTAGAACTGAAACTCAAAAATTTTTTTTTCATCAAACACATACGTGTGGGATAGATACCAACCCTCGATAGGTCTTCAAAAATGATATCGAGGTTTCTAAAATATTTTTTTTCTAAACCGAATAGTTTGCGTGACAGACGCTTCCAAAGTGGAAAAAAGTTGGTCCCCCCCCTCTAACTTCTAAAATAAGAAAATGAAAAATCTAAAAAAAACATGATGTACATTACTATAAAAACTACCAACGAAAATTGTTTTGAACGAGATCTAGTAAGTAGTTTTTTTAATACCTAACTTTGAACCTAATTTATATGGGGCGCTATATGGTAACCTATCTCAAACACTAAAAACCATTGACCGAATTTCATTTGTCCGAAAACTATTCGAATGAGTATCGTTTGTCCGATGACAGGATTCGTACATTTTTCTTTTCACCATTTCACATTTAGTAGAAGTATCGTTTGTCCGAAAAACTTTTCCCGTCACATTCACTTGCCCTATGAGTTGTTACGTATTTTTTTTCGTAGCCCATTTTTCATTTACCCAATGATACTTTTGGCACTGCATACATTTAAACAAATTTTCAGTTTTCCTTTTAACTTTTCCCGCCCCATTCACTTGCCCTCTGAATTGAGATGTCTTTCGTTTAATACCCATTTTTTCATTTACGGGATATTTTGGCATTACATAAGAACTGCGACCACAACAGCGCGCCAGACGAGCGAGTAAACCTAGCGTGCCGCGGCAGCAGCCGGCAAAGCTCCAAAACCGACCTGGCTGGGTTAGGTTAGGTTAGAACTGTGACCACAACAGCGCGCAAGCCGAGCGAGCGAAGCTAGCGTGCCGCGGCAGCAGCCGGCAAAGCGCCAAAACCGACCGGGCTGGGTTAGGTTAGGTTAGAACTGTGACCACAACAGCGCGCGAGTCGAGCGAGCGAAGCTAGCGTGCCGCGGCAGCAGCCGGCAAAGCTCCAAAACCGACCTGGCTGGGTTAGGTTAGGTTAGAACTGTGACCACAACAGCGTGCGAGCCGAGCGAGCGAAGCTAGCGTGCCGCGGCAGCAGCCGGCAAAGCTCTGAAACCGACCTGGCTGGGTTAGGTTAGGTTAGAACTGTGACCACAACAGCGCGCGAGCCGAGCGAGTGAAGCTAGCGTGCCGCGGCAGCAGCCGGCAAAGCTCCAAAACCGACCTGGCTGGGTTAGGTTAGGTTAGAACTGTGACCACAACAGAACCACCAGTCCACTTGAGAACAGTCGAGTAGTTAATAAACCGAATCGTTACATCGGACGAATGAAACCAGTCATACAAAAAAAATCGAATAATTAATAAACCGAAATGTTACATCGGAAAACTGATATAACGGACAAATGAGATTTAGGGAAACGTGTCAATAGTCGAGTGAATAAAATACCTAAACAATTAATGCCCAATCGTAAAATATCGAATTGAATTTTCGGACAAATGAAAAAAAGTTAAAATGATATTTGTCGAATAGTTTTTGTCGAAACGAAATTCGGATTAACGTTTTTAGTGTTTCAGATAGGTAACCGCGCTATATACATACCAGGTGCAAACTTAACTTAACCACTTAGGGATGGAAAGTGTTTGTACCCTCTGAACCCTCGGTGTGCGAGTCCGACTCGCACTTGGCCGGTTTTTTGTTGGTTGCATGGTATTGTAACGAACCAAAAATTATTATCGCGCGTCAAACAGTAACAGTTGTGCTAGATTAACCAATAATCGCAGTACCAGGATACCAAAGATACTATGGATAACTGGACATCCAAAGATTTTATTATTTTTATTTTTATTTATT
The DNA here is from genome assembly GCA_932273695.1 of Apotomis betuletana. Classification (NCBI taxonomy): domain Eukaryota; kingdom Metazoa; phylum Arthropoda; class Insecta; order Lepidoptera; family Tortricidae; genus Apotomis; species Apotomis betuletana. The sequence goes on along the minus strand of OW026323.1, from coordinate 14,007,118 downwards.
ATTTATTGTTTATTAATTAAAGTATACAACTTAAATATTTACAGTTCCCTGCAAAACTGTTTGTACAGTTTGTTTGCAGATGGTTATGGGATACTTTTACCGACAACAACAAAAAAAGATTAAGGTGCCTTCTAGTCTTAAATAATTTTAAACTGAATTAACAACCCTACAAAATTGTACATACAGTTTGTATGCAGATGAAAGTCTATATCAAATCTCTATGACGTATAAAATATTCAAAAAGTAGACATACCTAGTTATAGATTTGCACAAGGTAGGTCGATTTGTGGTCTCCATTCAAGAACACTCACTTGAAAATGCACGTAATACTTGCACACATATGTAAACGTCCAAGTTTTGCGTGGAATAATATGTTTTTGTTTATTAAATACCTTTATTTGTCCGCCAGTGTAAGTCTTCGGAGTATAAAGAAAGCCATGTAAATACTTCTCGGCTTATAACCATTTCTGTATGATTTTTTTTTTTTTTTTTTTTTTTTTTTTTTTTTTTTTTTTTTTTTTTTTTAATTAAAGCGGTAACATCTGCTAACGTAAACTAAATGTTTACAAATGAAGCGAAAATTGAAAAATTTAATGATTCGGACAGGATTCGAACCTGCGTTTCCAACGGCTTTCCGGGCCAACACTGGCGTCCTCCCAATTGGACCACCGAATCAGATGTCAGAGTCATTGAATTTCATTCACTCATTCGCTTCATTTGTAAACATTTCTGTATGACTTTTAATTTAACCAGCTTTCATACTTTATTTGAACTCAACTTGTTCTGAATATTATGCGTTCATTAAGTTTTTGTGTACGCTTAAATGACGACATGCCTTAAGGAATGGGCTTTTAAAAACTTTCGTAACATTTGATTTTATAAAAAAAAAAAATAGTATTAAAAACCGATTTTCAATAAAATTTGATAAATGATGGACGACTGAGCAGTGGCAATCATAATAATATACATAGGTATATATCTCTAAAAATGTTATCTGGCCATTGTAGGCTAGCAGTTTTAACTATCTAACGAAAAATATTTTCTCTACCACGTGACCTCTTGTGCCTCTGTCCGGTCATATATCAAAAGCGTATTATACTAAGAAGCGCTAGACTAAATGTTTCTCGATAAATATGGCCCATAAGATACTTAATTACACTAATATTTACCGAGTAAATTTTACCGCTCAGTAATTTATCTCCTGTATTAACAGATTTATTATACGGCCTGATAAATAAGTATAATAAGTTCTGTCGCTACGAAAATAACAAATAGATACACTACTTATCGTCAATAACAATCACTAACGGTTAGGTTTACAATAGGGCGTCAATATGATGGAGAAAATAGATTTACACAGGTACAGTTGGCCCAAAATTAGTTTATCACTTTTTAATTCTATTTCATATACCTAATGTATAGCATGTGTATAGCCTAACAGTTTTTCAGACCACGCCATGACCACGCCACGCGGATTTTTAGTGGTACTAATAAATTTTACTGTCATTGACAAATGTTTGGTAACTGACGTTGAAAGCAATGAAAGTCACTGATTTAAACTAAGAGGAAATAGGACTAAATATTCTGCAACTAAGTATTTTTTTTCAAAATAAAGCCAGAACTATTCACAGTGAAGAAAGTCAAGCTTTTGTTTTTCAATAAATAGGAGTAAGATTTAATTTCGGAAGAAGAACGAATGATTGAGCAGCATTCCGGTAAAAAATGTTTTTCATTAATTGGTTTATGACAAACCGCTACTGATGTTTTACAATGCAAATATATGGCGTATGCACATTATTGCCACATGAAAGCTGTTTGTCGCGCCAATTCCTGGGCAAAACCGACACTTAATGTTAGGCTACATTAATCATCAAATGACCCCGTGTTGACACGTCAATCTTGCGGACGTCACTGTCGCTCCCGCATCGGACTGTATAGTCATTTCAAACACGGCTACAAAAATGCTGCATAAAATCAGCTGAGAAATATGTAAGCCTATGATGTAAGCTAAAGCCTGTAAAGCCTATGATGATGATGATTTGGGCCCAAAAGTGATAGGGGCAAACGAGCAAACGGATCGCCTGATGGACAGCAATTACCGTCGCCCATAGACACCTGCAATACCAGAGGAGTGCACAAGTGCATCGCCGGCCTTTCAGGTGAGAGTACGCTCTTCTCTTGAAGGTTTGTAGGTCGTATCGTATAAAAGCGGTTTTTTGGCAGATTCGTTATAAGAGCTAGTAATATCTGCATTTTTTGATATTTCGGTATGGTAGGTGCGCCGGACCAGCTGACTTTATATTTGCTATTGCGGTCCGTAGTTTTGAAGTCGGCTAGATTTAAGTGGGACTGGGCTGGGGTTTAGCGCATCCATAACCCAGGAAAAAATACATACTAATCATATAAATACATGCTTAAAACATTTTAAATTGGTATGTAGTTACTGTATAATTATGTATATCGTCATTTAGTGCCTATAACACGAACTTAAACCTACTAGAGCTTACTGTGAGGTCCCAGTTCACCAATGTACTTGCAGTCTTTTGACCAGCAATCTAATACCAAAATATTATACTTCGTCTGTAAATGGTTCTCGTTTGAATATTCAATCGAAAACGATTTACGAGTGATACCTATGTAACTATGTAAAGTAAGATTTCATTACCTTCATACTAGATGAGCTCAACAAATCTCAGTATACAATCGCCGATCCATTTCTATTAGGAGCCTTTTTATTCATTCATATTATTCATTTCATCTTTAGTATGGTAATAATGGGAGCTCTTAAAAATTATCTTCGAACTGCCTCCCCCGGTGAGGGGAGGGGAGGAGGGGTGCCCCCTTCATTTCATTGTGAACAGTCCTATCACTCTGATTGCATTTGAAACAACTGAGTTGAATGGAGTTGCGACAATAACATTGAACCTTTGAATGTCCTTATAAGCTTTATTGTTTAAGAAATTTTGAAGAAAAAGCATTACAAATATTGTCAGTATTATCTTCGTAAGTAGATTCATATAGGTATGAATCAGGGGTTTACAATTTGATGATTGCTCAAATAGTTAATGGTTTTAAACTTATTGGCTGCAGATATTCAATTAGACACAAAAATGTAGCCAAACCTCATGAATCCTTAAAAGATCGCTTTTAATTAAGATTTAATCGAACTTCCCAAGAAAATATTGCCGTCTTTACACACACTAGCTCTGTCCACGCACACACGGCCATCTCACATACATCAGTGACTTTGATACAATTTGCCGCGGAAAGTCGCCGCTTTGATGTATTACCGGAAAAATAACAGCTCCAGATTAAACGGCGACTTACATCCTGCAGAAAAGCCAATACGAAACAGATTTTCGCACTAGAGCATAAAGGCAAAAATCACTTGACGATGTCAGAAGTGAGATCGCGATGTTACGCGTTTTTCCAAGCGATAACTGACTTTAAAATAAAATGGATAGGGTTTGAGGTTGCTCTCGTGTTAGGGTTGATCAGAAAATTCTGCCATTACTCCCTCGGATGACTTTTCGTGAAATTTACTATTGCGAGGTTTTGTTCCCGCGATTGTTTATGGCAGATTAAAGCGAGAGCCGATATGCTTTAGCCTCTTTTATGTTCTCCTGGTAACTGTGTTTACGGATTTCTTGCTTAAGCGGATAAAAATATGTCGGAGGCAAAAAAATATGAATTCTCTATAATCCGGGAACATGTCCGTTCGAAGATGGCAACTGGCTTTGAGGCGGCTTTAGGCGGGGATTACTGTGGCTCGGCGAATTTTAACATGAAAGGTGTTTATTTAAATATATTCGGGGAATATTGGCTGTCGGGAATTATTTGAAATACATTTCTGGACGTATTGTAGATTGTACTAGTCGGAGAGACTCACAAATTTATCTGTGGTCAAAGTTTTGCTTTCCTATAGCTATTTCTAGAATGCTTATAATTTTAGCTAGCCAAATGAGCAAGTTTAGTGATAGTAATTCGAGTCCCTTCAGCACGTTCCGATATTCCAGCATTATTAAAGTGAAAACCATGCACGCATGTATCTTTGTGTCATAAACCTGTTTCTATTTACTTGAGTTCGCTGTCCCAACGTGTCGATCTTAACCCAACTCAGGTTCTGAACTACAACTTGTCTTCGTAGGTTTACGGGGGATTCCGATCATATTATTGCTAGGAAACACAGTGACAATCTTGATAAACCGTTGATCACACGGAAGGCAAGAGCCCGACACGCTGGACAGACCAGATCCGCACAACCCATGACACTACAGCACACAATCACTCTACTCACAGCTACTGATAATAACAGATGGCGGCCTATCATCCAAGAGAGACTGTTCCAAGGAAATTACCAAGGCCCTTCATGATCTGGAAACCGATGCAAGGAAGATAGAATAGATGTGGTAAGGTTAGACATAATGTACTTTAGCGATATGACGCTCACTCCAATGACAAAAACAATTCATTACGCTATAAAGTGAAAAATGCAAATCATTAAAGTAAAAGTATGTTGAAAACATCTCGGTAGTGTTGAACATTAAGATTGTGGCCAAGAAACATAGCTTAAAATCGGAATTAGACACTCGTCACTAAAAACATCCAATGCTGTTTCCGACAGAAATCAAAGCCGTTACTGTTGGTTCTCGATTTGTTTGGCCAGCCGACTGCTTCGTTAGCGAAACACAGCTTGCAAAGAGCCCGTGTAATGTGGCACCCCTAGACAGAACACTATAATACACACACAACACAAATCCCCTTTATTTATTGCACAAATTATAGATAAATAGTCATATAAGAAACGGTACACAACAGGCGATGTTATCGATAAATAGCGGTCTTTACCACACAACCTTTAAGGAATAAACATTCTTACACATGAATATGAACATAACTTACCGTTAGCATTTTGTACACAACTTTCCTAGTGTGACGTTACAAAAGCACGCTTTCCGAACAACTGTGGATTCACTGGTGTCAGTCAACAAATATTTGTGTCCATCACACAAATATGTGGCCCTTGCCAGGATTCGAACCCAGGATCGTCGGCTCAGTAGGCAGCTGCACTACCACTGCGCCACTGCGCCTGCGCGTCGTCAATAAATAAGCGTTACATTGAAAAGGGTTACTGTGACGCCAGTGTCACGCCGCTCCAGGGTTGCCACACGAGTGCAACCGGAATATCGTACCGACATACTAAAATTATCGTACTAGACAATAAAATTATCGCACAAAAATGTACAAAGACGTATCGCTGGTCAAAGCGGCAGGATCAAAAGTAAATTAAAAAACAGCTCCAAAAGCGTGTTATTACACAGATAATGAGCCATTTATGCGAAATGAACTTTAATTTTGGGGAATTCAGACATCTGACATGCATCCCTGCTAAAGGTGACAAGGTTGTCATAAAGCTTGTACCAAACAGTCGAAAATTTTGACGATTTGACCACGTTGGCATTAATTTCTGACCATGTGAACATTTATTTCGATTCAAGGTCACACCAGCGCGTTTTTCATAATTATAATGCTATTAAAACCCTAGAATTCAACCCGACCTTCGATGACCGGCAAATTATCGTACTTTTGCGTATATACTTTTTACGATAGTACTCAATACTCATTGTATCGTACATCGTACCGGAGGCCAAATTATCGTACATGTATGATAAATTATCGTAAGCCTGGCAACCCTGCGCCGCTCTACTCTCGCGCCAGAACAAAGAACGCCGAATGAACCCGCGCTGTCGGGGTCCGCGCTCCAAAATAACAGAAACGCTCCTGTCGCGTGTCGCACTGTTCTGATATGTAGTTTAGGGTTTTCCTTTCCTGTTACTTTTTCGCTTAGAAATAGTATTATATTATAAGTTACAGTATATTCTTTAACTATGCATCAGGGCGCCATTTTTACTGTTTTGTGATATCATCAAATTTTTAGAGTCCACTGACCAATCAATTAAAAAAACCATACTCAAGTACAAGGTATAAAGTGGTGAAATGGAAATAAATATGTATTTTTTTATGTCATAAGGGGCAAACGAGCAAACGGGTCGCCTGATGGAAAGCGATTACCGTTCGCCAATAGACACCTGCAACACCAGAGGAGTCACAAGTGCATTGCCGGCCTCTCAGGTGGAAGTATTATCTATTTAGACCCAGGACTCGTACCTAGGCGTACATGATGCCTATCGAATAAATATAAAAAAAACAGACAAGTGCGATTCGGACTTGCGCGAAGGCTTCGGTACCATCAAATAAAAAAGTACTTATAAATTTATTATTTTAGTATTTATTGTTCTAAATTAAGGCCAAAATAAACATCCCTGTGACAGCCGGATGATCGGACGGACATACCGACAGCGGATGTTAAGTAATAGGGTACCGTTGGGTCTCTTCTTCTTTGTCGTTACACTCTTGGCAGAGTGGTCGTGGCTGTCATTCCTTGTGTGGCAAGCCTAACCACACGGCGCCATTCTTCTCTCACACCCGCGCGTCTGGTGCTCTCGTTCAAGGGACAATTTGTGGCCGATTTGATTTGGTCAGTCCACCTCATGGGAGATCTACCGTTGGGTACCGAACCTTGAAATCAGCAGTTCTCTATTGAATTAAATTTATCTCTAGGCATATTTTTGCCAAAACCCTCGACAAATCATAAAAAACACAAACAAACTCTTGCATGCATAATATCAATAAATCCGATAGCTAAATCGTCCACTTACATTGATAACTCAGCATTGAAACAAGATACTTGAAAAATCGCCGCGTGAGACAAAGAAACTTTACCACCCACAAATCATAAATAGGGAATGGGGTGGTCAGTTGCAAAAACGTCATAAGAGACGCTACATTATACTGATATATGACTTTTCGTAGTTAGGCTAGTGTGGAAAACAAAATGTCGCGCCATCGCCAGTCGCCGCTCGACGGGCATTATCATAAATCGCGCGATATCTCGTTTCGCGATATAGTAGTTGCTGGACCAGCAAACCCTACCCCTGATGTATTGTACTATTAAGATTTCTTTATTGAATAGTGAATTATCACAGTAAGAGGCCATTAGTTTAAGTTTGTTATCAATTATTCCGTAATTTTATGCAAAAAGCGTCTCGTGTTTTTTTTATACAACATGACAGTGACATTAACTCTCCGGTTGATAAGCATTCTCTCTAATTTGACGGTATTTTAACTTGATTGTGTAGGAAATTAAATAAACATTTCTTAAACGCAATAAAGTCTCGTTTTGTTATAACAATTGAGCTCAACTTCCTTTAAAAACAACTCTCCGCATTATGCATCCGAACAACATTACGTTTTTTATCCATCTTGGCGAAACTTTCGTAACTATATCATACGGTACTACGAAACCGGAAGCTGCGAGAGGGTCGCCCGCCAGGCCGGATGTGCCCGCTGTGAGGCTGAACGTCTTCACATGCTCTGAGCATTTTGACACACGTATATCTGTTTTGAATATAATTTCGTACCTAAATATGTTAACGTGAAATCTTTTTGAAAGAATAGTACTTAAATAACTTAAATTCAAAATGAAAACCCCCGACCTAATCAAACATAGTAAAAGAACCATCTCGATAGACATGTCTTTCGATAAAAAACGCGCTCAAATTGGTCCGTCCGTCAGGGAGCTCCGATGCCACAGACAGACACACAGATACACAAATACATCACTGATACCCATCTTAAACTTATACCTAACAAACCTTTTCTTAAAGAGGTTGAAAATCCAAGACAACTTTACACATGTAATGTAATGAGTATCCGAACATTCAAACTTTGTGGTATACGCGTTTCTGAACGTAGGTATCGCCATAATTATATATATAAAAAAACTAATAATGTCTCTCTCTCTTTCCGGGCTAGCTACAAGTAAGAATCGCATGTAATATAATAAAATAAGAAGAGTAAAATAAATGCGTGTCTCCTCAACCAGCATAATCTTTTATTTACATCAAGACATTACAGAAAACTCCTGTGAGACCTAGACATTGTATGTCATGATGACGGTAGATTTTCACCTCCGCTGGTGCCGCCAGCATCTAGCAGCCGCGCAGTTAGCGCGCAATTTTCGATTGGCTACTGCCTCAACTGATCGTAGCTCCTGATGGCGAATCACGTACCGATTCGAAACATGTCAAGCGATATTCGACTTCCACGACGTGAGTAAATCCGTTTCGGATGCAATTTAACAAGATAATTTCCCTAACACCCCATCTCACATGTCAAACCCGGACAAATCGCTCTCACATCAAATCCCGCTCAAATCACGACAATAAAACCCCACAGTATTTCGTAAAACACTTCCACAGCACTTTGTCCTTTAATAGAGTATAAAAAACCCATTCCTTTCATTTTATGTCTTCCTGAGTAAATATATTTGAAATCGAAGCAATTTTAGGACAGATTCTAAGATCGGTTTAATTTCCAACTTTATTCTTAATCCCATTTAGACTACGTACACAGTTCTTTATACTTCTGAAAACCTCAAAATATAAGCAGCAGTGGATAGTGTACAAAGCAATAGGACCGCTTTAATTGTTGAGACAGGTAGCCGCTACCTTGTAATATATTTTTTCTCGCCAGTCATTTGTCTAGCGCGCGTGGTTTTTTGCACACATTAAGGATCTTAAAAAGGGCATTTACACAACCACCACAATACCCCCGCAACTGACAGTGGCGCCACCGTCTATGAACCTCAGTAAAAGTTAAAGGAATCATGAAGTTTCCGCATTCAGCCGCCGTGCGGTAATGTTGGTTTTTCGGCCCAAGTGGAGAAAATAACTGATTGTTTCGCGCACGTCTGAGCCGGGTAATGTATGGCGCTTCTTGCTGATGGGAAAAAGTGTTCCCGTAATATTATGAGCTCGCCTCATTAGGACGATAAGCCCATGATTTGGGGTTGCGTCATAGCTTGATTGCTGTCGTTAAAAGGTACTCATAATCCAGTTAAAAGACTCGTTCCTGGAATGGGAACGTGTAGCTTTAAAGTTATACTTTGACAGCACATATAAATAGTTCGGACAATAGTTTGAGACGTCCATCCGCAAAGAACACCACCATGACCGCCTTTCCAATTCAGCACATTGAAGTGAACTTCACCAGGTCATTAATTCACTTACCCACGCTGCATCATCCTTTTCGTGGTCGCCACTCAGGACTACAAAAAAAAATCCAAGAGTTTCCAAGTTTTTTTTTTTAATATGCATGTAGTAGGTATTAAAACTGAATAGAAGGCGGATATCTAGTTTGTTCGGCGAAGAGGTGCTCTGTGAACAGCACCCTGGATGCCGTAGTGAGCTGGCAGCAGCGGGGCCCGCGGGCCGTGCGCGCGGTGCGCAGGCGGCGCGCGGGGCGCTGCGCGGATTGGTCGCGGAGCCGTTCCTGTCAAAAATTGGAGCTAGATCTTGACTTTGTAAAATATATATAAAAGAAAACACAGTTATAGGCTCGAAACTCAACCAAGATGAAACTGCGCACAGTCACTATGACTCTCGTCTTATTATGGAAATTGCTGTAGGTACCTCCCTCTTCTAGAGTAAGTTTTGCAAAATAGTCATGAATCTAAATAAATAAATAAACGAACATACACAAGTACACAACCATAAGAAGAACTTTCTATGCGACACATCGATTTAAATATATTATAATATGTCATTTTTGAAATACATGATTTGGTACGCGACAATTTATAACTAGAGTGTGTCGCACGACAAGAGATGACATGGCCAGTTATACCAGAATTGAGCTAATTGTCTGATTCTAGTAGTGATAAGTAGGCGTGGCGTCCTCACAACCCGATTCCCACCGACTTGCCCAATTAGAGCACGGGAAAGAATGATACTTCTTTATTGCTCTTAGAGAAGAAGTAAGCCAATTCTGCTCAGTATTGTCAGGGATTTACTTAACGCCACACAACCTTGGAAGGTCTGAGAGTGACCAGCCTACTCAGACGTATTGTGGAGAGAAAAGTATCATCTAATTATGCCAGAGATGATACTTGCCTGGTTCTGCTAGGGTCTATACCATTCTCAAATGAAGTGGCACAGTTCGTACTGCCCGTGGACCAGAGCCAGGGCCTGGTAGTGACCAACCCATCAAATGTGTCGTTGGATTTCAGCGGGGCTACTGAGCCCCGGCTCGCTCAAGCTCGACTACGAGCACTGGCTCGTAGTGTAGTACTCATTTCCATTGCCAGTAGACAGAAGCGTACTATCATAAATAATTATGCCAGAGATGATACTTGCCTGGTTCCGGTAGGGTCCATCCCATTCGCAAATGCTGTTCGATCTGCACAGGGTTCAGCGGAGGTGGCACAGCTCGTACTGTCCTCGGACCGGCTCCTGGTTCTGGCAGCGACCAGCCCATCAGCAGATGGTGTTGAATTTGTGCAGCGTTCAGTGCGGGTGCTGCAGTGGTTGATTCCGGCTGGGATGGAGCCGCACGGGTTGGTCGTGCTCCGATGCCTGGGAAAGATACCAATTCAGTCATAAGGTCTAATTCTTTCACTGTCGTTGATTTCGGCATTGGTTCAGTAAAACCAATGGATACCTCAAAGTGTGCCACAAGAGCTAATGACATGACAGGAATAGGTATAAACATGAAAGACATTGAAAAAATCGGTTATATTGCACTTGACAGACATCTTATCTTGCTGTGAAAGTGGAAACAATGCTATTGGAGCAATGTGCAAATAGAAACATTGGCTTTGTGGTGACCGAAAACTGCGCTACTTGCTTGGGTTTAGGAATGTTTAGCGGCTAAACTTTAGCCTATTAATAATAAATGATGGCGTATTGTGAAGCAAGATAAGTCTTCAAATGTACAGCTAGCATCGAAAGTAACTGACGAGTTTACTACTGGAATTATTGTCAGCTACCTAACACGCTGACTGTACAACTATTTCGGGAGTACTCAAGTCGTCAATAGTTGAAGTTGAAGCTGACACAACTCTGACGTGGATCGCAGGCTATACAAAGGTTACTGGTGGCACCTTCGAACTACCACCAGACAAATGTAGACGCAACTACTTGTGATAGAGGGGATGTTATTCACCTGGTTCTGGAGCGTCCAGCCTATGAGCAGGTTTCTGAATTTTAAGTACCCTTAACAGTGACTTTGTAGTCGATTCTGGCTTCGGTGTTAGAGACTTCGATTGAACCGCTAGCGCCAGGGAAGCGAGGAATTAACCAGTTGAGTTTCAATCGTTACTTGCCTGGTATCGCCCAGCTTAACAACAGTACCCTCGCCATGAGGTTATAGTAGCCGTATTCGCTAGCGACTGAGTAAACAATTTGTGCGGAAAATTGTAGTTCTACGAAGCAACCGCTAGGGGCACTGTACTATTCTCTATACAGTCCGTTTATGCCGTCGTTAGCGAGTACAGTAACGTTAAGTCATGCTAATGGTATAGGATTTGTACTATTTGTAGGGTCTGCTTGGCGCTCAGCGGCGCTGGTGTGACCACCCCTGACGTCGGCGCGATCGACTATTGAACCGTGAGCACCAGGAGCGAAGAATATACTAGAATATAGAATATAGAATATGCTTTTTTTCCTCGTGGGTAGGCAAACAATAAACACACGAAATTTGTAGAGCTATAATTTTATTTTGTGAAAAATAAGATAAACAAATAAGTTTAGTGTAATGATCACTTACATGTGACACTTAACTCCTCTTTGCCACCTATAGCTATTTTTCACCACTTTCACTAACTTTTTTGTATCAACTCTTTGTGACACTCAAGAGTCCAAAGGTCACCTTTGTGATACACTCAACAATGGACCAACTAGTGCATCTGCAGAGAAGTTTGGAGGATATGAAGAGCATGTTCTCAAAACAGATGGCCAATTTTGAGAACTCCGTGACCAGCCGAGGTACAGACACTCTTACAGCGGAGTACAGCACATTCAAGGCGCTGGTTTGGAAAGCTGTCCAAAGTTTGCAGGAGCAAATGGGTTATGTCCTAGGAACTTTAGAGGAGATGGAGACCCGTTCCCGTTCCAACATCCTCCTGCTACATGGTGTTCCTGAGGCGAGGAATGAGGATGCTATGACAACAGCGGTCAACCTTTTGCAGCAAAAGATGGGGCTGCAGGCGGTCTCAACACTGTCCTTCATTGCAGTGTACCGTCTTGGTAAGGACGTGGTGCCATCAAAGCCGAGGCCTCTGCTGCTTAAATTTGCCTGCCTAAGGACTCGGAGTGCAGTTTGGTCCTCCAAGAAAAAACTCAAAGGCTCCGGACAGACTGTGTCTGAGTTTTTAACAAGTAGCCGGCATGCAGTATTCTTGGAAGCCCGCAAGCTGTATGGTGTCAAGGGCAGCTGGACGAGCGACGGGCGCATCGTGGTGCAGTGTCATGACGGAGTGCGCCGAAAGGTGACGTCGTTCGTTGAGCTGCGTGCGTTGCCTGCACCGAACGTTGTGGCGGACACTGGCGTCATGGAGACGAAGACCTCTTCCTCAACGCCGAAGGCAACGTCTGTTGATGTGGTTCAAGGCGTCGCACCGCCTCAGGAAACATCACGTCGAACCAGGCCCACCCGTTCAGGCAGTTCCGGCAGAGGCAAGAATCCAAAATCCACGACTGTGCCGAGTTCTTAGGGAGTACATTTTCATAGTTAGTGTTACTTTTCCTTGTTCCTAACGGTACATTGTGTGTTATTGGAGGTAATATCTTATTTTTTCTTTTTTCTTAATGTTTAACGGTGATACGAAAACAAACGCTGTATGTCACAATCACAACTGTCATTAATGTCAATGTCGAGTGTCGTGTCACTTCCGTTGACGTACAGTGCGTTTAGTATTTGCTTTGTGAGAGTCGTATTTTCCTGTTTTGTAAAATTTTAATGTTTTCTTGTGTGCCACTTAATGGCTATGTATTATTATAAATCTATTTTACTGTTTCTTCACAAGCTACTGGCGAGCAAATGAGGTGATAAGCTTTTTGTGGTTGTCTTTTAAATATAAATTATACATATATAAATATTATTTTAGTAGGTAGTCTATTGTATATATATTGTTACATTTTATATATAATTTTAAGTATTCAGTTGTACTCACTATGTCAGACGTTTTCAATGCCAGTTTAGATAGCGAATTCTTCTCACTTTCTTCTTCAAGCCACTACGATTCCTTGAGTGATGCATCAGATATGCCTGATCTGAGTGACCGATTGCAACTAACGTTTGGCTCGTCCATTAAACGTTTCAATGTCGTCCACATTAATGCACAGAGTATACCGGCACATTACTCTGAACTACTGGCATCTTTTAGCTCCAATAAAAATATACACGCCATTCTCATTTCGGAGTCTTGGCTAAAACCGTCGCTGCCATCGACTCTGTACCCTTTACCCGGCTACCGTCTAATTCGCAATGACAGGACAGGCACAAAAGATGGCGGGACGGAAACCGTTCGTGGCGGCGGTGTTGCCATTTACATCAAGAGTAATATTGCTTGTCAAGTAGTTGCTCAGTCACCGACAGTTTACTCAAATAACTCTCCCGAGTATCTTTTCTTAGATGTTACTTTGCATCATTCCAAAGTCCTTCTTGGCGTCTTTTACAGCCCATCCTCGAATATTAATTACTTTGATACCCTGTACAGCACAATTTCTGATTTAGGCCCACAGTTTGACCATAGTATTATCATGGGCGACTTCAACACTTGTCTTCTCAAAAACGATCTTCGTACCTCGAAACTTCAGTCACTAGCAACTTATCTTAACCTTAGTGTATTATCTCTTAGTCCCACCCATTTTCCGCATAACGGCCCCCCCTCGCTTTTAGATCTTATTTTAACTTCTTCTCCAGACTTGGTCTCGTTTCATGGTCAATTTAATGCTGCAGGTTTCTCCAATCATGACCTTATTTATGCTTCATTTAATATTCGTCCCCCGAAAAGGAAGCATAAAGTAATTATGCGCAGAAATCTACATGATGTAGATATGCAGGCGCTTTATAACGATGTTGCAAGTGCAGATTGGCATAGCATTGAGCTCCTGGATGATGTCGACCTTAAGGTGCAGGCTTTCAATGGCATATTGCTTGCGATTTATGATAAACATGCTCCACTGAAACCGACGCGTGTGAAGCATCACCCTGCTCCGTGGCTTACACCGGATATTAAATCGCTTATGGCTAAAAGGGACCGAGCACGCGTCAAAGCTCGGCAATACAGTGACTACCAACAGGCATATATCTCTTTACGAAACCGCTGTAATAAGATCTGTAGAGATGCCAGACGCCGCCATATCCACAACTGCATCGAGGATTGTCCCCCGACTAAGCTGTGGAAATTTCTCAGGTCATTGGGTGTGGGCAAAGCTCAACAAAGTTCCTCTTGCGTTCTTGATCTTGACGCCATCAATATTCACTTTTGTTCTTCTCCGGTTACTCTCCACCCTTCTATTAAACAATCTACATTATCTCTTCTTGCTAATACGCCACACCCCGATTCACCTCCCTTTGAGCTTGGTAGCATTTCTCCGCAAGAGACACTTGCCTATCTAAAATCTATTAAGACGAAGGCCATTGGTGAAGATAGCCTTAGTATAGACATGCTTATGCTCGTCGCGGAATCCATTGCTCCGATCCTTTCTAGTATATTAAATTTCTCATTTTCCTCGGGCACATTTCCTTCATGTTGGAAACTTGCCCATGTAATTCCCCTTCCCAAAAAACCTAATCCTACTGATTTTTCACAATATCGCCCCATTTCCATACTCCCAGTTTTGTCTAAAATTATTGAACATTTTGTAAATCGCCGACTCCTTTCACATCTTAATAGGTATTCATTGTTTAACCCATTTCAATCCGGATTCCGCCCCGGGCATAGCACAGTTACTGCTCTGGTTAAGGTCACTGATGACATCCGTCTTAATATAGAACACAAAAAACTCACCTTTCAATACCGTAGATTTTGACATCCTCCTCGGTATCCTTCGTACACTTAATGTGTCTCACTCATCCCTATCCTGGTTTCACGACTACCTCTTTGGTCGACGCCAGCGGGTTAGGGTCGACGACAAAATGTCGGAATGGCGTGAAATTTCCGCTGGTGTCCCTCAGGGGGGCGTCCTCTCTCCACTTCTCTTCTCAATATTTATTGGTGGGATCACCGAGTGTTTAAGATCCTCGTTCCATCTTTATGCAGATGACCTGCAGATCTATGCAGCGGCTAGTATCGAGGATATGCCGTCGCTTATTAATATGATCAATGCGGATTTGGAGTCTATTTACAGCTGGGCAAATAACTTCGGGTTAAACATAAACGCAAAAAAGTCGCAAGCAATTGTTATTGGTAGTCCTCACTTTGTAAATAAAGTATCTGAAATGGTGGTACCTGATATTCTTTTTGGTGGGATTCCTATCCCCCTTTCCTCTACAGTTAGAAATTTGGGTATCACCATGGACCAGACGCTTTCGTGGGCACCGCACATAGCGCAAGTTAGCCAGAAGCTCTTTGCATCTCTCCACTCTTTAAGGCGCCTGCAGAACTTTCTGCCAATTTCCACCAAGATCACTCTTGCCAGATCTCTCTTGCTCCCTCTACTAGACTATGGTGATATTGCTCTACTGGATCTTAAGGAGGAACTACTTGACAAGCTTGAACGCTTACAAAATGTGTGTATCAGGTATATATTTGGATTGCGAAAATATGACCACGTCTCTTCCTTTCGAGCGCAGCTGGGTTGGCTACCGATTCGTCGGCGTAGAGACGTGCATGTCCTTTCTTTGCTCTTTAATGTCCTGTTTAAACCTACTTCTCCTCCTTACCTTAGTGAAAGATTTTCGTATATGGCTGATGGCAGTGGTCACCGCTTGCGGTCTAGCGCCAATCTCACTCTAGCTGTACCGTCTAATAAGACGCGTACCTATAGCAAGTCTTTTATGGTAAGCGCAGTGAAGTTGTGGAATGAGTTGCCTTTGTCCCTTAGGAAGTCTCCATCTGTTGCATCACTTAAGATTAACTTGAAGAAATTGTGGCTGTCCGATAACGTGTGAATTCATTGAATACTATATTTATTTACGCATTTATATGTATTATATGTATATATATTATATATCTTATAAATAGTAAAAATATATGTGTATTATTACTTACTTAGTTTATGTACTTATTATAGTTTTATTAAGTATAATATAGATATCTTGGTTGTACGCAGTGTAGTTTGCCTATTTTCTTCGAATACCCATTCCTTCAATTGCTCAAAGGTTAACTGGAAGAGATCCCTAATAGGGATAAGTTCGCCTTTGTACATATTTCATTTGTTATAAATGTATTTATAACCAGTTGTTGTGTACAATAAAGCGTTTACATACATACATACTAGAAGTGTTCGAACTGCTACTTGCCTGGTTCTGGAAGCGCCCAGCCCATCAGCAGGTGTTGCTGAATCTGCACGGCACTCAGCGGTGACGCCGTAGTCACCTCTGGCGTCGGTGCCATAGACTGCGCTTCAACAGCGAACGCAAAGGAAACGAAGATCTGCAATTGATATAATGCAGTTCAATATAACGCCTCACATGATGTGTATGTAAATAATACGTATCTCTACCACAGATTAAATACATACAAGGCCTCTACTTGTAAACAGAAACATTGTTCATAGTACGGTCAGAATTGGTCAAAATCCAGTATTCTTCATATTATTCTTCTAATTTTTTATTTCGTTTTTTAATGATGACGCTCACCATAGATTCGTGTTAATTGACTAATGCTTAATTTATAATGTTTACCTATGTGTGAAATAAATCTAAATGTTTTTTTTTCATATGCTATTTCTACCTCCAAAGCATTTAATTTAAGTAATTTTTTAAACAATTTTTAACTTTTGTAGATAAGTACGAAAGGTTAACTTCGAAAATCATAGTGAAAGATCTTATTCTTACTCTTACTAACACTTAACTAGAAATTAAGCTCGGAACCTTTAAATTAATAAATAGAAATAAATATTAAGGAACAATATTACACAAATCGACCTAGTCTCAAACTAAGCAACGCCTGTAGTATGGTTACTAGGCGACGATATACATAATAAAGAAATACATAAATAATAATCAATCACATGCACTTAGTTATCAACTCCATTATAAATCATTTAAATAAAATGTTAAATTAGCGGTGACTCCGAGGTTATGAACGTCATCGATAAATTAATTATTAAATATTAAGTACTCACCGTTTTTAATAATATTATGTAAAAATTGTGTAAGTAGAAATAAATAAATAAAAAATCCCAAATAAAAGTCAAGAAGTTTAGATTATATTTAAAACTAAAACAAACTAAGACAGCCCATTTCATTTTGGTACCGTATACGATATGTATCGAAAATCTTTAACGGTGTAATCTTCTTTAAGATATTTTTATCGTTGTATGAGAACGCGTACCCAATTAGACTAGGTTTGTTTTATGAAAACTCCAATAGGTTAACCTATCCGTCCAGATAATTAGGATTGTCATTTTTGGCCGGGAAAGTAGGTGATACGAAGCCGGCAAGCCGTTTTTTATGCAATAAAAAAAAACACGGCTCGAAAAAAAAAAACTGACGACTAGACTGTTCTCGAACACAGACGCTATGTTTAAAAACAAAAACTTCCCGGTTTAGGCCTTAAATTTTGTATGAGATTCCTTTACAGTTCTCTCGAGTTGTTCCGCCCGAAACGTGATAGTTCGAAGCCTGTTATAAAGCGTTATGACGACAGTTCATTGTATGATTGAGAAAAGATTATTGAAACAATATTAGACCAAGCTTTGGAAATGTAGGCACCGTTAAAGACACTGGTAACATTTATGGATATAAAACATATTATGTGAAAGTCGATACTTTGTTTTCGTTTAAACCGAAATCAAGTGATTATAAAAAATAACTTACCAGTAGCCGATACATTCTGTGTCCGGTCGTCCAACCCGTCTGTCACTAAGCGCGCACACTTATATACGACTCTAATGAGTTTGTCCACTAATGAGCTCAATCGTAATGTGCATTATCTGTCAGCGTCACAAATTACTGGTCTTTGAAGAAATTTGTCGCAGCAACGTGATTAATGCGGAAGTACGAATATCTCATAATCACAATAGTTACTTTGACAAGGTGCTTAGGGCGGTTAGTTTTGGTGCGCGTATACCCGAATGCTGTTGTTTGTTGACTGGTTGCAATCACAAGTTTAGGAGACAGTATCAATATTAAATATATTTATGTACCTACTTATTTGTATTAGGCACATTATTATAACGAAAAATATTCCCCAAACAATCGGGATTGTTTCGCTATTGCTTTCGACATTTATTTATATTTAGTTTCTGATCTTAATTTCCCAAGCTCAGCAATATATAGAAAATAAATTTAGGCTAGCTGTGCCCCGCGGTGTTTCCCGCTCATCCCACGGGAACACTCAATTTATTCGGGATGAAAAGTATCCTATGTCCTTTCCCGGGTCTCAAACTATCTCCATACCAAATTTCATCTAAATCGGTTCAGCGGTTTAAGCGTGAAGAGGTAACAGACAGACAGACAGACACACTTTCGCATTTATAATATTATAGTATAATAGTATTATAGTATAGTATATATAGTATATAGTATATAGTATTATAGTATATAGTATATTTATAATATTATAGTATATAGTATGGATTTAGCTGGTTAATTTTACTTATAATTTTATTACGGGCCTTATACGGGAACCTAACTGAAGTGAATTTTTGCTCAACATAGCCGTTGCTAAGACTTAAATTTTTATCCAGAATTGCTTCGAAAAATCAGATTCACCGGAAAATTCTGTTGTTATTTCGATCGTTTGTCTTACCCTACTTAGCACGATAGACCTAGACCTATAGGCACGTTGGATGTCGACTTGCGGAAAATGCCCAGCGCAACTAACTAACTTACCCTACTTAAACTTATATAAATTATTATGAAATTTAAAAATGACCACCCTTAAAGAACTCTTAAAACGAGAGGGTAAGAGTATAAAGGTAAAGGGGGTAAGACTATCACCAGGCAAAGACTGCCACAGTTCAATTAAATAACTAACTGTTACCCATGAGTTTACAGTGACAGTACTCGATAGAGACTGCGTAGAGAATTTGTTGGAGAATTGTACAAAGTAACCGCTAGGCGCTGTATTATTCTCCATACAAATCGTTTTCGCTGATACTGACTCATGAGACAAACTATGTCAGTCTTACCACACATTACTCTACTAGTTTAATTCCAGAAAAAACATAGTTCTTTCATCCTGAGAGGACATCTACGAAAAAAGCAGTTCAACATTCCGCTAGAGACATTAAACATCAATACTTATTAAGCAGCTAATTTTAATATGAAGCGAGCTGGCAGCTTACAGGAGCTCGAAAGAAAGCTAGGATCATGAAACATGCACGACTATCTCTCTGGAGGGCCGTTTGAGAGGCCCAGAGAAGTTAACATGTTCACATGTGCTGATACTAATATTACAGAATAGATATAAAGTATAAGTACTGTGAACTGGCGTTACTTTGATTTGTAAGGGTATTGATCACTATTTTTTAAGCTATAAACAGGTTGTTTTAAAGGGATTTGTAACATCTTATTGCTAAAGGTGGCAACCGATAACAATACAATTAAATTATAAACGCAATTAGAAAAGAAGCTTGTTATGTTAAGCTAGAAAGTTTGTGATCTTCGAGATTATGAACGTAAAGTCACGTTCGAAACTTCGAGGTAATTAAATAATCACACACTTCACACATTTTGATCGCGATTAAGTCCCGTTTTGTTAAAATAATGTGTGACCATCGTGTAAGTTTAAATTAATGAATTCAAATAGACGTTAAAAAGGCATTTACCTTTGGGGTGGTAAAATATTTGTGAAATTTAAAGCATTTTTTCTGGTTTTGTGATTATTTGATGACGTACAGAAAAAGGCTAAAACGCTCCGCGGCCATACTGACTTAGCAGTTTGGACTTTGTGCCGTCATAACTAGCTCCCAAACACGTGAGCCGATTTTGGTTTTTACAGAATATGGTTGTTACAGAATATTATTAGTCTTCGATTTTTGGTTGGCGTTAATTATAAGCACAATATGATAACGACCATAGTAAAACGCGCGATTTATTTATAAGTGAAGAAACTGTGCTGTCTAGATACTTGAAAAGCTAGGAACCTAACAAGAATATAGTTGTAGTTAGCCCGCTCGGCAGTTTGTATACAATTTTAATAAGCGCGCCGCCTT
This sequence comes from Apotomis betuletana, assembly GCA_932273695.1. Taxonomy (NCBI): domain Eukaryota; kingdom Metazoa; phylum Arthropoda; class Insecta; order Lepidoptera; family Tortricidae; genus Apotomis; species Apotomis betuletana. The sequence goes on along the minus strand of OW026323.1, from coordinate 13,986,887 downwards.
GTGGCGGTTTTATGATTTTAGGACTCTTTATATGCGTATTAGGCAGTAAAATACATAGTCTGTGCTCGCAGTACACGGGGGTTTTACGAGTTTGTATGAATTTAGGAGATATGACTAAGCCCTGACTAAGCTACGTACTAAGTAAGCTACATGAATTACTTTTATCTTCGTCATTTGTAGACCTAAATTCCACGTTTCTAATTGTCTGAGTGAGCGAAGCGTCTGCGTTTCAGCTTGGTCTAAAATTGTTTCGTATGTCCAGATGTCCAAACGATTCCAGGCTGTTCTCGCCTAAGATATTCGAGTTTAGGCCCAATAGTAATTGTTTTTTTATAAACACTTATATATTTTTGTTTTTGTTTTGATATCGAACTACCGTACACAAATCGACCTAGTCTCAAGTAAAGCTCTAGTAGGCTCGTGTTATGGGTACTATATGACGATTACATTTCTTACCTATTTCTTCAATTACTCACAGTTTAACTGGAAGAGATCCCAAATGGGGGTAAGCTTACCTTTGTAAATTTTTTATTTGTTATAAATATATTTATAACCAGTTGTTGTGTACAATAAAGTGTTTACATACATACAGACATGACGATATGCACTAATATTGATGAATACATACACTTACAAACATCCATGACCCAGCAACAAATATTCGAGTTCATCGCACAAATATTTGCACTTGCCGGGATTCAAACCCAAGACCCTCAGTAGGTAGCTGCACTATTGTAACAACTGCGTTATCGAATTGTTATTTGAATTCATTGAAAATATATGAGAAGATAAAGGTTCTAGCAAAGCTATAATAAATAGTTATAAGTTCCAAGCAACACCATTCGCTGGATTATCGACCTAATCTAATTTCCCCTACTACTCGCATCTCAAGTAAATTTGTTACATCCGCCTCCGCCCCTGTATCCCGTATCGCGCGGGATGGGAAACAAATTCCGGACAAATTTCCCGACAAATGCCAAGCCAATGTTCCTGGGACGTTGACAAATATGACACGTCGGGCTCATTTATCCACACAGTATCCTACGTTCCTTTTAAATCGAACTACTTTCATATTGACTGTTGATTGATGAAGCTAGGTTACTGTCCCAAGCGTGCGTTCAACGGCACAGAGTAATCAATACCATAATATTTTCTAATCTCTCGCCGGCAGCTTTTAAAGTGTTTACAAGTATATTTGTTAGTCTGTGGCGTTTTGGTTGGTATAGTATTGGAATGTGGACTGGTTTTACGAATAAAAAGCAAAGCGTAGCGCCATGTCCTCAAATATTTATAAAACACTCGAGCAGTCGATGCGCGTGTGAAAACATTCATCTAAAATTTACTGCGGTATCTAAAGCGAAAAGTATTGGATTGAGTTTCTAGAATTTAAAATTTATTCCATGAATCGCGGAAACAGAATGCTGATGGATTTAAATATGTGTGGGTGAAATGAAATATCTATATTGTTATATATTCATGTATATTAAAAGCCAATGGATATCTTCTATAATAATATGATGATTGGTATTTAAAAGCTATAGGTACGGCTGCTTTTAAGGTAATATAGTATACTAGCTTTTGCCTGCGACTACGTACGCGTGGAACTTGATAAAAGGGATTATTCAAAGCACCTAAGCAAATGTAAGAGCAATTGTGCTTTCGGTCTAATAATTACATTACATTTCCTACAGGGTCATCAATGTCATCATGAATTACTTACTCACTTTTCAATCTTTTTAGGGATAATTTCCAGGATGAAACTATCCTATGTCCTTCCTCGGATCTTAAAGTATCTCCATGCCAAATTTCATCAAAATCGATTCAGCGGTTTAAGCGTGAAGACGTAACACACAGACAGACAGACAGACACACTTTCGCATTTATAATATTAGTATAAATAGTATAAATAAATATAAAACGAATGGCCTGACTTGCTACTGGCGACTCGTTCTGCATGATTGGACTGTATAATACTTGAGACTGGGTTGCACAATAAAAAGATACTGTTTCTTTCTTCATAAGGTGAACTGGAGCGAGATGAGAGCTGGGCGACGCTTGCTGTGACACTGACCCACTTTTTGCGCCCGCCATCTTTATTCCGTCCTTGATAGACCGAATCAGAGTTATAAGATGTACGGGGGCGTGGTTTATTCGCGCTTGCGCTCATCTAGCTTATTTCACGAATTTATTTATAAAATATTCATGTTTATTAATGGTACATACAAAATGTTTACATATGTATTTCAGTTAGTCAGATCTCAAAAGTGGGGAATAATAAGTCATGTTATTAAGCGTTTATTTATTATTATACCTTCATCTTATATCTATACCTGAGATCTGACAACTTTTATGATTATCACAAAATATTTTGGCTATGCGTATTGGATTCTAATTGGAACTACGATATTTTCCCTTCGTTACGTAAGCGGCATGAAATGTAGGTCAACAACATTCAAGGTTACTTTCATGGCTTACGTAAATAAGAGATACGAAAGGAGATAAAGAAATAGCCAGTTTTTGCCTATGGTTAGGAAGTGGTTCACCTAAGCTAATTTGATAATCATCTTTAATAATATAATGTGATTTTACTTAATACTATAACTATTCTCTGATTGAGTAATTCACCTAATTAAACACCTTAAAAATAATTATAATATAAAACAGTTGCATACATAATAACGATGCCCGGAAGTAATAACATTACACAATAGCTATTGTCCTTTATCTGGACAAAAAGGGTAAGTAATTACACAATATTACGTCATTACGTTATCTCGTTATATAATCATGTAAAAATGGGTCATCGTTATCTTAACCTATATTAAGCAATTATAACTATTTATTTATATTGTAAGGGTCTGTATTCAACATTCCCCCCAACGTGTGCGAACACCATAAACTAATGTGTGTGAATTACGATGAGACGAGAGGCTGGGCGGCGTATTAATCCTGCTGTCGTTCTTATCTCGGTTACACGAACTCTGCCATCTGGTCCGGGATAGATTTTTACGACCTCGCCTCTCGGCCATGAACCTCTGGGCATAGTGCCATCTGCGATTATAACGATGTCGCCGATTTTCACGTTACTAGCTGGGGCGTTCTTGACTACTCGTGGACGTAGAGATTGTCGATATTCTTTCACCCATCGATTCCAAAAAGAGTCTGCTAGTACTTGCGCTGCTTTCCACGACTTTTCGTTTAGTGTAATGTCGCTGAAAGACCCGAATGGTGACATGGCGTTTGACCGGCCCAATAAAAAGTGGTTGGGGGTCAGTGCCTCTTGTTTACTGCACGGCATTACGGGTATCAGGGGGCGCGAGTTGACAACATGCTCGGCCTCTAAAAGCAGTGTGTGCAAGACTTCTTCTGACGGCGATCTCTCCTTCAAAGTAACACGCAAAGCGGTTTTCACCGACCCGACTAATCTCTCCCAGGCACCTCCGGCCGATGGGTTCCCGGGCGGTATTCGTTTGAAAATTATCTGCTTGTTTTCTAAGTAGGCTCGCATCTCGGTGTCGATCGACTCTGCAGCATCTTTTATCTCTCTCTCGCTGCCGATAAAATTTGTACCATTGTCCGAGTAGAACACTGTCGGAGTGCCGCGTCTAGCCATCATGCGGCGTAATGCTAGTATCATCGAAGATGCAGATAGGGATGCTGCGAGTTCTAAGTGTACTGCTCTTGTGGTTAAGCAAGTAAATAAGACTCCCCATCTCTTTTCTCTCCTCCTCCCGATGGTTATGTGCATGGGGCCGAAGTAATCGCAAGCTGTCGCCGTGAACGCCGGTTGATTAACTGCGAGCCTTTCTGGCGGTATGTCACCGAGAGGTATGTTCGGAGTCTTTCCTTTATACACTCGACACCATTGACATGTGTGAGCTATGTACCTCAAAGCGCTTCTCAGTCCTACTATATGAAACGATTTCTGCAACTCGTTCATAACAGTAGCGTGATTGCCATGATTAAAAATAGCGTGGTAGTGTGCTATAATTAATTTCGTGAATGACTCTTTGGCATGTAGGACTGGGATACTCTCGCTTCTGTCGATTCGCCCGTCGAGTAGTAATGTGCCGTGTCTGTCGATCTTTACTGCTAGTCTGTGTAACGTTGATTTCTTAGGGATTGGCCGCCCAGCCTTAAGACGCTCGATGTCCTCGGAGAACGACTCGTACTGGCTTCGCTTTAAGAGCAATAGTTCGGCGATTTTAATGTGTTCGTTATTTACATTTTTGTCAACGTTACATTTTAACAATTTAGCCTTAAACATTTGGGCGGCTAGCAGGATACGAGCAGTGACGCGTAACAGGCGCAAGTACTTCGAGTACTTGTTTACGTCCGGTAAGTGAGCAAATTTATCGCGCCTAGTTACGACTAAAACCTTTTTTGCAATTCGTTCCTCACACGCGTCTGACGTTTCGGCGGACGCGCATCCATCAGTCGGCCATTTATCTGTATCCAATCTGATAAATTCGGGTCCGTGGAACCATCTATGATTTTTATCGAAATTTATAGGTACGTTTCTAGTCGCGTCGTCGCTGACGTTCAGCGCGGTTGGCACCCAGTGCCATTCACTGGGCAGCGTGCTGTCCTCGATTTCTGACAGACGATGCGCGACGAATGACTTGAATGTCCTAGGGTCTGACTTGATCCAGGCTAGCACAGTTTTCGAATCTGTCCAGTAATGACAACTCGTTACGTTGTAACTAGTCTCCTTTTTAACCGATTGAGCTAGTCTACAACCTAAGACTGCCGCCTGCAGTTCTAGCCTAGGTATGCTAATTTTCTTTAATGGCGTTACTCGAGCCTTCGCGGCTACCAACGTTGAGTATTTCTCGCCTTTTTCGTCTGACCCTACCATGTACACAGCGGTTGCGTAGACTGTCTCGCTACTATCGCAGAACGTGTGTAAAACTACCTGCCTAGCTGGGGCTATGACGTAACGCTGTATCTCTAAGTTACGTAACTTATTTACGTTTTCTATGAACGAACGCCATTTCTCGTTTAGCTCCGGTGATATGCATTGATCCCAATCTATACCTAGACGCCACATGTCTTGAATTAATGTCTTGCCCGCAATGCTGACGGGCGAGACGAGACCGTTCGGGTCGAACAGACCCATTACACCGCTAGTTACTTGGCGTTTCGTAGGTATTTTTTGGCCCTCTACTATCTCCGGAGGTAAGTTTCGAAAGTTTACATTGAAACCTATCGTGTCGCGAGAATTATGCCATAACATTCCTAATGTTCGTTCATAGTCACACTTTCCTAACAGCGTAGTCTCGTCTTTTTTGACGTCCACTACGTCGCCTAGTACCTCGGGGTCGTTTGACGCCCACCCACACAACTCAAAGGACGCCTCCTTGAATACCTTACTCATGTCGGTTACTAAACGCTTTGCCTCCTGCCTGTCATCGAAACTAGCTAACAGGTCATCGACGTAGAAGCTATTTATAGTTTTTTCATATACGAGTGGGTATTGCTTCGCGTGACTCTCTGCGTTTCTGTTCTTAACGAATATCGCTGTTGTTGGGCTTGAAGAGCCGCCGAAAAAGAGATTTTTCATGCGATATTCTTGGACTGGGCCTTGTCTATCATCTCCCCTCCACAGAAACATCAGTGAGTTACGGTCAGCTTCAATGATTCGTATCTGCAAAAACATCTCGCGAATGTCCGAAATAACGGCAATACGACCCTCTCTAAACCTTATAAGGACACCGAATAACGACTGAAGTAAGTCCGGCCCTGTTAACAGAGCGTCGTTCAGACTAACACCGTTATACTTGCAAGCTGCGTCAAAAACAACTCGAACACGTTGTTTTTGCGGATGTTTTACCGCAAAATGCGGTAAGTACGACGTTCGCGAGGATGACGAGACGCTTTCTACTTTCTCCGCGTAATCTTTGTCTAATAAATTTTGTATTTGTTTAGAATACTCGACCCGTAACGCCGCGTCTTTATCTAATTTTCTTTCTAAACTATACAACCGGTTGAGCGCCTGTTGCTTATTGTTAGGCAAAATCACATCATCACTCGCCCAGAGAAGTCCTATTTCGTAGCGGCGCTCATCTGGTATTTTAGCGCATGTCGCGTTTAGGATGTCTAATGCGCGCTGATTGGGGTCCGATTTAGGTATTCGCGGCTCTATACCTAACGATTCTATGCTAAAATGTTGCTTTATTAAGTCATACATGTCCTGTTCGTTACTACACCTCGCGTGATTTACATAACCTACCAGAGACCTGGGTATAGACATTGAACCGTGTACGCTAAACCCTAATCGACCCTCACTAGCTATCAGCTGCGATTTATTACCGCTTAGAACATTTTGTGTCACTAATAAGTGCCAATTGTCCTGGCCTATTAATAGTTTAGGCGTGCCTTCATCATAGCACAATTGATCACTTATAGGTAACAGGTGTGGGCAACTATCGATCAACTCTTTATTTACGCGTTGAGTACCTAAGTTCAAACTATCAATCGTACATACATTTATTTTCTCAATGTTTCTACGATATTTGCCCTGTATTGTTAGTTCTAAACGGTATGACTCGCTTTCGTTTATTACGCATCCGCCAACCCCTTCGATAAGGAGTTTCTCAGTCGCGCCGAGCGGAGCGATTCTTTCGGCTACACTGCGCTCCAAAATTGTTAAGCTACTGCCGTCATCTTGTAGACATAAGATTTCCTGCGATCCTAACGGGCCGCTAATAATAGCGGGTACTATCTTTAAATAAGTTGCTGGCCGCCTTACGTGATTAATCCTAGCTACATTATTCGGCGCGGGGGTGTCCCGTGACACTCCGTGTAATAACTTATTGTGACCTGCCTCACAGCCTCCGTGTCCACACGGCACGTACGCACACCTGTACGGCTTTTTATGAGCGAAATTTAAGCATCTAAAACACAGTTTAAACTCCTTAGCCTTTGCCCAGCGATCATCTACGGATAATTTAATAAAATCCGCGCACTTAGCTACCGTATGATCGCCGTTGCAAATGGTGCATTTTTTATTCGAATTTTCGCGAGTCTGTGCCGGTGCGTGCTGTGTGGATTTTTTCGGCTTGTTTTGCGGTCTACTATTTACCTGAGCTACCGTGTGCCTAGGTTTATCGACATTTTTCCTACTATTTACGACTCTATGGGTGTTAACGCTGTGATTGACGTCTGATCCTACACTATCCCTGCTTAGCGATCGAGACGATGACCTAGACCTACGCCGGGCTAACCTAGTTGTGTGAACCGGGTTACGTTGTTGTCGCGTTATCGGCCTACGAGTTAAACCCGAAGCTCTACTGGTGTCGTTTAAAAATGTCGATAATGCTACTAGAGTAGGTATAGAGGAGTTCGCCACGCGATATTTGTTCCATTCGTACCGCAAAATGGGATTTAGCTTCTTGACTAACCTACCTACTAGTTCGGGGGCTAACAAGTACTGATCCTGTTTCAACGCCTTGATACATGAAACTACATTAGCTACCTGTCCCGCGAATGAGATAATATTGGCGCAATCTTCGGTCAATTTAGGCAAACGTTTGACCTCCTCGATTTCGGCTAAAATGATAGCCTCAGGATTGCCGAACTGCAATTCTAACAAATCCATTATCTCATTCGGGTCCGATACTGTATACAAAATTGATTTTACCGCGTTCCTCGCGTCGCCTCGCAAGCTACGTCGTATTCTAGCTACATTCATGACGTCTGTGAATAGCGACTCGGTGTCTAAATATTCGGCTTTAAAGGGGATCCACTCTGTGAGTGCCCCAGAGAAATGCGATAGCTCCGGTACGTTCCGTTGTATAATTGGTGCATTTTTACGAGTAACCGCGGCCTCTATCCTGCGTGACATTAACTCAAGATCCTTGTTCTGAAACTGATCGTACGTGATCTCATTACGCGGCTCCCTAATGCGCACCCCGGGCAAATTAGTGACGTTTTGTTGTTGAATCCAACCCTCTACACGAGAATTCCTATCACAGTCCCGCGACGTGTTGCTACTAGACCTAGCTGCCTCTAGCCTGGCGATTTCTAGTCTAGTCTGAGCTTCCGCCGATACTGCCCTAGCCTGGATCAACTCCGCCTTCCTTAATTCTAATTCTGCCATAAGCACAGAGATGCTTGCATTATCCGTGGCTGGAGGAGCCTCTTTTTGCGCGTGAGTTACGTTTTTTGGCGTTAATGTTTCCTGACTCGCGGTGGCCTTTGCCTTTGCGTCACTGCTCGTATTTTTATTTGCACTTTCAACGTCCTTGTCCCAAGTGTTCGTTTCGTTCGAAGTAGTCAACCCCGACGGCGGGGTGCCGGTAACCGACATGTTGACTGGAGACACCGAAGGTGTTCGCTTTCCCGAGCGCAAAACCCTTACGTTAATCTCCGGTACGGACATTAACACTTAAACAAACAAAATAAACGAAACGAATCAACTTGAACGCACTGACATTGATCACAATTAAAACAATTATAAAACAAAAACACTTCTTTAAACACGGAACTAATCAAACAATTCAAATTAAACACAATTATTACGCGAATTTTTAAACACAATTATTTACGCGAAATCAAAAACACAGTTATTTGCGCGAAAATTTAAACACAATTATTTACGCGAAATTAAAAAACACAATTTACACATTTAAACACAAAACACAAAAAAAAAAAAAAAACACTTATCCGACCGTATATTCCCTAATGAACCACTTCCTAACAACCTAGCATCGGGTCCAGCCCCCTGATAAGCTGGCTCCGTGCGACCTACTGGGCCCTGTGGCCTAACTGGACACACTATGTGGGGAATCCAGCTAGGACTTGGGGAAGTGTGGAACCGTATTCACGGCCGGACTGTACGATCCACCACCGTGGAAAGGTGAGCGCGTCCGAGAACTCACGAAGTACGACACTCTGTGGGTTTAACACCGCAAGGTCCACTGCCGCTTGTTTTGCAACTGACCCAACCAGTTTTCACTTGAGAATTAGCTGGACACCAGGTGCGCTCGCGCATTCTCTTTTGAAATTAGGGGGTTCGGTGCATGAGTGTCTACAGAGCGCCGCCCAGTACTCTACAGATCAATAGCTGAACACATTTAAGTGAACCGCTCACGTTCGTTAAGAGTACCGACAAGGCTCGACCGTCACTCAGTCTGTGTCGCAGTAAAGGGCTGCCTGCGCTCGAAAGCACTAGCCTGCACGATTACAAAACGACGACTGCAATTTCAACTTTCACTAGTGTTACTTGTTGAAATGCAGCATAACCGCAACTAAAGTTGCGGTCCGAATTTCTCTGTTAGACAGAGACCACTTGTGAGTGTCGCGAAAATTCGCAAAACACTTGGCGATTGACGTAATTGTTGCGTTGATTCTTGATCCGGCTACTCGAAGGGACCATTAAAACGAATGGCCTGACTTGCTACTGGCGACTCGTTCTGCATGATTGGACTGTATAATACTTGAGACTGGGTTGCACAATAAAAAGATACTGTTTCTTTCTTCATAAGGTGAACTGGAGCGAGATGAGAGCTGGGCGACGCTTGCTGTGACACTGACCCACTTTTTGCGCCCGCCATCTTTATTCCGTCCTTGATAGACCGAATCAGAGTTATAAGATGTACGGGGGCGTGGTTTATTCGCGCTTGCGCTCATCTAGCTTATTTCACGAATTTATTTATAAAATATTCATGTTTATTAATGGTACATACAAAATGTTTACATATGTATTTCAGTTAGTCAGATCTCAAAAATGGGGAATAATAAGTCATGTTATTAAGCGTTTATTTATTATTATACCTTCATCTTATATCTATACCTGAGATCTGACAACTTTTATGATTATCACAAAATATTTTGGCTATGCGTATTGGATTCTAATTGGAACTACGATATTTTCCCTTCGTTACGTAAGCGGCATGAAATGTAGGTCAACAACATTCAAGGTTACTTTCATGGCTTACGTAAATAAGAGATACGAAAGGAGATAAAGAAATAGCCAGTTTTTGCCTATGGTTAGGAAGTGGTTCACCTAAGCTAATTTGATAATCATCTTTAATAATATAATGTGATTTTACTTAATACTATAACTATTCTCTGATTGAGTAATTCACCTAATTAAACACCTTAAAAATAATTATAATATAAAACAGTTGCATACATAATAACGATGCCCGGAAGTAATAACATTACACAATAGCTATTGTCCTTTATCTGGACAAAAAGGGTAAGTAATTACACAATATTACGTCATTACGTTATCTCGTTATATAATCATGTAAAAATGGGTCATCGTTATCTTAACCTATATTAAGCAATTATAACTATTTATTTATATTGTAAGGGTCTGTATTCAACAAAATATAAATATTAAGGGACAATCATACACAAATCGACCTAGTCCCAAACTAAGCAAAGCTTGTACCTACTATGGATATGCATAATTATGGATTTTCAACAAAAAAAAAGAATCGTTAATTTTTAACAGTTCACAATATTGCCTGAAGAGATCTTTGTCTACGAAGCCCAATTAAAAAGAATGACGATATTCGGCCGCTAAGAGACGTACATTCACAAAACCATAATAAAAACGATGCATTTTCTTATTTCACTCTTTCGGGGTTCGATACTTACCTTAGTTGTCCATAATTGAACCTTTATAGGAAAACATTGTAATCCATCTTTAGTTTGCCTCTGTTAAGTCCCAGAGAAAAACCCATAGCGTACATGGTTATTTGACAAGATGCAACAACGTGTAGCATAAGTAAAGAAAAAAGCCCGAAGACCGTAAATTTATAGTTACATATTTTTTTTCAAGATTTATCTTTGTACCACTAACCCCGATCTATATTGATGAATGAGGACAATCATGGCAGTCATTGCAATCTTAAGCTTGGTTTAGTATCAGGTTTTTATTTTTTTTGTTACAGCAATGTTCAGTGCTTTCATAGTTTATACGGAAATCTCAGTGCGCAAGTCCGACTCGCACTTGTCCCGGTTTATTTATTTATTTTCGAAACGTCGAATACAAACCCTGTATCAATAAATAATGTATCCGCTGCGTTGCCGCGTGTTCGTGATGAATCCCTCTTATTCCCATTCTTATTATCCGGGATCATGCATAGGCAACGCTTACGTGGGTAATACGGCCTGACGCACCTGCTGCCGATGAACGTTGACTTTATATGATGTTGTATTTATTTTACTAGCTGTTTTGTTACCCGGAAAGCCGGAGGGATTGTAATTTAGAAGTCATATATTTGTATTTAACATCAACTGCTAAGCTGTGTAATGTGTATGTTATCGACTCGTTATTATGGTTTGGGTGACAAAAAGCTACATTTATAACCGATTTCAAAAAAGGACGGCGAGATAGAACAATAATTAGTAAAACAAAAATATATATATAAATTTCCTTCTTATAAAATTGTGCACTTATGTGCTGTAGTTAAGCAAATGCATTGCCAAATATTATACAAAGCAAAGTTTTGAAATTCGTTGCTATATATAGGTAATAGCTTTGTGAGCAAATCAGCAAAAGTACATTCCTGTAAAGAATTTGAGTAGATGTTTTCGTTAATCTGTAGATATTTTTATTGTATCATCTCCGTCACAATTTTTTAACACAGAGTTCACATTTCAAACATTTAAATTTTATCCCACTATATCTTAAATAGGTATCACTTAATCCTACTAAAATCCCACGATTATTGTCAACGTATGTTCATTCACTTGAACGCGAGGTCTCTCCACATATGTGCGCTCTGAACTTAACAGCAACCATAGAACTGCATTTCCAATAACAACTATCTCAACATCGTATTAAGCGTGAGCGTTGCAAAGCAAAATCTATTGTAGAGCCAGTCGAATAAGGCCCATTACCTCGTTTGGAATTTGGAGGATAGGAAATTGTAGAAGTAGAGGTGGAATCTCGCAAATATCAGCATTTATTGAGTCGAGTAGTCGCAGCTGCGAGTATAGACGTGCTTCAATAGTCATAGGATCTTTGAGAACGCTGTTCTAGGGCTCGCGGAAAGATGGCGGAATACGATTTAATTCGACGTTGGTTTTAGTGCCAGACTGAATAGATTAGGTTAGGTTCTGTGAAACGATATTGGCTGATGTTGCCGGGCTTTTTTTAAATTGGCCTACGTGTGAAGTGTATTTTGCTTATCTTTCGCTTTGAGAGGTGACCTAGAAAAACCATCGGTAGGAGAAATCAAAACACACTACTGGTTTTATGTATATAAATAGCCCCACAGGGTGTTTTTCAAGCCACGCTATGTTGCGGATTTTAGTGGTTATTTTACGACATTTTTTTGTTAGGTAACTGACGTTGAAAGTCAGTTAATGTCACCGATGTAAACAAAGAGAAAATACGACTAAATATTCCCCAAATTTCAATTAATTTTCGTATATTAAGCCAAAACAATCCACAGTGTTGAAAGTCAAGTTTTTTTCTACAGGATTCAGCATTATAACGTAAGAAGAACGAAGGATTGAGCAGCATTTCGGTAAACAATGTTTTCGATTTGTTGACAAATTGTTACTGATGTTTAATAATGGAAATATATATGACGTCATTATTGCCATATTTAAGCTGTTTGTAGCTCCACTATCCCTGGGCCGGACCGACACTTGTTAGGCTATAAAGGTACACATTAAAAAGAAATTGATATATATTTTCAGGGTAGTTCAAATTGACTTTCGTGTCACTATGATAACGTCCAAATTTTGATAACGTCCAAATTTCCAACAACTGAAAGTAAAACATAGAACTCTTTAATATTGAGCTAGTGGTATCAGTCCCAATAATAATGTCGCGGTCACTTGAGTCCACAGCTAATTATTTCATTCTTTAATTCATTCATTATCCACGACTGAACGGCGGAATTTATCAATGGTCCCCGGAGTTCGATGGTAAATATTACTCGTCCGCCGCCAAGAGTAAGTCTGTCATTGTAAAACGGACATTATACAAGTCCCTTAGGGCCAAAACACAATTACAAAACACGACATCGCATCGTCCTACAACGCGACATCGTGCTACGTCGTGAATTTGAATTTTGCATCTTGTCCCATGATGATAAAGTTCATTTTGGATTTATGCATTTCCACGACACGACGTCGCATCGTGGCACGATGTCGCGTCGTACGACGATGTGATGTCGTGTCTTGTAATTGTGTTTTGGCCCTATAGAATAAAATATGCTTTAAGTTTGACCAAATCCCGGCTCACCCTGGGAACCAAACTCCATTGTGGAGTCGCCATCTGTTGCACAATTCGTGAAACTTTTCAGACTCCCAGTTTCCTCGTTTTAATAATGCACTCGAACAGCGCGGGCACTTCATTAGCAGCTCGAGATGAGATGTTTGATATTTATACTTCAATACTATTATAAAATTACATAAACGAAATGCTTGAAAAAAACGGGTAAAACTCACGTAAAAATTGTCATGAACAGCCCAACATGTTCGACACACCGAGCTCCATATGAGTTCAAAACATGTAGAAAAAAATAACTAATTATATTTATACTATTTTTTTTAATAACAATCATAAACGTTTAAATATATGACCTCAAACGCACTCACATTTATTCCAACACTGCAACACACTTCCCTACCCCCTCCGTTCTGAGCTATAGTCTGTACTTTTAGGTACTTAAAAGAATGTAAACAAACAATTAAAAGGGTTATTTATAAGGTAACGTTTGGTTCCTGTTATTTTTTTTATATTATAAAATAATGGACCTCACTACTGCAGTCCGTTCCATTTAAATAACATGTGTTATCGCTTAATTTTACCGTACATATACAAATTCACGAATATAAACATATTTTTATCACATTTAATAAATATATTATATTTTTTTCCCAGTAAATCGTCACTAAAAAGTACCCAATCTTGCAGAGGTTTAAAACGCAAGGTTGCATTATACTGGAAGTAACACGACTAAAATAGAAAGTCACAGGTTTAAAGTAGCAACACCTTACCTTACGTAATTTTTAACTAGGCTGCATTATACTGGAAGTAGCACGACTAAAATAGAAAGCCACAGGTTCAAAGTAGCAACACATACCTTACGTGATTTTTTACTTTGTCGGTTTGACATTCGCCATTGCTTGCTGTCATATTGATGATACGCGTGCGATATTTGTGTTTAAAGCTTCCGTTCATTGTTAATTTACGTTAGTTTTATTTGTTTTTGTTTTATATATTTTTTTAAATAGTTTGTTTTTGTCGTTTTGTTACGGGATCGTGTTTTTAACCATTCGAATTGGATCACTATAATTTATTCTGGCCTTGAAAAGTGCACTACCACTGGATCTGTCAAATTTGACAGCTCCGGTTTGTTTACAATTTTTTAAATACCTAAAAGTACAGACTATAGGGATGAGTAGAATTCCCTTCTATATGGCCGCATGCGTTTAAGTTTTGTTGTTCGTTATTTATTCATTTTTGTTGTTCAATGTGTAGTATCGATAGCGTATTGTGCAGTGATCAAACTGATGTGTGAATAGCTAATGAAGAATTCAACTTGAAGCGTACATAGCCCTTCCTGGGTCAAGGCCCGATAGTCCGTGTGGTTTTTTGTAAATCGCTATCACTTTACAAAAAGCACGATTTTATCAACTCACCGTACAACGTGGTATCAATCCTCTATCTAGTCGCCGAGTGCGATTGGCAACGAGACATTGGCAGTAATGGTCGCTTAACTGTGACCGGTTGCCATTAAAAAAAAAATAGAATAGAATAGAATTCCCTTCTAACGAGCGCACGAGTGACTCTCATTTTGAAAAATCGAAAACTAATTTAAAAACGCTAATTGTGAACGTAATTCCGCATAAAACTGTGTCGTAAAGACTCACAGTGTTTTTTAAAGAAAACAAACTCAAAATTGGAGGATGCTACTGGCTGGCTAGCTTATCATACAGGTTCCAATTTGATTCCTAGGCCATTTTTTACCTTCTCACAGTGAACGTCAATATGGAAGCCGCTTGAAATCTCATATCATTGTCATTGTGACAAGGTTCTATAGTGGCCTAGAAATCAAACTGGTTGACTGTACGTCTCCTGGCTCCTCCATGTATATAAATTAGTATCATATGTATCAATAATAGACACATTTTGTCAATATGTGGACCTATTAATCAAAGCAACAGTGCGACGCGACAATCACCGTAGTTTCGGGAAAATGTGACGGCCTGAATATAAACGTGCCGCCATCATTCAATCATTTGTCACTCGGGCACTAATTATTTGTAGATTCAATGTCGCATGTTCGAGTCTCAATTTGAGCTTTATAACTAACATCAACTAGTGATCTCGCATCTATATTTCTACTTAAGTGATATGCGCTATTCGAGATTACCGTTAAGACTTTTAATAATATAAAGATGGTTTAAACTCACGTAAAAATTGTCAGGAACGACCGGACATGTTTCAAACTCTTAAGGAGCTCTTCATCAGGGGCAGATATCCGTGCTTTACTTTTTCATTAGGATGAACACGAATTCTTACTCTTGTACATTTTGAATTATCACTTCAAGGTAGCTTTTGAGGTTCCGTACCCAAAGGGTCAAAACGGGACCCTATTACTAAGACACCACAGTACGTCTGTCTGTCACCAGGCTGTATCTCATAAACAGTTAAAATTTTCACAGATGATGTATTTCTGTTGCCGCTATAACAACAAATACTAAAAATAGAATAAAATTAATATTTACGTGTTGCTACCATACAAAAGAACTTGATTTTTTTATTAGATGGTACGGAACCCTTCGTGCGCGACTCGCACTTGGCCAGTTTTTTTCTTTAATAAAAGCAAAACACATGTAAATGTGCTCTTGTGGCCTACCTGCAGAATAAAGTTCATTATTTCAATGAACAAACTTTTGTTCTTACATCATAGCTTTCAAAATTTTAAACGCTCGTTTTCAACACTACGTCACACTCCTTGCAAGTTGTCCTCTGTAAATATGTATGTCTGTCTGTCCGCGGCGCCGCAGCCATTAGTCACGCGCGACAGGTGACATAGTTCCGGTAAAAGGGTCGCAGTTGCTTCATTTGTCGTGGCAGTTTACATTCGCCTCGGCAACATTAGCCGAGAGTGCTGAGACTGAGTTAGATCCTTCATAGGTAATCTTGAAATTAGGTCGGGATGATACATACATACATACATACATACATATACAAATGCTCTGTATTGCACACCTCAAACATCAAGGAATAGACAACACAACATGAGATACATTAAAATAACAGGCAGAGGTAAACAACATGCAGGCAGTGTTATGGACCACTGTCTGAATTAAATTACTTTTCGCTAAATAGCGATCCCTTCCAGACAACCTTTAGATAGCGGTGTAGTTACATATATATATGATAGCGCCTTTGAGATTATTTCGCATTTAAATGTATCTTAGAAAACAAATAATGATAATAATTGGATTATCTTTACCTCAGAAGCACATTTGAATAGATCATTGAGTATCTTGATAATTTAGTTATAAGTTATTAGTCCATGTGAAGTGCATGAGTTATATTGTAATTAATAATAGCAATTTAAGAAATAATAGATTCAACATTAGTATTGTTAAATTATTTACACAGTGTGTCAATAGAATAAAAATGTTACTAACACCTGGTTACTTGACGACTACCACTTACTTGTTTCTCCCCTCCATTTAATGGTAATTTGATAGTCTTTAAATACCAGGTGCAGTGACGTCTCTGCTCATTCCTTTGTGAACTTTTACGAGAAATACAACACCAAGTAGTTATCATAAACGTTTATTCATTCACACTCCTCATCACCACCTCACAGCCGTCACCAGTTCATATTATGTGGCTTTCAATAGTATTCTAAAAGAATCATTGTGGCTCTGCATTATGGAGTATGACATCGCGCTAACATCAGAAGCCGGAGCTTAACCATACGCCCCACAATATCAGGACAACGAGGCCAACGACGTTGATCCTGCACCCTCATATTCTTCTGTTCTCGGCAGCCACCGAAATAATGAGAGAAGAAAATAAATTAACCCTTCCACGTCGACCAATTAAATTATTGGAAAGAATGGAATATATCGAAGTCCATTGTTTGCTTCAAGTAAGGAACAGTGGGACACATCGTCAGCCATTGCACTAGTAAAGGCAACGCAAGATCGGCGATCAGCCAGGAACGACGCGTGTGCGCCGTGACCCCATCGACAGAGATTTTAAAACACAAAGGTCAGTCGTTCACTTTTCACTGCGATTTTAGTATAGTGTTTAATAATAAATGAATCTGTAGTTAGATTCTGGGGTAGATGCGATAAAAAAAAAACCTATTCAGTTTAGAGGGTACATCCTCCTAGCCTTTGTCCCATTTTTTGAGAATGAATTCTCAATCGGGGTCGGCTACCTAAATCCCAAGATGTGGCGTAGGCACTAGTTTTTACGAAAGCGACTGCCATCTGACCTTCCAACCCAGAGGGGAAACTAGGCCTTATTGGGCTTAGGTGGTTTCCTCACGATGTTTTCCTTCACCGAAAAGCGAGTGGTAAATATCAAATGACATTCCGTACATAAGTTCCGAAAAACTCATTGGTACGGGCCGGGTTCGAGCCCGCGACCTCCGGATTGAAAGTCGCATGCCTTAACCACTAGGCTACCACCGCCTTTAGTTTAGAGGGTATGTGTCAATAAAGTGTTACTAGTTAAAATAATTTACTAATGCGTAGTAGAAATTAATAATATGCTCGAAATTTTAGTGTAAGGACGTTTGTTTCCGCGATGAGATAATATTTCGATTACAACAAAGTTTTACAACGAAATTTTACAACAAAGATTCCGAATTACTATAACCGTTACGTAGTTAAATATTCTTTGTCAATAATGTAAACATTGATGTTTTAATGTAGCCTTGTTAGAATCAAGTAGTAAAGGCAGCGGTAATAATCTACCCTCCATTTTATGATTTTGCAATCGTTGTTACTGACATTCCTCGGGAACGAAAATTTATATTTGTTGATGTTTTGGATAGTTATACTTTATACACCAACGTAATTCATACATTATACACCAAAGACTCGCTTCAGAATTGATAAGCTTGAGATTCGATAATAATGACCGCTATACATAGATTGATGTCAGAGGATTAGAGCTTGATTGATTTCGTTTCATTTCATTTATTCATTCTAAGCAATAATTATGGTGTTAAATATTAAATCAATACACATTATTGATTACAATAATAATTATACATTACTACTATAATTATAATCAATGCATTACCATCCAAGTTTAAAACAACACAACGCAAAATTCCAAATGATAAAAAAAAACACATAAGTAATTAATAATTCTTATTATTCCTATAATACTAATAATATTATAACCCATGTTTAAGTAATGATCTAGACATAAAATATAGTTAAAGTTCCATTTAAACGTCATTAAGAGGCCGTATACATTTAAAAATGTATTTTTTTTTTTCATAATTTTGACAATTACATTGATAATTTCAACCAATTTTTTAAGTGAATAATACTCTTCCCTGAGTTCTTGATTGTAATATAGTTATTTCATACCTTCGACGACGCGTTTGGCTCGGTTGGTAGACACCTGCCTACTGAGTCGGCGGTCCCGGGTTCGAATCCCGGCCGGGGCAAATATTTGTGCAAATATTTGTTCTTGGGTCATGGATGTTATCTATGTATGTATTTATATATTATGTATATCGTCGTCTAGTACCTACCCATAGTACAAGCTTTGCTTAGTTTGGGACTAGGTCGATTTGTGTAAGATTGTCCCTTAATATTTATTTATTTATTTATTTATTTTATTTCGTGCAGCCGAAAATAAGTAAAAAAAAAAAGAAGAAAACAGCTTTTTGCGTGCATTTTGTCAATTTGGAGTAGTGTTTACATACTAATATATCGAAATAGCCCTTTTCTAACTAGCGACATTGATATGTTAAGAAACATGTTTGATCATAGACAACAATTTCTAAAACCATCAGCAGTTTTGGACGGAAAAGGAGCCTTAAAATATCCTAATACAATTAAATCTAAATAATGGATAGTTATTACAAATGTCAGCAACATTTAAAAAGTCAAGATGTATGTAGTATTACTGGAAATAACAAATCATTCGGTGTCTGCTATAAAATCAGTTACTGAGTAATAAATTTGGTCATATAAGATACTGTTTGCATCTTGCATTAAACATTTTGCTATTAGTCATGGATTTAATTTGTACTCCATTAGCAGCTTATTAAACAGGAATTTGGCGAGATAATTCGCTGCGTGTGTGGTAATATTAAGTGGAGGGAAAATGTAAAAAAAGAGCGTTTATAATTTTATTACTTAGGTACATGGTTGTTCCATAATTCGTGTTTTGTTGAAATTATGAGGATTTTGAATATAAGGTCAAATTTGCAATTGAGAAAAAAAAAGGGTTTCAAATTTGTTTGGATACCTACATTTGAAATATCATATTTCATCATTTCCCTAATTTTTCGATACTTACTCTTTTCTTTATTTAATTTTCAACTTTCGTATAGAAATCGAAGTCTATACTACAGTAATAAATAATATTAATAATGGAGTCTGAAGTAATATAAACTTTGCAGTGAGTAGCACAAATAAATGGTTGTACCTTGTTTAGCCTAACAACTTTTTGCCTAATTTCGGTTTGCCTAATTTCAGTTAAACTAATATTATTTAGCATAACTATTCACTTTGCCTAATTTTCATTTGATTGAAAGTCGTTCTGTATAATACTCATTTCACATAATCTTATTTCGTCTAATTTTATTTGGCCTAATTTTTAATTCGTATAAACATATTTTGCCTAACAATTTTTTTGCCCAATTTATTTATCTAGCAAGCATTCTGACGCTCCGCTCGCTTCGCTCGCTCCGCTATCCATGGTCATAAAACAAACCTAACCTAACCTACAGTATTCGGTCTTCAACCTAACCTACAATTTTCAAAATAAGAATCGACAAAGTGAGTTTTAGATAAAATAATATTCGACAAAACAAGAGTTATGAAAATGATCATTTAGGCAAAACGAATTTCGACGAAATAATAATTATGAGAAATGATATTATACATATTGACTTTAGATAAAATGTTCATTATGGTAAAAGTTGTTAGACAAACTGAAATTAGACAAAAAAAAATTAGACAAATCAAGGGAATACCCAAATAAATGAGTACTTGCCTACGTTTGTCACAAAAAGATTTCTTCGAAACTTACTGTATTTTTTTTTCTCATTCTTTCTGTCTAGAATGTTCTTATATCAAACATTTTGATTATTTCGTATTTAAGTAAAGTGAAATACGAAGGTTCAATTTCGAGAATCGTTTCGTGCATAAACTAACTAAATTACAATCATAATAATTTAAGTGTACCTTCATTTTCACCTTATTAAATTTTTGAGGATTATTCATAATAAAGGCATGCTTTTGTTAGTTTTATTTGTACTACAAAGTACTACCCATTATGATCTAGGTCAGGAGTGACCGAGCTTTGTGATACTGTGCTTGGAGTTTTTGTTTCAGTTGATCATCGGGACAAGTGTTCCATCGGAAGACTACAGGAGCGCCTCCTTGAACCATTATTAGCGCTCGACAGTCTTGGCGGTCAGTCAGGGAAAACGACCACTCTCTTCACTTACAATCACCATCGAGCATTTTTTTTTTTGCTAAACCTACAGTGTGTATGATTTTTAAATACACATTGACAGTTCTCTGTTGATGTTTGTAGTGATGTAGCGAAGACATGTTGTTTGCCAAATCTAACGATTATGAATTCAAAATATGTAAATCAATTTTTTTGAGCTACGAGCCGTTGGACTCACTGGAGATTTCTATGGAAAATAATAGTTTGTTTTATTGTTCTTTCTTTAGGTTATAAATTTATCAATTTAATCGATTTCTACCAATTTACAGAAATAGTACATGAATCGAAAAGCAAGATTTAGTCACAACACAGCTTGTACTACAAAAAAAAAAGACGTAGTACGTAACTGTTCGAGTAATGATTTATTATCGTTAAATACTTCAATTCCGTGATAAGAAAAAAATATAACATGATCTCAATTGTATCAAATAGAAAGTGAAAAACGTTTATAGATACTTGACAAACCACTGTCAGTTTTTTTTTTTATGAAATTCAATAGGTTGCGCAGATTTACGTTATATGGGTTCTGTGATGTGACAAATGTTTGTTTAAATAATAACCAAACTATAATTGATTATAGACAGTAAAATATAACTGGGTAAACTGTTGTTAGTGTGTCTGTCCCAACCCTCGGATGACCGTGATAGCGAATATGATGAGTTTTAGTTTTCAGACTGATTTAGTCGAGCAACTGGGCAATATTAAAATAAGATAAACAGGAGAATAGTTTTTGGTCACTTGCGTGGATGGATCAGAAAGATTTAGTCCCGCAACTGGACCGTCAATCAAAGCATTGCTAACATGCCACTTGTTGTGATGGATCAGAAGGGTTTAGTCCAACAACTGGGCAATATGATAAAGAGAATAGTTTTTGGTCACTTGCGTGGATGGATCAGATAGATTTAGTCCCGCAACTGGACCGTCAACCAAAGAATTGCTAACATGCCACTTGTTGTGATGGATCAGTAGGGTTTAGTCCAACAACTGGGCAATATGATAAAGAGTATAGTTTTGTCAGTCACTTGCGTGGATGGATCAGAAGGATTTAGTCCCGTAACTGGGCTGACAAGCCGATCATTGTCAAAGTGCCACTTACTGGATTGTTTAACCAACTTGAGTTTTCTTTTTCAAACCGTTCGCTCTGAGCACGAGCTTCGGGTCAGTATGGCCGTGATAGCGCCTTTGTGATTATATCGCATTTAAATGTATCTTAGAAAACAAATAATGATAATAATTGGATTATCTTTACCTCAGAAGCACATTTGAATAGATCATTGAGTATCTTGATAATTTAGTTATAAGTTATTAGTCCATGTGAAGTGCATGAGTTATATTGTAATTAATAATAGCAATTTAAGAAATAATAGATTCAACATTAGTATTGTTAAATTATTTACACAGTGTGTCAATAGAATAAAAATGTTACTAACACCTGGTTACTTGACGACTACCACTTACTTGTTTCTCCCCTCCATTTAATGGTACTTTGATAGTCTTTAAATACCAGGTGCAGTGACGTCTCTGCTCATTCCTTTGTGAACTTTTACGAGAAATACAACACCAAGTAGTTATCATAAACGTTTATTCATTCACACTCCTCATCACCACCTCACTGCCGTCACCAGTTCATATTATGTGGCTTTCAATAGTATTCTAAAAGAATCATTGTGGCTCTGCATTATGGAGTATGACATCGCGCTAACATATTATATTACATAAAATGCAAAAAATGGACCTACAGATAGCCCATTTATCGTATTTTGTGGAAAATATCCTCAATGTACAATTTTACTAACCCCCGACGAAAAAAGAGGGCTGTTGTAAATTTAGCATTTGTGTATCTGTTTGTGACATCGTACCGATTCGAAAGCGGTGTTTTGTTATCGAAAACCTTGTCTATAGATGGTTCTTAGCTATGTTTGCCAAAAATACCTGCAATCGTTTCTAAGATTTTCAGGTTTGATTGGAACAGTTGACAGGATCTCAGGCAATATTGAGCTGATCTCAGCTAAGTACAAAATTTGGTGTTATTTTCAGGTTTAGTAGCATTTTTAAGCCACTCATCAAACGAAGGCCTCATGATGACGAGGCTACTTTTATCGGTTTTTTTTTAGGTTATATTAGTCAGTCAGTCATTTATTTAGTAGTTTATGAGCTGTTTCAAAATTTAACCTGAAAACTTGAAAACTAGCGAGTTTAGTTCAAAATTGCTGCATTTTGTTACGTTTTCAACACTCATATAAATACCTTAGTTCACACTCGTACAATTATTTTTTTGCCATTGGTATTTAAACCACATAGAGTTGTGCACTAACGTCCTAATTGCAAGAACTTTTTCCGAGATGTTAGTAGGTACTAATGTATCGATATATCAGCCATTTTCAAAAAAATGTAAAAGCTGAAACAGAGATGATCTCGATCGCTCGCTCGGTCATTTATTCATCTTACAAAATTAAACAGAAGTATACATAAAAACTCTTCAACAGAACATGTTGCAGACGTGTGATTCAAAGCCGAATTCAAAGCAACCGTCTGGTTTAGAACCATGTTAGGTTGGATGAGCATGAATGTATGATTCCCTGCCGTGCTCGTCTCGTTGATAAATCACTGCGAGTGCTTCATAAACGCCCATGCATATTTATACCGGTCAAGTCGTCGACTGTAGGTACCTGTCACAGTGTTTAACAAACAGTACTCGCAGCAATAATTATAAAAACGGTTTGAATTTACATACAAATTTACAGGAACGGCCCAACCTATTTGGAACTCATATGAATTGTATCTACGACATTGTCTGCGTTCTGTTGTGGAGGCCATGAGTCGGTAAACATAGTGTAGGGCGCCTAGTTACAAGGTGGAGCGACGACATTCGTAGGACAGCGGGTGGTAACTGGAGGAGGGGAGCTCAAAATCGAGTTCAGTGGCGTGCTACAGGAGAGCTCTAGGTATGTCCAGCAGTGGCCTGATACGGGCGGATGATGATGATGATAAAGAATAATGGTCTACCTACTGAAACACCTTATTAAATAAACACTTTTTGAACGCTCCCTCAGTCTCGTTTTGTTATAATAACTACCTACTGAAACTTTAATTTGGAAAATATTTCTTTATTCCACCTAGCTCTCTTTTATCAAAATCAGTATTTTGAGGTAAGTCTTCTTTCCATCGTTCTTGACATTAATAAAAATTGTGATTGATGTACTGTTCTTAAGTTACCGTGGACGTTGAAAAATGTACTCTATGACGGCGTCCCGCCCCGGCTCTCACAGACATGCGATCCTGGAGCAGGTGAATTTAAAAACGCATTTCTGTGACGTTCACTCGCGCCCCACGACACGGGGACGACACGATTGAGTAAAACGTACGCTACGACATCATCCCGCCAGGGCTGTCAGACATGCGATCCTCGAGCAGGTGAATTAAAATTCCATTTCTGTGACGTTCACTCGCGGTTCACGACACGGGGACGATACGACTGAGTAATAAATGTACGCTATGACGTCATCCCAGCTCGGCTCTCACAGAAATGCGGGTCGACACAGCGGTCGGACAAGCCGGTAAATTTAAAATTTAAAACGCATTTCTGTGCATGGAGATACGACATATTTCATTGCTGAAGTGTTAATTTAATCTTATTAAAACTTTCGTGAGACATATTTTAATTATTGTCTTAACAGGTGACTCGTGTGAAATTGTCAGGAACATTGTACAGCGGCGCGGTAACTGATACGCCGTCTCTGATGTCCGTACGAGTTGGAAACATGTCGAGCCGATTGTTGGGTCTTTTGATGTAAGTTAAAGTCCGAAACTGTGTAAATTAGAATTTATTTCTATTAAAAACTGCGAGTACATGTTAACGCGTGGGAGGCGTTGACGGAAGAGATCGAGTGTTGCTACATTAAAATATATGTTGAAATTAGTGGAAATTAAATAAATTAATGTTGCCAAAACACCGATCCTGACAATTTCACTTGAGTGTGAGTGTTAATTTATTTCATTTTCATAAGATAATCAGAAATTCAGTATAATAGTCTGAAGGTATAAGTGACCCTTTCACAAATAACGGCACATATGAAATATTACTCGTGCGATTGCAATGCCATTTTCTATTTCCATGTTTGGATCATCAATATCGTAACTTGTCGTATGCGTTGGATAAAGTAGAGCACTTCAAAATACTGATTACTCTGTGGATACTGTATTTTGTGAAATATATATACTTTTATAATAATGAGACAGATGTTAAGCCTTGTCGTTAGGCACTGATATATATTCCAGATATCGCCACTATATTTGTATGCGTTTTAAACTTTAAAAAAAAATCTGTTTTTAGAAAATAGATCAAACCAGGTTTCCTTAGAAAAATTTAAAGATTCCTAAGGCAACTTAATTCTAATATTATCATCACACAGGAAAATAGGACGTACATTTTGATTACTCATAAATAAGTTGTAATAGTTCCAGTAATACACAAGCACAGAGAAGTCGCAATTCTACTCATTCCCACCGTATACTCACGTCATTATCTAGTTATTTTCTGCAGCCGAACTTTGTCCCCGCTCGTAGCAGTGCTACGCCGTAGAGCATCTACGGAGCTACGTAGGGTTACCACATTCACATAAATTTCTCAAAACTTTATAAATCAAAAATATAATGACCATTTTATTAACTCACTGAGAATTCCATAATTTCTAATTTAATTTTAAAATCACGTGCACACGAATAAAAGTTCCTTCTGTAATTGTTTTAACCAAAATTAGTCGATGTCGTATAAGGGGTTGATGATCCCTCTTCCATTAAATGACAATGGCGCGGAAACATTTCTGCTAGTTGGTTTCTCTTCCACACAAAGTCCCAATCACTGTTTTTTTTGGGTCCATCTTGACACAGTTCAAGACATGTCTAAAAAAAACCCGCTTTGGCTTGTTGTAAAAAGCCCGTTGGCTATATTAATTGATACTGAGATCTCTTTAAACTTATTTTATTTATTACTAGCTGTGCCCCGCGGTGTTACCCGCTCATCCCACGGGAACACTAAATGTATTCAGGATGAAAAGTATCCTATGTCCTTCCCCGGGACTGAAACTATGTATATACCAAATTTCATCTAAATCGGTTCAGCGGTTTAAGCGTGAAGAGGTAACAGACAGACAGACAGACACACTTTCGCATTTATAATATTAGTATGGATGTAATATTCTTTCCGCTCACCGAATAACTGTCTTTCATATCTCTTCATTTCAAAAACCACTATATCACCTCTTTGTATTAGTATCAGTATTATAAAACAAGTATTTTAAAAACAACTAAGATGAGACATGTAAGTGTTTTTCTTTTCACACAGCAAATAAATGACCACATAAAAATAAAACATTAGCATAACGTGAACAATCTCAAGTAAAATAAAAAAATCATGATTCCATGATTTTCGTAATTTTTAAAGAGAAATTAAAATTGTTGTAAGAGTGTCAGCCCTAAAAATTGTTGCTCCAGTAACCATAATACGGCGTCTCGCTGCAGTAACGAAGTTACCGGGCGCCGCCCGGCGTTGTCTGCAACCATTACTGCTGAGATCTAATTTTTAGGGTCCCGCACCCAATCTATCTATCAGCCAGACGTTTAGAGGATCCCGTACCGAAAGGTATATCTGTCTACCAGCTACAGACGTCCACTGCTGAACATAGGCCTGCCCCATGACTCACCACAAAGTGCGATCCCGTGAAGACCGCACCCATTGACTCACGAGATAATCCGTACAACTAGTCGTGGGCCGACCCACGCTGCGCTTTCCTATACGTGGTCGCCACTAGAAATTGGTTGCCCCAACGGGCGACCATTCTCCGGGCTACATGGCCTGCCCATTACCACGTAACCGTGCAATCCTGTGAGCTATGTCGGTTAGCTTGGTTCTTCTGCGGATATCCTCATTTCTGATTCTATCGCGTAAAGAAACTCCGAGCATTGCCCTTTCTATTGCACGTTGCGAGACTCTTAGCCGCCTTAAAGGGTGCTAACAGGGCCCTAATACTGAACCTTTGCTGCATGTCCGTTTGACAAAGGCATGTCTTTGGAACTATAAATTGACATTATATACCTACTTTAAATTGACATTGAATTATGATTATTGAATTATGACAGTATAGACTTAAAATTGTCATTTATGTGTATTATTGATTGCCGCTATAAAAAAATACTTTAAATAAAAAAGTTTTATACTAAAGCATACGAAAAAAAACCGGCCAAGTGCGAGTCGGACTCGCGCACCGAGGGTTCCGTACACTTTCCATCCCTAAGTGGTTAAGTTAAGTTTGCACCTGGCATGTATAGCGCCCCATATAAATTAGGTGCAAAGTTAGGTATTAAAAAAAATTACTTACTAGATCTCGTTTTTATAGTAATGTAGGTACATCATATGTTTTTTTTTAGATTTTTCATTTTCTTATTTTAGAAGTTAGAGGGGGGGACCAACTTTTTTCTACTTTGGAAGCGTCTGTCACGCAAACTATTCGGTTTAGAAAAAAAATATTTTAGAAATCTCGATATCATTTTTGAAGACCTAACCATAGATACCGCACACGTATGTGTTTGATGAAAAAAAATTGTTGAGTTTCAGTTCTAAGTATGGGGGGGCTCCCCATACTTATTAATTATTATTATTTTTAATATTTATTATTATTTTTTTAATTTTGCATCAAAATCTTAATGCGGTTCACAGAATACATCTACCTACCAAGTTTCAACAGTATAGCTCTTATAGTTTCGGAAAAAAATGGCTGTGACATACGGACGGACAGACAGACGGACAGACAGACGTCATGACGAATCTATAAGGGTTCCGTTTTTTGCCATTTGGCTACGGAACCCTAATATGCTATTTTAGGGTTTTCTACAGTGGTTACGGTTTACCACAAAAGTTTATGAAAATACTATAGGGTAATGCGTGTTATGTTAAAACTTTTACTTCATTAAAATGATAAGTATCTACGTAGATCTTTTACTCATAAATAATATGAGCCATATTTGTTACTAAAAAAATGGTTTATTTTATTTGAGTTAGGATTGACCTAAACAATAATAATAAATTGTTTATTTAAAAGTAAATTAAACATGAATCCTACATCGTGAGCGAATTTTAAAAAATATTAAGGCTGTCTCAGAGTTTTTGTATTAATATATTCAATACAATTAGAGTAAAGTGATAAAATCAGAACAGCTTTTTACATCGTATCTCAAGTAGAATTCCAAGTAGTTTCGCAGAATCTCGCCTCCTGCATAGCCAATACCGGGCAGGTTCCCGAGGTATCTATTAAATTTGCAGTCAGCATTGAAGACTTCACAAGAGACATTTAAATAAAAGCCTGAAGAATGACTGGAAATAAAACTACGCTCTGAATTGTTCTGGTGGCGGCAGCCGTAGAAATGTATATATTTTTCTCAAAAAATGTAATTAGTATATTGAGATTCTCAGTTATATTTTAATAAACCGGCCAAGTGCGAGTCTGGCTCGCGGAGGGTTCCGTACAAATACTTATTCCATCTTAACTGGCCGGGTTAAGTTAGTTTACACGGGTATGTATTGGCACCGGATATAAATGAGATGCAAAAATAACGCTACCGATCACATTTGTTGTATCGGAGCCTCTTAAATATTTATTTTATTCCGTTTTTAGGGTTCCGTAGTCAAGTAGGAACCCTTATAGTTTCGCCATGACCGTCTGTCCGTCTGTCCGTCCGTCCACGGCTTAGCTCCGTGATCATTAGTACTAGAAAGCTGAAATTTGGTATGAGTATGACTGTGTATGTATCACGCCAACCAGAACGGTTAAATAATAAAAAAAAAAAAACCTTTTTTCGGGTACCTTCCGAACACCTAAAGTGGGGGTGAATTTTTGTTTTCGTTCCGACACTAGTGTGTGGGATGTCATTGAATAGGTCTTTTAAAAGTAATAGGGGTTTTCAAACATAATTTTTTGATAAAGTCAGCAGTTATGTAACAATTCGCTCCGAAAAAAAAAGTGTCCCCCCCCCTCTAACGTTTCAACCACGGGTCAAAAAATTATGAAAAAATTCATGAAAATGAGGCTTTATAAGTACTTTCAATGAAAACTTTATTGAATAAATTCGGTCAAGCCGTTTTTGAGTTATCGCAAAATTTCATAATTTTATTTTTCATAAAATGACGTAAGTGCCGTAAGTACTTTGGCGTTTACGACCTTTTTATAGAGCTTGATATCTTTCTCGTAATTTAAACCTCGGACTTAAAACCGCGGTTTTAAGCCCGTCTATTGTGAAGGATGGGCAATTAACTACGGAACCCTACACTGAGCGTGGCCCGACATGCTCTTGGCCGGTTTTTTTAGTATTGTTGTTATAGCGGCAACAAAAATACATCATCTGTGACCGAAGGCCTTGCACTCTAAATTCATTAAGAGGCCTTATTCCTTTTAAAATGCTGATTGTTTAGACATTTTTCTCTATGATCAAACATGTTTCTTAACATATTATACATATTGTTACTACCTAGAACAGGGCTATTGGGATTTATGGGTATATATTTGAAACTCATCATTGATAATTTTTGTTCGAAAAACTACTCGAAATTGACAAAATTCACGTGGAAAATTCGTTTTTTCAACTTATTTTCGACTGCACGCAATGAACGCATGAAATAGCTACGTTACTACCTAGAACTCGGCAAAAAGTATTATTCACTTCAAAAAGTTGGTTGAAATTATCAATATATTCCTCATAATACGTAAAAAAATATTTTTAAAAGGAATAAGGCCTCTTAAGTGTCGTTCGTTTTATATAGAAAGATAGTGGTTTGTATTTTGATATGCAGTCGTTTGTGTGGTCGACGGCCTGGGGCGCACATCCTTAGCTATTCCAGCGTGGTTCTTTGAGGCGGCGCCAGTTTTATTATGCGCGGATAATTGCGAGCCAGAATCCCGCTTCGTTTTAAACTCACTATTATGTTCTGCTTTTTGAGGTATTTTTTTACCGTAACAAATCCCAAGTTATCTTAATTATCGTATCTACTTGTATCTTATGCATTTCAATACAAATTACGAGTATATACAAATTTTCAAAGAATCAAGCTTAACTCAGACAGTGCGCCGCCATGTTTTTGTCCAAGATCTCTCAATTTCAATTTGATGGCTGTTGAACAAAGAACATAAATCCAATGCCACTTGAGAGTTTATTGGTTTTACAACAATAATAAACCTAAATTGAACGACTACTATAAATAGTTTACAGTTGCAAAGATAAATGCTTTCTACAGTGAAAACATTCGGTGATAAATAATTCTAGGAGTATATAATATATAAATAATTCTAGGTGTTGAGAATTGATAGGTTTTTACCCACTGGCCACACAATCTGTTAGTTCATTTTTCTTTCACGGCGCTGCGAGCGCGCGGGCGGTCGCCAGCGGACGCGAGCCGGCGCCATTGGTAATATTGGTACTATCGTAACGGCTCTTGAACATTATAACCTCCGTGGTTTGGGAGATATTTTGGAAGTTTTACGCTTTAACGGAAAGTGTTGAAATACGGCACAATTCCTTGTACGGTGGGCTGCTGCGGGCGCCCCAAGGATTGTTATTTAGAGTGATATAAGGACTACTACAGTGTGAATTGTGTTTGGCGTGTTTGCTGACGAGATCGGGGCGGCGGCGGCGCAGACCGGGACGTCGTTTATTGGTGCAAGTAAACATACATACACTTTACACAAAACAGAAACACAACCTTGCAGCCAGGAAGATATTCGGCTGAACTCCAGGTTAGCAAAGTAGATCAAGTTAGGTTAAGTACATAGGGCGCGTATCGCGTTCCATTGTTTCGCGCTAGGCAAGATTGCTTTGGTAATTTGTTCTTACATGGGCCCGGGATAAATTCAATTTGTGTCTGGCGCAAACAAATTTTGGTAGCAAAAGCGTGGTTCATATCCACAGAAAAGATATTTGTTTCATTTACGTTCGGATAAGTAATTTAGTTAGCATCAAAGTCATAATTGAAATTTGAGGGTGGATTGCGCTTGGTTCGCATTCCAATCTATTAACGTTAAGTTGCATTTGCGTAATTAAGACTAACTAAATTATAAGAATATTAGTTATTACTTTCAATTGAAATGTTAGTTGAGTGAATAAAGTAAATATAGTTGCGTTTCGATACGGAGAAACGTATTAATAAGTAATTAATAATTGGGGTTCCGCTGAACTATTATTCACTCAAAATACATTTAATTTAAAATAAATTTAGTGTTGTTTGCCGTTGCGTAATATATTGGTGTTGGGTGAATAACTTTGAAGTTGTCGCGTTTGGTACGAAAAATAAAAACGGATTGTTATTGTCGAAAATCGGGGTTCCACGGACAAAATTATTCACCCAAATTTATTAATTCATTTTAAAAATTTATTTTATTGATCCGCGTTATCGAGGTTGGTACCATGGCTCCATCAGTAGTTAAAACGGTCGCGTCAAGGGTCGAATCGGAATTAAGATGGTTTTCATTAGTCGTTACGTTAATTGGTCGTACGGATCGCGAGGACGCATTATTGTCACGCGCGCGACAGGTAGATGAAAGGTATGACGCGGTATTGAAATTGCATGCCGAATATTTGGCCCGTATTGACGAAGAGGAGACCGGGGAAAGTCGGACCCAGGCTGTTGAAGTGGTGCAACGCAATGTAGACCAGTGCGGTGATATGGTGATGAGTATCATCCAAGCGGCAGCGGATATCGAGCGCGCCCGAAAAGGGGATGTTGGGGTAAGGCGTGCACCCAGTGGTGTGGCACTAATGGCGCCGTTGCCACCAGTGAATGTCCCGGAATTTGGTGGTGAATATGCCGACTGGCCGAGGTTTCGCGACATTTTTAACAGCGTGGTGCACTCGCGCACGGATTTGACCCCCGCGTATAAAATGGCGCAGTTGATGGGGAGATTACGCGGTGAGCCTCACGATATTTTGACTCATTTGGAGATTACGGATTCCAGTTACGAGACGGCATGGGGCCTATTAATTGACCGATATGATAATCGGCGATTAATTATTGATGGGCTCATCGAAAAAATATTTAGTATATCGAAGGTCACTAATGTACACGAAATACGGTCGAAAATCCTTAATCCCGTCACGGTGGCGGTGAATACGCTGGAGCGACTCAAGTTGTCACTAGGGGACAACAAGTACATTGTTGTGAACCGGGTTTTGCGCAAGTTACCTAGCGAGGTGGTGGCGCGGTTTGAGCAGTCACATGGGGGTGATTCATCGAGTCACCTCCCAACATTTGACGAATTGAGGGCGTTCCTGGAGGGTGAGTGCAGGCGGGCGGATTGCCAAGGGGCAACCACGCCGCAAACCCCCACGTCACCCCGGCGTACGGTTGGGCCCAAACCGGTGGAGCCCCGTCGGGGAGGACAGCGGTACAACGCCCTTCAATCGGAAGTGTGCCCCTTCTGCCGGAAGGGGGGACACGCGATCATCGCGTGCGCGGATTTTGGAGCACAGCGGGTGCAGAGGCGCAGGGGGGTGGTCAAGCAGCGAAACTTGTGCTTCCGCTGCCTAGGCGCACACTATGTGCGTGAATGCAGTAAGACCACCAACTGCCGAGTATGTGGAGGAGCCCATCATGAACTTCTCTGCCTGGCTGAGAGTGGGGAGCGGTACGGGGCCTCATCGGGAGGCCATCCTCCCTCTCCTAAGCCAGCCTTGGGCGGACGGTCGCCCCCCCACCGGGGAGGGGGGTCACCCAGAGACCAGCGGTCGCCCCCTCCTCGGAGAGGGGGGTCACCCAGAGACCAGCGGTCGCTCCCTCCTCGGGGAGGGGAGTCATCGAGGACTCCGGAGTACCGCCGGATGCCGCAGTCTCCTCCGCGGGGGGGGGATCGGCGCCGAGATTCGGGCGGGTGCCCGGAGATGACCCATGGGGAGTCGGGTTACGCGACTTACTCGGCCGCGCTGGGGGGCAGGTTGCCGCCCCCGAGTAGTCGCTTCTCCCCACCACTCGCAGAGCGCCCACGTTTGATGGCGCGTCCGCCGCAGATGGGACGGATGCCGATGGGTTATTACCAGCCGGCGCGCATGGCACCGATGGGTCGCGGTGTGTACTACCCGGGGTGGGACCCATACCTGGGCCAGGGGCCCTCTCCCCCTCCAGCAGAAGGGGAGGGAGGTGCCCCCTGCTAGCAATTAGCAGTCTGTTCATCCGTCGTGCCCACCCCACCAGTGACGGTATTATTACCGACGGCTAAGATTACCGTCAGGGGTACGGATGGACGGCCAGTGCCAGTGAGGTCACTCCTGGATTCGGGGGCACAAGGTTGTATCGTGTCCAGCCGCCTAGTGGCCAGGCTGGGCCTCAGGTTGGAGCCATCACGGGATGGCGCAATAGGTATAGGTGGCAATCCGGTGCCTCAAATCAGGGGTCAGACGGACCTCCTGTTTGAGATGGGTGACTCGGCATCGATCACGCGGGTGAAGGCCACGGCTATTGTTTTAGATGAAGTGGTCGGGGTTCTTCCTTCGGTACGGTTACCGCCGGCGGTAACGAAGCTGACCAAGGGATTGGAGTTGGCCGACCCTCACTTCGCAATTCCCGGACGGGTGGACGTCTTACTTGGAACTGACGTCCTCGGGAAGCTGCTGCGGAGCGGTAAGCGGGAGCTGCAACCAAACGGGTTGGTGGCCGTGAGTACCGCAGGTGGGTACGCATTATTGGGCCCAGTACGGGGACCACAGGACGCAACGGATTATAGCAACATATACTACGGCAGCGTGTTATCGGAGGTCCTGCAAAGGTTCTGGGCAACAGAAGAGCCACCCACAGCTCCCAGGACAAGCCCACTGGACGAGGAGTGCGAGACATTTTATCAGTGCAACACGGTGCGCCTCCCTTCGGGCAGATTTCTGACACGGCTGCCGTTCCTATCGACGCGACCTCCACTGGGGAGCTCCAGGGGCCTGGCTGAGAAACGGATGATGGCCATGGAAAGGCGCATGAAACGGGACTCCAACTTTCGGCGAAAGTATGTTGAGTTCATGCGTGAATATTTGGCTTTGGGTCACATGTCGGTATCCAGGGTAGACTGGCGTCGTGAGGAGCACTACGTATTGCCTCATCATGCAGTCCTGAAGACACCTGACTCCAAGATCAGGGTCGTGTTCGACGGGAGCGCGGCGACATCTAACGGGGTGTCTCTGAATCAATGCCTGCACGCTGGTCCTAAGTTGACCAGAGACATTGCAGACATTCTAACGGACTTCAGGAGACATCAAGTTGTCTTCGTTACGGATGTGAGGATGATGTTTCGCCAAACGGAGATCCATGCGGATGACCGTCGGTTCCAGCTGATATTGTGGCGAGAGAGCCCAGAAGAACCGATGATCACGTATGAGCTGAACACGAACACGTACGGATTAAAGCCCAGCCCGTATGTAGCGATGCGGACGCTACGAGAGCTGGCTGACCAGGAACGGCTGCGCTTCCCTCGCGCAGCTGCAGTCATCGACCGGGATGTCTACGTGGATGACATTTGTACGGGCACGGACAGCATTGAGCAAGCGCTCATCCTAAGGGATGAATTGGTGGCGCTCATGGCCTCCGGTGGCTATGAACTCAGGAAGTGGCTGTCAAACTGCCCAGTGGTGCTGGCAGGACTACCAGCTGAGCACCAACAAGACCCGCATTTGTTTGAGGACTCGGATAATCCTCATGCGTTGGCAATTTTGGGGGTCCAGTACC
Source organism: Apotomis betuletana (assembly GCA_932273695.1). Taxonomy (NCBI): domain Eukaryota; kingdom Metazoa; phylum Arthropoda; class Insecta; order Lepidoptera; family Tortricidae; genus Apotomis; species Apotomis betuletana. The sequence goes on along the minus strand of OW026323.1, from coordinate 13,952,487 downwards.
GACCGACTCAGGATGTCTTCACATACAATTGTGAGGCCGAATTGCTGTCGAAGACCTGGACCAAGCGATCAGTCCTTTCGACTATCGCACGAACGTTCGACCCAAATGGTTGGATCTCTCCGGTCACGTTCATGGCAAAGTTCTTCATGCAGAAGCTTTGGTTGGCCCAACTAGGCTGGGATGAGCAGCTCACGGACGAGCTGCTGCACGAGTGGACGGCATTCGTGACCACATTGCCGCATATTAAAGAAATTGAGATCCCGCGCAAACTGCTCCCTCGGGCGGGAGCCAGGGTGACCCTGCATGGGTTCTGCGATGCTTCTGAGAAAGGGTACGCGGCCGCGGTCTACCTGAGAACAGGTGAGACTGCTGGCGAGGGCGTTGTACGCTTGGTCATGGCCAAGAGCAAGGTTGCGCCTGTTCGGACCCGGTGGACGATTCCGAAGATGGAACTGGCCGGTGCCGCGCTCCTGACCCGCCTCCTGAACCATGTGGCGCAGAACCTGCGTGGCACGGTGGATCTGAATGACACGGTTTACGCATGGACGGACAGCCAGATCGTGTTGTGCTGGCTGCGGACTTCGGTCCATACGCTTGAGGTATTTGTGGCCAACCGAGTGTCACAGATAAATAACTCGGAGACTCCTCTGGTCTGGAGACATGTTCCAGGTGAAGTTAACCCGGCAGACTGCTCGAGTCGCGGCTGCCCGGCGCCTGCTCTGGTTGAGCATTCTCTCTGGTGGGGGCCTCAATGGCTGGAGCGGCCACATACGGAGTGGCCTTTCAATGACTGCGGACGCCAGCCACTACCCCCTGACCAGGGTCTGAGAGTCAATGTGACTACAGTGGAGTCTGTGGCAGTGGACCACACTCTTTTGGAACGGTATAGCTCACTAGGGAAGCTACTTCGAGTCACGGGATGGATAATGCGGTTTTTCCATAATTGTCGAAGCCCTGCGGCACAGCGCAACCTGTCACCTGTAATGGGACCTGAGGAGCAGCAAAGGGCTCTCTCACGTTGGGTGGAGGTCATTCAGGGGAATGAGTTCCAGGATGAACTTAGGATCTTGCGGACTGGCGTGGGCAGAATGAAGAAGAGCCTTGTCCGCCTCAACCCGTTTATTGATGAGCACGGAATGCTCCGGGTGGGAGGCCGACTACGGAATGCCGAATTGCCCTATTCAGCGCGGCATCCTTTAATTCTTCCCAAGAAGGGAGCTCTGGTGGAGCTGTTGGTTTGGGACCGTCACATCAGGAATTCACATGCAGGCTGCAACACACTGCTGGGCATTTTGCAGCGGGAGTTCTGGATTTTGTCGGCACGGAGAGTGATACGGAGCGTTGTGTTTCGTTGCTTGCCTTGTTACCGGCTCAAGGCAGCCACAATGCAGCCACAAATGGGAGATCTCCCGCCCGACCGAGTTACGGAAGCTCGGCCGTTTGCTGGTGTGGGGACAGACTTCGCGGGGCCTTTCATGGTCAAGACATCACGCCTTCGCAACGCGAAGTCGGTTAAGGCATATTTGTGCGTCTTCGTGTGTCTGGCGACCAAGGCCGTTCATTTGGAAATGGTAGCTGATCTCTCTACGGAGGCCTTTTTGGCAGCGCTGGACCGATTCGTTTCTCGGCGGGGGATACCGGCCTTGATACGGTCGGATTGTGGTACCAACTTCAAGGGCGCCGATCGTTTTCTAAAGGAAATTGTATTATTTTTAAGTCAAAATGAGCGAGAGATCGGCACGGCCATCGCCAGTCGGGGCATTTCGTGGTATTTCAGTCCACCTGGATGCCCCCACTGGGGTGGAATATTTGAGGCAGTGGTTAAGTCTGCCAAGACTCATTTGTATCGGGTCATCGGCTCAACGATCCTCTCCTTTGAGGAATTGTCAACGGTGTTCTGCAAAATTGAGGCAGTTTTAAATTCGCGCCCCTTGTGTCCGTTGAGCGCTGACCCGAATGACCTGGAGGCCATTACCCCAGGTCATTTTTTGATTGGCCAACCACTTAACGCCTTGCCGGAGTATCCGTATACGGATGTTAAGTTGTATAGGTTGTCACGGTATCAGATGCTGCAGCAAATGACTCAAAATTTTTGGAAGCGATGGTCGCTTGAGTATTTGCACATTCTTCAGCAACGCGTTAAGTGGACGGACAGGACGACCCCACCGTGCGTTGGAGACCTTGTACTGGTTAAGGATGCTAACCTATCACCGTTGTGTTGGCGACGGGGGCGCATCGTTAACTTGATAGCGGGCAAGGATGGGTCTCCACGGATCGCAGATGTACAAGTGAGGGACTCGATCCTTAGACGGGCGGTTTCAACGCTATCCCGACTACCGGGAGTTTGAGCGGACCGACGACGGGTCGGTCCGGGGCGGGTGGTTGTTGAGAATTGATAGGTTTTTACCCACTGGCCACACAATCTGTTAGTTCATTTTTCTTTCACGGCGCTGCGAGCGCGCGGGCGGTCGCCAGCGGACGCGAGCCGGCGCCATTGGTAATATTGGTACTATCGTAACGGCTCTTGAACATTATAACCTCCGTGGTTTGGGAGATATTTTGGAAGTTTTACGCTTTAACGGAAAGTGTTGAAATACGGCACAATTCCTTGTACGGTGGGCTGCTGCGGGCGCCCCAAGGATTGTTATTTAGAGTGATATAAGGACTACTACAGTGTGAATTGTGTTTGGCGTGTTTGCTGACGAGATCGGGGCGGCGGCGGCGCAGACCGGGACGTCGTTTATTGGTGCAAGTAAACATACATACACTTTACACAAAACAGAAACACAACCTTGCAGCCAGGAAGATATTCGGCTGAACTCCAGGTTAGCAAAGTAGATCAAGTTAGGTTAAGTACATAGGGCGCGTATCGCGTTCCATTGTTTCGCGCTAGGCAAGATTGCTTTGGTAATTTGTTCTTACATGGGCCCGGGATAAATTCAATTTGTGTCTGGCGCAAACACTAGGAGTATATAATATATGCTCCTAGAATTATTTATCACCGAATGTTTTCACTGTAGAAAGCATTTATCTTTCCAACTGTAAACTATTTTGTGATTGTTATAAGACAAACAAAACCTAACCTTATTCTAGTCAACAGGATGATATTTGCAAGAATTATGAAAAATGCATGTCTACAGAGGAATAAAAATTCAGCGCAATGATGATAATGAATGATTTCGGCGATATAAAACATTCGACAAAATAAGTTTCTAAGACTCAAAGGGCTCCCTTAATAAATATGTTTACTAATAAAGAAATAAAATAATAAAGTGAGTATGCAACACCCGCGTAGAAAAACAAATGTGTTGTTCTTGACGATTCTGTTTTGCTGGTGGCTATCTATATGGCGACGCTGGTGATGCCCAACGCTCGTAGTGCGGCGCCATAGGTGTAGCCACCAGCTCTTACACTCCCCATTTTTCCTTCGTCTCCTACCTCTTCCTCATTTCTTATTGGTCCCAAAATCTTTCGCCTCTTTTCTTCCTTTGAGCCACTGGAAGCTTCACACCAATACACGAGGGTTAGTCTAATTAGCGTTTTGCAGACGCAAATCTTGGTTAGTCTACTGACCTACTTAGACACTAAAACTCTATGGAGTTCTGCAGCGTACGAATATTTAAGGATTTCATATTCGCTTTTTTTTATGTCACGAGCAAACGTATCGCCTGAAATTATAAATAAATTATTGCCGCCCATAGACACCTGCAACACCAGAGGAGTCACAAGTGCGTTGCCGGCCTTTCAGGTGGGAGTACGCTCTTTTTTTGAAGGTTTGAAGGTCGTATCGGTCCGGAAATACCGTAAGCGACAATTCATTCCACAATGCAGTCGTGCGAGGCAGAAAATATTTATAACATTAAATTAAACCTGTTTCATCCCGACCCTGAGCTTAGCATCCGACTTCTTCAGTAGCTTATCACCCTTGTAGTACAAGGGCAGTAAGTCGAGTCAGTGTGTCGACGAGTCAGTAAGTCGCTATCGTATTTCTTTCGCTAATCCCGTGACTGCCGTCCGCCCGTTACACCGAATACTACTTATTACATTTTTTTCTTTGAAAATTAAAGCTTGCATATGGATTGTTAACGTATGGTAATACTTTAAATATAATTTTACGGCGCATTTGGCGCAATGGTAGTGCCGGTCCTGGGTTCGAATTCCAGCAAGGTCCTCGGCAATGTATATATATATATAAGTATATATAAGTAAATAACGGACAACCTCACACAAATTGATCTATTACTACAGTAATCTCCAGTAGGCTTGTGTTATGGGTACTATAAGACGACGATATACAATACTTATAATTCGTATATAATAAGATTAATATATACTTAAATACTTACATAGAATATCCATGGCCTAGGAACAAATATTCGACTTCATCACACAATTATTTGCTCTTGCCGGGATTTGAACCCAGGACAGCCGGCTCAGTAGGCAAATGCACTACCACCACAGCGCCAACCACGGTGTCCAGTAGGTTACGACAAGTCTGTAATTTTCTATCGCTATTCGTGTCGCTAATCCCACGATTGCTGTCTGCCCATCACACCGAAATTTCGTTTTTTTTTAGCTTGAAAATATCCATGAAGATTATAGTAATGTAACAGGACGTTAGTGTAGTATTATTTTACCTAAATTTGTATTAACATAACATATATAAAACATTACTTTTTACGTAAATTGTTACTTATTAATGGACATGTGTGATATAGTATTGTCGAAGATAGTGCAATACCGCGTGAGTAACAAGTGTAGATATGAATAAATATTCAAACAAATGCATTTTTTTTTATTGATATGAGAACTTTATCGATACTTTTTACTTACGCGGTATTGCACTATCTCCGATAATATGTGATGTGAACTTATATAAAACATTTTGACTTAAATATTTTAAGTTACAAAGAATGTTGAAGTTGTATATCGAAATCGTGTTCATGTGACTTAATCTCAAGACTGCTTTCCGTCCAACAACCAAATTTGGTTTGTTTATCCGGCATTTTTAACAAATTTATTTATTTTGAACATAACTCATGTTAGGTTTTTTAATTTGACTCAAGTACTACCTACAGCTACCTACTTTAGTTATACATTTTTTGTTGTTTATTTAAATGAATTCATTTATTTATTATCGAAATCTGCAAGTAAGGTCTACCCGGTCATTGTTATCAAGATCACCGTTTCAATCCAATAGACACCACATAATGGAGTCTCCTTAAAATTTTGGCATGATCACAAAACGTTAAAAGGTAATCTGCTAGTCTACAAATTAAAAGAATTTATAAATTAAATGTGTTTTTGCCATTCGTTAGATTCAAATTATCAGGTTGCAAAATATTGTAAGAATACATTACTTACACTAGAAACAGGCACGTAAACTCTAACAAAAAAAGAAATCTCCACAAAAAGCCTCCAAGAAATGTCCTACCAAGTTACTCACGTAAAATCCTCGCAAACTACAAGAAAGCCAAAACAAAACCCCGCCAATAAACCACTGTTTCAATCCCGCTATTAAATTTAATCGCCACAATACAACCGTAAACCGGGTTTCGTAAGGTTGAAACAATTGAGAAAAGGCCCGGATAAACTTGTTATTCGTCACTTACTCGCTGCGACGTCGCGCCGCCGATTCCCGTGGCACGTGAGCTAGGTGCCAATGTGAACCAACACAGTGGATATAGGAACAGTAGAAAAGATAATAGACAAACAAATGAAAATAAAAACAGTACTAACTGCCTATCATGCATATGTCAGTTTGACATTGAGTTATAGCATCATACTCTGGGGAAATTTCACAGATCGAAGTGGCCTTCGAGGGACCGAAAATATCTGCATTAGTTATGAGAATCAAAGCAGGTACTATAACGTATTCATATTAAGTCTTGTACGTTGGTGTTGATTTTAATTGCCACAATAGGCAATGTATAGTTGAAACAATTGAAGAAAGATCTGATTTTATAACTTAACTTTTAATCACGTATCAGAAAAAATATTTAGAAAACTTTAGCACTTTTCCAGGTTAAAGTTGTCCTGCTGCCCTTTACTCCTGTGTCCAAGGTTATATAAAAAGAAACGTGCCGAGGGTCGCGAGAGTGCACTCCCTGTATTGAAGAGGGTTCCGTCGGTTTTGCGACAATCGGAATAATATTGAGCAAATGACAGCTTCATTTGTTGTCAATATTGTAAACAAGTGATGATGTGTGCGTCTTCACAAGTTTGGCTTTGCGTTTCTAAAATAGATACCTAGAACAAAAATTCTTTGACTCACAATATTTATTTATTTATTTATTATTCAAGAGGTGGTGAGGGTGAGGTTGTCCGATATTTATTTATTATTCAAGATCTCACAGTGAGATGACAGCAGTGACTGCTATACTTATATTTATTATTAATGTTTATATAACAAAATATTGAATATATTAGGTATATATGTACAATAAATTCATGACTTAATAATTCAATTAACTTATATTTTGGATATAGTTGATAGTTCGACTGTTGTAATCGTAATATTGTTAAACTAAAGATATTGCTTTTTAATTAGCGCCCTTTATTATTTCTTTTACCTTCTTTTACTGTTTATTTTCCTATAGAGAAAAGTATAACTAAAAATTTATTTACTATTTATCACATTTTGTGAATTAGTCCTCTTATATAAAACTTCAAAAACTAAGCCGCAGTACTCTGGTTTTACGATGTGACTTTTTTTTCTTTAAAGTGGACTGAGGCGGTCTTGACTCGGGCCTCATTACGAGACGGAATTTGTATTTTAAATGTCACTATGAACCATTGCATCATAGATCCAAAAACAATTTCTAAATAACTCATTTCAGGGCATGGTATAAACCGCAAACACACTTTAGATATTTATTAACTTCAATTCTAAAGTCTCTCTTCGTTGCTTTAGCAACCTTAAGGTCGTATAAGGTCTTCTTAAATAATTTGATGACTTTTGTCTATAGTCTCTATCCTGTCCTGTCCTCTGCTTTTTGTATAACTATCGTAATGGAGAAAACCGTGAACGTGGTAACACACTACTCCAAAGTTCGACAATTAAAGTTCATACCTTTCCGTCCTTCTTAATCTTGTGTCAAACAATATTTGAGTGAGTGGGACGGTAGGTACAATCCGAAGTTTAAATTGCGATTATTGGAGTAACAAAAATAACTCTCTGGTAGCAAGTGATACATCATTTTCGGATACCAAGTTGTTCAAGAATAGAAATGGATAGGTATTTATTTGCCTTAATCCATATGTATTCTAATATAGCAGACAAACCCTGAGCCATTTCCAAGAAATTTAGTAGTTAATTAAAGTTGTTTGAGAACTAAGTAGACTGGAATAACAACTTGGTTACCAGCAGCAAAGTTTTGCACACAACATTATTTGTATGATCTTAGACGTTCAAAACTCAAATTTTGTTTCAGTTTCATTTATCATTTACTAAAACATTTTGGTCCTTTAACATTCTTTAGAGCAACTTCTAGAATGATACGTGTACGTTGATATCAAACAATTTAGGGTATATTTTCCATGACATATTCTTCGCGACACTTGTCGCGTGACATAGTGCTAGACGTCACCCTCTCACATTACGGCATAGAAAGAGACAGGCAATTATCTCACGCGAGAAATAGTCACTTGTGACAGTTGTGCTAGAGGTGTTAGGCAAAGCGCGGTAGAAAATAGCGATGAACATCGGCGACGCCTTCCCTGAAGTGCAGCCCGGCGGAGTCCTATTTATAGTTCACATTGCTTACTCACTCAATCGCTCGAATTTTAGGTTTATTTAATTTTAGAAATTTATAATAGCGAGTTAATCAGTGGGCAGGTCCTTTACTACTGCGCCAACCGTGTCGTAAAAAAATAGAAGTTATTGTATAAAAATATCAGTTTACTATGTACAGGAGTCATAATTTTAGGAACTATATTAATATCGGGCTACCTATCTGAAACACTAAAAACGTTAGTCCGAATTTCATTTCGACAAAAACTATTCGACAAATATCATTTTAACTTTTTTTCATTTGTCCGAAATTTCAATTCGATAATTTACGATTGGGCATTAATTGTTTAGGATTTTTATTCACTCGACTAATGACACGTTTCCCTAAATCTCATTTGTCCGTAATATCAGTTTTCCGATGTAACGTTTCGGTTTATTAACTACTCGACTTTTTTTGTATGACTTTGATTTAATTTGTCCGATGTAACGATTCGGTTTATTAACTACTCGACTTTTTTTGTATGACTTTGATTTCATTTGTACGATGTAACGATTCGGTTTATTAACTACTCGACTGTTCTCAAGTGGACTTTTTAATTTTAGTCATATTATTGTATCCTTTTTTAACAATTTGTCAAATTAACATAATGTGGTCGCAGTTCTAACCTAACCTAACCCAACCGGGTCGGTTTTGGCGGTTTGTCGGCTGCTGACGCAGTACGGTAGCTTCGCTCGCTCAGCTCGCGGGCTGTTGTGGTCACAGTTCTAACGTAACCTAACCCAACCAGGTCGGTTTTGGCGGTTTGTCGGCTGCTGCCGCAGCACAGTAGCTTCGCTCGCTCGGCTCGCGGGCTGTTGTGGTCACAGTTCTAACCTAACCTAACCCAACCAGGTCGGTTTTGGCGGTTTGTCGGCTGCTGCCGCAGCACGGTAGCTTCGCTCGCTCGGCTCGCGGGCTGTTGTGGTCACAGTTCTAACCTAACCTAACCCAACCAGGTCGGTTTTGGCGGTTTGTCGGCTGCTGCCGCAGCACGGTAGCTTCGCTCGCTCGGCTCGTGCGCTGTTGTGGTCACAGTTCTAACCTAACCTAACCCAACCAGGTCGGTTTTGGCGGTTTGTCGGCTGCTGCCGCAGCACGGTAGCTTCGCTCGCTCAGCTCGCGGGCTGTTGTGGTCAAGGTTCTAACCTAACCTAACCCAACCAGGCCGGTTTTGGCGGTTTGTCGGCTGCTGCCGCAGCACGGTAGCTCGCTCGCTCGGCTCGCGCGCTGTTGTGGTCACAGTTCTAACCTAACCTAACCCAACCAGGTCGGTTTTGGCGGTTTGTCGGCTGCTGCCGCAGCACGGTAGCTTTACTCGCTCGGCTCGTGCGCTGTTGTGGTCACAGTTCTAACCTAACCTAACCCAACCAGGTCGGTTTTGGCGGTTTGTTGGCTGCTGCCGCAGCACGGTAGCTTCGCTCGCTCGGCTCGCGCGCTGTTGTGGTCACAGTTCTAACCTAACCTAACCCAACCTGGTCGGTTTCGGCGGTTTGTCGGCTGCTGCCGCAGCACGGTAGCTTCGCTCGCTCGGCTCGCGCGCTGTTGTGGTCACAGTTCTAACCTAACCTAACCCAACCAGGTCGGTTTTGGCGGTTTGTCGGCTGCTGCCGCAGCACGGTAGCTTCGCTCGCTCGGCTCGCGCGCTGTTGTGGTCACAGTTCTAACCTATCCTAACCCAACCTGGTCGGTTTTGGCGGTTTGTCGGCTGCTGCCGCAGCACGGTAGTTTCGCTCGTTCGGCTCGCGGGCTGTTGTTGTGGTCGCAGATCTTATGTAATGCGAAAAATATCATTGGGTAAATGAAAAAATGGGTACTAAACAAAAGACGTCTCAATTCAGATGGCAAGTGAATGGGGCGGGAAAAGTTAAAAGGTGAACTGAAAATTTGGCTAAATGAAAAAATGGGTATTAAACAAAAGACGTCTCAATTCAGATGGCAAGTGAATGGGGTGGGAAAAGTTAAAAGGTGAACTGAAAATTTGTTCAAATGTATGCAGTGCCAAAAGTATCATGGGGTAAATGAAAAATGGGCTACGAAAAAAAATACGTAACAACTCATAGGGCAAGTGAATGTGACGGGAAAAGTTTTTCGGACGAACGATACTTCTACTAAATGAAAAATGGTGAAAAGAAAAATGTACGAATCCAGTCATCGGACACACGATAATAATTCGAATAGTTTTCGGGCAAATGAAATTCGGTCAATGGTTTTTAGTGTTTGAGATAGGTTACCTTAATATCGCGATGCAGTATTTGTATAGGCGCGGCGTGCGCCGCACAGCTAGGGCCATCTATTGGTAAAAAATGTATTTGTCCGTTCATCAATCACGCCATACCGGCTGGTCTTAGGAGCGATCACAGGATCAATTTTAGAATATCAATAAAATTTATAAATAAAATACTTCGGTGTAATAGACGGCCACCGTAACAAATATTCAACTGTTATCAATCTCTCATTCTCCCTCTCTGTCACTCGTTTGCATTAAAACGAGAGGTATACGGAGTGTTGACAAAAATTGGCAAATGAAAAAAGTTGCAGAAACGAGTGAATGAGTTTGGGAGCGGATTGAATGAATGGAAAGTTTTGTTCGAATGGTGTGGATTTTTCATTGGAGGTTTGAGTGACTTTTGGATTAACTTTCCGCTCTTTAAAGTCATTTCGTACGTATTTTCTGTTCCGTACAAGTTGGTTATCTAAAAGGAGCATAATGTCGAAATAAAGAGGGTTATTGTCTTTTTACCCTCGCGAACAAAGTTGCAGGTGTCTTCTACTAGTGGCCGTCTTATATAACTACAAAATATTATGATTGCCTGTGTATTTGTATACTATAAGGTTAATGACCTAGTGCTTGACACTGTTCCAATAAATGACACCCATTAATTTTATTATTCATAAAAATAATATTGGAATTACGAGTAGGGTGTCAAAAATTGAAACAGTTACTTATGACTGTTGTTATCCTGCTACGATGCATTTTTTGACATAGGTAATAATTATAAAATTCTACATTTGTATCGAAGATCAGTTTCCTATGAAGAGTCATCATTTCAGGAAAACTTATAGCGCGATGCAGGATCATCTTTTGTTTCTGGGTGCGCCTGGCGTCATTTGTAGGTCATAATTTCTTTATCCTATCATCGCGTGGAAACTGGACGAATATTAACCAATTTTGGTTTAACTGGACATCCAAAGACAGGATAGCTTTTACCCGACTACGGTTAAAGTACAAAAATTGCGAACAGAGTTTGTGGTCACCTTCTAGTTAATAATTACATATCGAACAGGCATGCAGTGCGCTGTAGTCTGTCTATAAAGTAAATACAATACAATACAACAATACTTTATTGCACACCAACAAAAAAAAATTACATGACAAATCTTAAATTAAACAAAGTACCTAAAAGTACCTTAAAAGTGAGGCCATGCAATAGGGATGACGAATGACGACTGATGTTAAGTTTTCCAGCATACCGTACTGTAGTTATATGATTAAAATTAGCTCAACATGACGTGATGAAACAAAGTTTTTTTTTAATATGTACTAAAATTTTATGATTATTTGAAAATCCAAAAGAAAATTTTATTTTAAGCATGAACTTAAACGCACTTTTTCACGGTGAAAATGGCAAATTACTTATTGTCTTCACACTTATATTGGTACCATTTGTGTGGATCGTTTTTAGCGCTCCGTAGGAATATTGCATGAACTTTGACAGTCATTTCTGACTTTTAGAGCAGTCTAAGTGCAGTTAGTCCCGTACTTTTAGACATTAGATCCCAATAAAAAATACAATCGATTGACATTCTACAAGAATGGTCTAGACACGTCTATTGTGCAGCCCATAGTATAACCTAATACCTAAGTATTTGCTTCCATAATAGCGATATAAGTGTAGGCGAGCGCTGTCCGGTGCAGGACAACTATAGAACATTCCCGACCTGTCCAACTATTGCGCCGTAGATCGAGTAAATATTGTAGATTTGATAGTTTTAATAAAGTGCTAAAGCCATTTTGAAATCCGGCTTGATCGGGAGGTTGGAAATCGTCAAAAAGATTACCTGGTTTGAGTCGCAGAGGGAGTCGATGGATGCGGTTTGCACAGGATCGCTCCTTGCGGCGAGCTATAGGGGAGGCCTATATGTTCAGTTGTGGACGTCTGTGTCTGATAGATAAATAGATAGATAGTTTTGATTGAACTAGAGCTGTAGTAGATCTCACGATTTTGTTTTGAATTGGTAGAATTTTTTTTTTTTTGACATTTGCAATAGTGGGCGGTGTTCGCTTGAAATATACGGCATTTGATGATCAGCAGGTTTCCTTTGGCAGGATGGACCATCTGAACACTAAGAATATTTGAAGAAGGAGAGCCATCTTGAATTTTAGTGCAGGAAGGAGTTATGACGTCATCTATTTTTTGTATGAGATTTTGACATTTCGTGTTCTGAACCCTATCATGCTAAGCTGATTTAAAATATACATATAAATACTGCATTATTAAATTACTGCCACTTATTTGGAAAAATCTGTAACACATTATCGAAAAACACAAAATGTCAAAATACCTTACAAAAACAGATTTAGGCGTTATCACTCCGTCTGCACTAAAATTCAAAAACTGCACCTGCAGAAAACTGTACAAACAGTTTTGCTGGGAACTGTATATACCTACTTAAGTTGTATACTTGAATGAATAAATAAATGTTGTAAAATAATTTACGCTTATTTCTTTAAAACAAAATTGTATTAGGTACTTTGGCTTTATCCATCTGACTTTAGGGTAGACTGGGTACGGTTGTAACAATTTTTCTTTTATCGCTCATATCATCGCTAAAACAGCTCTAAGAACGTAATACAACGTTACAAATTGAAACATACTCTTTTGAGTTAAAAATACATTTATAATAAATATCATATATGCCGTAGTTTTTTGTCAGCAAGGCATTGTTCAGTTTGTGTGCCACTGTTACAATCGTCCCCATGCCGTGGACGGTTGTAACAGTGATGGGGGACGGTTGTAACATACCCAAAATAAACAAAAACAAGTGATTTTAATGAGCTTTATTACAAAAAACAATCAAATTCAACAAAGTTAATACCGTACTTATTATTATCATCAACACCAATTAAAAGATATTTAACAACAAATCAACAAAGTTGTCATAAACTTAATCAGAATCTTTGTCATTGCAGTTAACTCTTCATCCTCTGAAGATTCAGCATTATAGTATAATTTGTATTAGCCTTTCTCTTCTTTCCCTTCCCTTCTCTCTTCCTGGCTCCTTTAGCTGTCCCTTTTCTTATATTTCTGCTGTTTGCCGCAAATACTTCCCTTTTTTCACTTCATCGTAAGCATGTTTAAAGCACTCTTGATCATTTTCGCGTCTAGATGTCTTCCTGACACGTTTTCTTGGCATCTATAATGAAAATAAACTCTTGGTACATCCGAAACACAAAACAAAGATTTAAAAAAATACCAGAACCTTACCCACAAAAATTGTTACAACCGTACCCAACCCCCTCCTGTGCCAGTAAAATAAATCCACATTCGAAACAGCATAGCCTACACTCAAACTAACACTTGATTACACACCGTAAACGTCTAGCAAATACCAAGAAAAATCAACGAAACGTAACATGCATTATTAATAAAGATAATTTGAAAAGAAATCGACCAAAAATACTTACTTTTGATGCACAAAACACAATATAACCTCCTGAACGCGTATTAACCACGCCGACGGCGCAGAGACACTGGTAATCGTGTTCCTGCCTGTCCGCCGCGTCCCTTTCCCCTTGTACCCCTCACTCTCCTGTAGATAGTTTCGGAAATATTCAAGGTGTTACAACCGTACCCTGTTACAACCGTACCCAGTCTACCCTACCATTAACTTCGCTCACTTTTCATCAATTTCCAATCATTCTTCTAAATTTCTTATGACCTGTTTTCTCTCCTCAATACACGCGCCATTTTAAAGCGTTCGCAAAGTGAATGATTGAATGATTGATGAAGTGAGTGAATGGAGCGATCGCGAATGGATTGCCGTGACGGATGCGCAAATGAGCCGATTTCGGAGTGTACAGAGAAAATGATTATTTGATGACACGATTCGTCATAGCATTCATTATTGCTAAGTACGTGAGATGTATTGCTATCGGGGATATGTGAATGAGCTTCTACGAGTAGTAGGTATGCGGGATTTTTAGTAAACTAATTTGATTTGAGGTTTTCTTCGTTGGTTACTGCAAGTTTTATTATATTATAGTCCTCCTTGACGTAGCCGTCAGTGGCATACCTGGCTCTAAGACCTTCACGAGCGTCAATCATGTACCCGAATGTGGCTTGCAAAACCAAATTTAGTTTTAAAGGTTCTGTTGCAAAACGTGCAATGCAATTAACCTTTGTTATTGTATATGTAAGTATAGGAAGGCATTGGACGGCTTTTTCTCTTTAGGTGTATGCCTCGAGATCTTGCAAGCGATCCTCCTCAAAAACTGTCAAGGTCTCATGAACAGAGCTGCGTCAATTGGGAAGACCTTGCACAAAAGAGGGGAGTCCCTCTTTTGTGCAAGATCTTGCCAATTATCGCACGGGATGTTGTATGCGGTAAAATGCCGTTTGATGACGTTCTTATATCACAGGAGCCAACCTCAATTGATACATATGAATAGTGGTGATAACTGAAATGTTTCGGTCAATCTTATTTTATATGGGTATTGTACTAACAATCAGTCCTTGTTAAAAAAATCTCAGTTTCTTTTTTATACATTAATTACTTTCTATTTAACAACTTTCAAATCCATAACCAAATCTCAGAAGTCACTGTGTGGTATTTCGTGAAAAGCTGTACCTAAATAAATATAAATAAAAATCCAAACTTATTTAATATTAATACGAGCCGTACAATTGCATTTCAAAGAATGAATGAATGAATGGTAATACATTCGTTTTCAAAGCCCTTTGCCGAAGTGAGCGATAATTAAACGAGTGAATCGAGTACCATTTCCAGCTGCAGTTATTACTCGTGTTTAATGCCTTTACGTTAAACTCTTGGCAATTTAATTTAAGCACTGACTGTCAGATGGGATCTTGTTTAACCCCTTTAGAATTAACCGACTTCAAAAAGCAGTTTTGTTTTCGAGTGGTTTTTGACCGAGCGAGCCAATTGATCACAACGTCTCCATTTCAGGTTTTTCTAGCCAAAAATTCTTTCGTATGTCTGTGGCATGTGTAGCGCCGGATACAATTGAGATGCAAAGTTATAACGCAGCCGATCACGTTTTTTGTAGTGGAGCCCTCTTAAATATCTTTTTGTTTTTTGTTGTTATAGCGGCAACAGAAGTAAACTATCTGTGAAAATTTCAAGTGTCTAACTATCACGGCTCATGAGATACAGCCTGGTGACAGACGGACAGACAGACAGATAGACAGACGGACAGCGGAGTCTTAGTAATAGGGTCCCGTTTTTTACCCATTGGGTACGGAACCCTAAAAACAGTTATCAGGAATATCAAGTGGCTTTTCTGACGGTTAAAATAGAGAAACTTCTAAGTAAGTATAACTCTTAATTTACCTTTGTGTCATTATTTATAAGTATACTCTTTTATTCTATGTCAACAACTTTTTATATTAAAGAGTAAGTAGAGGTTTAAATTTCAGTCACATTATTAAAATCAGTGAATGAATGAACGAATCCATTCTATTCACTCCATCTCGAGCACAATAACACGCGCATTAAAACTCCGGCCGCCACTCCAGTCCGTGACGTCACTAATGAACATGTCAAATGTGGATTATGGGGAAAGTTCGGCCAAATGACCGGCGGGGCATCTGCGGTCCGTTATTTGTAGGATTTTCCGTATGTGAAAGTTAAATTGAAATTTGGACGGGTGTTCTCATAACAATTTGTACTTGTCACATAGCTTGAGAGATTATCGCCATATTATTATTATAGGATGTTGATTCAACGATATATTGGGAGTATCAAAATGAAATAAGTACTTTTAAGAAGGCCACTATAGCACCTACAAATCTGAATCTCATTATTATAGCAAAACGGTATTTTTTAAGAGGAGACCACTATTGAAAAGAAAGCCGAAAGAAACTCAACAGTAAGTAATTTTGTATCATCATACTTTATCATGTATTTTAAATTCACCAGTCTTATTGCTCGTAGAACCGATGGTTGATAGTGCAGAAAGGTTCTTAAGTGATGACTGCGTACTGGAGTACACAGCGTAGCAAGGCCCCCTAACAAGGTAGACGGACGATATGGTGAAGATTACAGCAAGTTTTGGTATGAGAATGGCGAATGAACAATCGGGGAGAATTTTGGGGGAGGCTGTGGAGCAGTTGACGTCCTTTGGCTGAAATTATGATGATAATAATGATTCTTCATCATCATCAGTCGATCACCCTTGGCAGAGTGGTCGTGGTTACGGCAATGGTGTCAACATTTGGGTTTTCGTCCCCTTCCTCCCTCTGGCGTCAGCAGCTCTCGCGATGCATCTTCATTTCACCCGGTTGTCTGCGGAGCGAGTGCCCAGCTCCATGGTGCTCCGTGTGATCTTTAATAAGGTCCAGCGAGTCGGTGATCGGCCTCGTCCTTTCTTGCCTTTTAGCTGGTCCAACTTCAGTTACATACAAATTATACTCGTAAATATGTAAAATACAAGTCAGCATACATATAAATAAATATAAACCAATAAATGAATGAGTGAATGAATGAATATATCAATGGGACTCAATCGACTGGGTCAGCTGTTGCTATGGGGGTACCTCAGGGTTCAATTCTAGGTCCCTTTCTTTTTCTAGTGTATATTAACGATTTACCAAACCTTGTGCGAGACAAACATGATATAGTACTATTTGCAGATGACACATCTCTTCTTTTTAAAGTAAAAAGGCAAGAAAACAACTTCGATGTCATTAATGATGCACTGTCCTCTATTGTGGATTGGTTTACTGCAAATAATTTACTTTTAAATGCCAAGAAAACTAAGTGCATTAAATTTACATTACCAAATGTGAAACAAGTAAATTGTGCCAAGGTAAAACTGAAAGGCGAAGTACTGGAATTTGAAGAAAAAACAGTATTCCTGGGTGTTACTTTAGACTCTAAACTGCAATGGAGTGCGCATATAGCCACTCTTGCAGGTAAGCTTAGCTCTGCTGCCTATGCAGTTAGGCGAATCAGGCAGCTGACAAACGTCGAGACGGCAAAGATTGTATATTTCAGTTATTTCCATAGTGTTATGTCGTATGGAATTTTATTATGGGGAAGAGCGGCGGACATCCAAACCATCTTTGTGCTACAAAAACGAGCTGTACGCGCAATTTACGCACTAGGAAGTCGTACGTCACTAAGAGAGAAATTCAAGGAAACAAACATTCTCACCGTAGCATCTCAATACATTCTTGAGAATATCATGTATGTGCGGAAAAATCTCCATGAATTCAAGCTCAACAGTGACATTCACCACTACAATACGAGAAGTAAGGACAAGCTCGCAATACCTGCCCACCGTCTCCGTAAGGTTAGCTCGTCGTTCGTGGGGAACTGTGTACGCTTCTACAATAAAATACCTATTGATGTAGTAAAATTGCCCTGTAGCAAATTTAAAGCACAAATAAAACGTCACTTATTGAATAAAGCTTATTATACGGTTAATGACTTTCTAAACGACAGTGATGCCTTTAAGCCAGTAGTTTAGTGTTGTGTGGCAATAGTAAATTTTTAAATTAAGCATTATTTTGGTGGGTAATTTTTAATGTAACATGAGAGCACAATTTGTTGTTTCTCACCGGGCAAATAGTACCTATTAGTCAAGTATGCCCGGCAGCTTGAGCATGTCATGCTCGCTTAAAGGTCTTTGCTTACGCTGGCGTCGTTGATCGGGTCGCAGCCTTCCCTATAATATGGTTGAGGGAAGCGATGGCTGAGATATGCGTCATACTCGTGAACGGGTGCTGTTTGTGGGGTCCGGTCTGTTCATGCTAGCAAGGGCCAAATTAAATATGTAGCAACCGCATACTAGTGTTAAATTAAGTAAACGTGAGAACTGAGAAACTTCATCCTGTACTCGATTGAAGTTATTCTATGTTGATTTTTACCTTTTGAACTCTTAGAGACTATACATCTCTAAGAAACAGCTTAGTGTAGTGTGACACTCAGAGACTTTATACATCTCTGAGGAAATTTAATAATTTTAAAATATTGTATTGCATGTTATGACGCCTAGAGACCATATACATCTCTAAGAAATTTAGGTTTAATAATTATTTTCTATTGTAAATTATTCACGTTGACGCCTAGAGACCTTATACATCTCTGTGGAATTAAATTAATTAAGTAATTATATTTTATTGCATGTTGTGACACCCAGAGACTTTATACATCTCTGGGTATATTTAATATTATGAATTTATATTTTAATGTTCTCACTTAACATTGATTTGGAGTGTCTATACATCTCCTTTACGTGTACCAGTGTAATTAGTTATAACACAAATGTAATCATTTAATTATTATTTACGAAAAAATGACTTACTGTTGAGTTTCTTTCGGCTTTCTTCTCAACAGCGGTCTCCTCTTGCGAAATGCCGGTAGATTCACAATCTGACTTGTAAAAGTGCCCCTGTGGCCTACTTACTGAATAAATTATTTCATTTCATTTCATTTCATTTCATTTCATTTCATTTCAATGAACGAATGAATGAATGGATGAATGCATGATTAAATACATGAATAATAATAATAATAGTTGGGGGTGGATGTGGAAACGTAAGGGGTTAGTTGGCTTCGGTTTAAAGCCCAGTATTACACCTCTCCGCCCTTAGCCTTCCGCACCGGTGTTGCCCTTAGGCCGCTCTATGTGTCGCTATTTATAGGGGCCTATATAGCGGGAGGCGAGTCATCGTCTACCAGTGCCAATAATTATAAATTAAGTATCGGACAACCTCACACAAATCAATCTTGTCCATATTATGGACACTAGACGACGATAAACATACTTATATAGATAAATACATACTTTAATACAAATAACATCCATGGCCCAGCCACAAATATTCGAGTTCGACACAAATATTTGCCCTTACCGAGATTCGAACCCAGGACCGCTGGCTCAATAGGCAGCTGCTTTATAATTTTTAAGCAAACACCTTAAACTAGTTAAAACTAAAACGGATTGGACGGAGTGCCTAACGCCAGCTTCATTAATGCCGCTGTTTTAATGGACGTGGCCCTTATTGGATTAGTCATGGCACGCTGACGTGTTTTAACGTCAAAAGAGAAATTCACCATTGTGAAAAAAAATCGGCTCATGTCGGGCTGTGCTATGTATACGGTTTTGTAGCCACCGAAGACACGTTTTTAATATGGTTAAAATATGATGTTTACATTTTCAATACCCATATATCAGTAATTTTAAATATTTCTAGAAACTTATAATTATCTATATCTTATAATAATTATCAAAATGTCACAAGGATTAGTCGATAACTGCGACCAGTATGTTTAGCATAACTGACACGCGACATTTTGCCGCACGACAAATACTAGCTGTCTCTTTCCTTTCAATACATAGGAGCATGAGACGCTAAATTGCGCGAAAAACTTCTTCTTCTCGTGTCGAGGTTCCATTTCAAACTTGATGCCCAATGAGCAGCGGTGTTGATGGCTCTGGTCGTCGCATCTCTCAGGTCGTACTCAGAGCAGGAATGCGGGCATGCGGGGCACGCCAACAGATGCGCCATGGTTTGCGGTGCTGTGTTGCAGACGCACTGGGTTGTCCGATCGTGGAGTAGTCCCCATATTGCCATGTTCTGCTTACAGCGGCCCACTTGAGATCTCAGCCTGTTATGGGCCATGGCTCTTTTTGCCCGGGCGGTAACTCTTCGGCAGCTTGCACATACACACACGCGACAAACGAAGTCTAGGAAATAATTATATGCGGGGCATATGATGGTTGCGTTTCTTCTTCGTAGTCGTGCACTCTTGGCAGAGTGGTCGTGGTCATGGTTAGGTCGATTCTTTCGCCACCGCTTCTCTCGTGATGCGCCGCCATGTAGTTCTATGTTTGGCGGAGTGAGAATTCTCGTTTATGCCGCATTGTGTCACAGATTTGATGAGGTCTGTCCATCGCGTTGGAGAGCGCCCACGAGATCTTTTGCCCTCCACTTTCCCTTGCACCACCAATCGTTCCATGGAGTCCTCGTTGCGGGTGATGTGATGTGGTTGCGTTTATCACGTGTTAAATAGGTGACAAAGCATCTGTCACTCTCACTCGCATCTTATCAAAACGTGACGGAAGCTTGGCCACTTATTTATCGCGTGATAAAAGCAACCATCATAGACCCTCTGGAGACAAGACGGCCGGACATCCGGTCATCCGGAATTCGGACATACGAAAGCATTTTTGGCCAAGTCGAAACGCATGCGCCTCGCTTGGTCAACTACAGAACGTTCTCTCTTTTGATCTTCGCAAAATTCGCCTAAGAGCTGTATTTTATTGGTTGTTTGTGTAAAATGTGCCGTAACTGCTCGCAGGGCGTGGAAACATGGCCCACCGATGCTTATCGACCCGGCCACGACTTTGCGTGACCAGCGGCAGCGGTGAGCTTATACCATCACGCATTCCTAAGAAAAGGGGACTGACGGACGGATAGACAGACAGACAGATGAACAACAAAGTGATCCTATAAGAGCTCCGTTCTTGCCGATTGAAATAGTGTGTCGCCAGTAACGTCCTTTTTCAAAATCGTGAAGATATTCTTATGAATTAAAAAGTTCAAGCAATCTCCAATTCCAAATGGTTTAAATTAAATAATATTTGAATATTGAATTGAAATCCTATTAAGAAAGTCTCACTTGTGGATTCGTATCTATAAAACCGCCTCCCCCCTAGTTAATGAGGATGGAAACTTTTAATACTTTTTGCTTATTCCAACTTCAATAATTGCCGGGATAGTTTTAACTGAGTTGAAATTGGATACCTATTGATTTTTATGTGTCTTTCGTCAACATAATTTGCTTACAATTAGAAAATGATAATATCTTTTGATAATTAAAGAGGACTTCCAAAACCCTCTACTATAGTACTGCAAGAAGTAGCAAGACGGTATGAAGAAAGCTAGAGTTGCTGCCGAGTTTAAAAATTAAACATTTTGGGGGCTAGAGTAGTTGCCTAAAGTATTTACAGGAATAAAACGCATCTTTAAGTTAACAATGAATTTAATTGAAAGATATATAGTTGCTGAAAATTTAATCATAAGTAATTACGCTTGCTACAGTAGCCCCCATCAATAACGTCTTTTACCCAACACCCTTCACTGATGTCTCCTTAAAAATAACACTTATCATAACAATCCTTTTATTCAAATCTATGCCAGTATAAAAACCAAACGACCCAATTCTCCCCGCCTCGTCTAGACAGGTAATTAATATTTTATCGGCCAATTAAAACATTGCCCAACTTCCCCCGAGACTCAACGCTGTTTATCTTTTAATTATGAAACTTGGATTTTTTGATAGCTCAAGTCAAATATTTTGTTTGTTAGATGGTAGGTAGGTATATACTTAGAAGATATTGGCAACTTCGTTTGCACAACCCTTTTATTTATCTATGTGACCTATACCCATCTTTGGATGTTCAACTATCACTGTACAATGGATTAAAATCGATTCAGCCGAAACACTTTTACGACCAGAAAAAAATGTACGTACCCTAGAAATCGACAGAGCACGCTAGATGGGCGCAACCCACCGCGGATTGTATTAGACACCGATAGAGCCCGCCCGGTGGGCGCTTTTATAGTACAATACGCCTGGCGAGTTGGGCCGGCAGCTGAGTAAAATATACGAGCACCCACCAGGCGGGTCGTGAGTGTTAAACGTGACGTGACCTCAAAGATAGTGCAAACAAAAGTTCAACTCCAAAAATTTTCAATATTTCAGATTAGAATTTAATTTTTATATGTATTATCAAGAACTTTCTGTGAAATAAATAGCTTATTTTTTTTTGTTATCTCAACCGGCAGCCGGCGTTGTTATCACTGCCTATTTTTTTTTTTTTTGTTATAGGGGGCAAACGAGTAAACGTATCGCCTGATGGAAAGCGATTACCGTCGCCCATAAACACCTGCAACACCAGAGGTGTCACAAGTGCTTGCCTACCCGGAGGACGAAGATAGAATGCCTCTATGCTAGTAATTTCACCGGCTATCTTACCCCCACACCGGAACACAACAATGCGAACATTGCTGTTTGGCGGTGGGTTAGCAGGCAAGACGGTAGTAATAATCCGGACGGACCCTGCACGAGGCCCTACTACTCCACCTATACGAAGCAAAAAGCATATATGGTTTTCAAAATAATTTTAGTGTTTTATAATAGTACAGATATACATATAACTACGTACGGCATGTACACTCGTCACAAATAAAAAGTTAAACCGATTTCAACTATTTTTACCAATATTGTCATGTTGGGCCATGGCAGATAACTATAGAATACTTTTTACCCGACAACGATGAATCAAATGAAGGTTATGACTTTTTCATCCGCACGGACAACGCTTGCCAGAGTATAATAAACTGCTATCTGTAGTAAATCGTCGTCTAATTAATATAAAACTTCATTAGTACCACCGAGAGTTACGAGCGCGTCCCTCCGACGTCTTGCCCGTTTCCGGTCCCTATTTGTTCCAGTCCTCACTTCCGGTCACAGACAACCCCCACTAGACGGAGCATGTAAGGCGACCCGCGCGCACCAACGATATGGTACGGCAGAACATTAAAGTATCAACACGGCGGCCACCGTTTAGTTGCGTCCTTGTTTATGAGGTCTCTCTACACCACTTAACACTACAATTTGCCATGTTATCAATTTAATTTCTTTTTTCGTTGACGTACGCATGGATCATAAACAAGGACGCAACTAAACGGTGGCCGCCGTGTTGATACTTTCACTGTTCAGCCGTACCATATCGTTGGTGAGCGCGGGTCGCCTTACATGCTCCGTCTAGTGGGGGTTGTCTGTGCTTCCGGTATATTGTTCTAGAGGATATGATGTGTTGGAATATGGAATTTCTAACTGACCATGCGAGCAAAGCTTACGGAAGTTATAATGAGATTATCATTTCCAATGTTTGATAGTAAGTAGTTTGACGACGCCGTTGGCTCGGTTTGTAGACACCTGCCTACTGAGCCGGCGGTCCCGGGTTCGAATCCCGGCCAGGGCAAATATTTGTGTGATGAACTCGAATATTTGTGCTTGGGTCATGGTTGTTCTATGTATTATCTATATAAGTATGTATATCGTCGTCTAGCACCCATAACACAAGCCTGCTCGAGCTTAATTTGGGACTAGATCGATTTGTGTGAGGTTGTCTGACATTTATTCATTTTATTATTTACTAGCTTTTGCCCGCGACTACGTCCGCGTGGAACTTGGAAGTATGGAAGCAACCTCGTACAACACGATAGATATCCATCTAATCACCTTAATTAATAAAAGGGATTATTAAAAGCGCCTAAGCAAATGTAAGAGCAGTTGTGCTTTTGGTCTAATAATTACATTTCCTACAGGGTCATTAAAGTCATCATGAATTACTTACTCACTTTTAAATCTTTTTAGGGATAATTTCCAGGATGAAAACTATCCTATGGCCTTCCTCAGATCTTAAACTATCTCCATGCCAAATTTCATCAAAATCGATTCAGCGGTTTAAGCGTAAAGAGGTAACAGACAGACAGACACACTTTCGCATTTATAATATTAGTAGGTATGGATAATTATAGCCTAATAAGTTGCGGCTAACCTTGGGATAGCGCTACAAATTGCTTTCATATAGCAATAATGTGCATGCGTCATGTAGGTACATACATCATAAAACGTCAGTAACGATTTGTCAACAACCAATTTCAAAATATTGTTTACCGGAACGCTGTTCAATCCATCCAATTATTATGTGAAAATTATTTTGATACGGAATATTTATCCCTGATTTCTGTTCGTATACATTGATAGCATTCGATGACTCAACGTTGGTTACCAAAAGTCCTTTTCGCATTACAAGAAATGAGTACCACTACAAATCTGCAATATGGCTTAGTCTAAAACAGCTTGGGCTATAATTTATATTGACATTAGAAAACTAGCCTATTCCCTGAAACAAAGTCGAAACACTTCCGACAATAGGGCCCCGGAACGTCATCATATATTCCCGGCCGGTCCGTCTCACGACGGCGGCATAAATATCAAATCTCGGCGACTTCGCCCATAAATTATTTAGGTGGGCCCTTCCCATAGACCACAACAGACAGATGTCGCATTTGTGCTGATAGACATTTGAGCGATATAATTCGAGCACGTGTTATTTAAAAATTGGTATGTCGTCTACACCGAGACCTCTCTTTCTAATGATATTTATATATTTTTCATAATATCTTAACTTTTTGCTAAAACGTTAACTAAACGAGATTCCTTTTAGGGGTATGTTCAGTTTGGCGCTTGAGTCAACTGCTTTGATTGAAATTTATATTATAATATGATTATAAACATACAAATAGCACTTCATATAATAGGGGTACTCCCAGGAACGTCATCATATATTGCCAGCCGGTCCGTCTCCCGCCGGCGGCATAAATATCAAATCTCGGCGACTTCGCCCATAAATTATTTAGGTGGGCCCTTCCCATAGACTACAACACAGACAGATGTTGCATTTGAACGTAACATTGGGTAAGATTAATTTAGTAAATATCTGAACTGCTTGTTTTTCTTTTGATATTAGGTAAGTGTCATCGCCATCCCCAATGGACATCTCACTCGCCACAACAATAGACTCTGTTGAATTGAAAGTCTGTTGAACTCTGCATTTGTGCCCATTCATTGTTTCCCAGCCGATCAAATATGCCAATGTCCGTTTTGTAGTTTATCAGTCACAAAAGTTCTGAAATATCTCAGATATAAACATTGAGAAAATGAGGCACCGTAGGAAACAAAGCCCTTTCGTTGTCTTATTGTCCTTTATTTCATGTGTATCACTAGTTCGCTTTGTGTTTAGTATTACAAATATGTTTTTCTAAAAAATGGTCGGGAATTTTGACTTTAATGATAAAAAGTCAGGACGCCACGTGCATAGTTTCTATTCATTAAAAAAACTTGCCGGCTCGGTTTATTCAGTAAAAAATTTGTATAAAATTCCTTCATTTGTTGAGGTACAAAAACTTTAAAAAAAGTTAGAACGGCCATATAAAAAAGCCATAGCTCCTAAATAGCCAAAACGGAAGATCAGTGACTACGACTTGTCGTGACTCTTTAGTTGCCTCAAATAGTTTACGGCGTTTTTGGAAGAAAAATACACTTCTACTTTTTAATAAAAAAAGACGGCAATTCTCGCATTCCTGTTTTGACTAATAAAACTTATCTGTACTTATTTTGTTATCTTGCGCCTTTTTAAGGTTCCCTACCCAAAGGGTAAAAACGGGACCCTATTACTGAGACTTCGCTGTCCGTCCGTCCGTCTGTCACCAGGCTGTATCTCAAGAACGGTTATAGCTAGACAGTTGAAATTTTCACAGATGTATTTCTATTGCCACTATAACAACAAATACCTACTAAAATAAAATAAAATAAATATTTAAGGGGCTCCCATACAACAAATTTACAGATATTATGGTACGGAACCCTTCGTGCGCGAGTCCCACTCGCACTTGGCCGGTAATTATTTCAGAAAAGCACTATATTTGTCTCAGCCGGAAGGGCAATTGCTGGCTTTGTATTAAATTAAACGGACTCCCATGGTAGTCCGTTTCAAATTAATACTCAGCCAGCAATTGTCTATTTCCCTCGCTTCGACAATAATGTACTATTTAGTAATTATTAAAAAAATATTCAACATGTCAAAACCTGTTTGAGCTATTGGTTGTAGGCTGTTTGCGCTGACATTGTTACATAAAACATACACGTCGTATTTGCGTAAATCAGGCGGACGGACGCGACACACGCGTTATACAATCTTGATTTCTAGCCGACATGTTCTTGATTCCATGTTAACTCGTAAATGTATACTGAAGCGACATTACGAAGCGCGAAGAAGCATCTCTTGGGCCAGCATGGCAATGTCAACTGATATGGTACCGTTGGTTTCTCGTCAGTTGCCATTGCGACTTGGGCTCCCCTTTTTGTTACCATCAGGCGAAGTGAGGCCAAAGTTGCGCCAACATAAAAAAAAAACCTAAAAAAGAAACAAGTACTCGTACATAGGAATAAATCAACTGAAACTTTAACAAACTGCGTTACATTAATTTACAAGATCTCTACTTAACTAACTCCATAAACATGGATATATTTTGTATATAATGCCGTGATAAAAGGGAGATAATATTAAAAAAAAAATATCTTTAGAGATATAGAGATATAGTACATAAACCGGCTAAGTGCGAGTCGAATTCGCGCAAGAAGGGCTCCATAAAGTAACAATTAAAAAAATATACCTTTTTAATTACTGATATTTGTTGTTATAGTGGTCATTATATTTATTCTATGAAATTTTAAAAGGTTCTTCCTATTATCACCTCCTCCTAGCCTTTGTCCCATTTTTTGAGAATGAATTCTCAATCGGGGTCGGCTACCTAAATCCCAAGATGTGGCGTAGGCACTAGTTTTTACGCAAGCGACTGCCATCAGACCTTCCAACCCAGAGGGGAAACTAGGCCTTATTGGGCTTAGGTGATTTCCTCACGATGTTTTCCATCACCGAAAAGCGAGTGGTAAATATCAAATGACATTCCGTACATAAGTTCCGAAAAACTCATTGGTACGGGCCGGGTTCGAACCCGCGACCTCCGGATTGAAAGTCGCATGCCCTAACACTAGGCTACCACCGCTTCACATTATCACATTCCTTATTTTCACATTCCGTTCTTCCTATTATCACATTCCTTAAAAAAACATGTTGTTTGTATTTTAGACGCTATAATTTTTAACTCTTATTTAAATTTAAGTATATCGTGTCAGATATAGCAGCCGTCACATTTTGCGAAAATTACAAGTCTACTTATATAGTTGGAAAATACAGCCCTCATGTTATTAAAACTTTCGTGAGACATATGTAATTATTGTAAAATATCTGTGACAAAGTTACCGCGGGACTGTACGGGTAGCAGTCCCCGATGAAGAGCTCCATACGAGTTGGATACATGTCGGGCCGTTCCTCACAATTTCACGTGAGCGTAAACCCCTTAATACAATAATTAAATACAGCCCTGTAACTGACGAGAAGACAGACAGACAGCGGCTTAGTAATATTATTCCATTAGCATCATTAAATGACTTTTTAGGGTTCTGTGGCCAAATTTTGGCCACAGAACCCTAAAAAGGGGGTTATGACTTATGCACAGCGTCGTTACTGCGGCGCGTGCGCGGCAGTGCCAACAGCCGCCTAGCAACAGTCGCGGATAGGGTAGATGGCCCATTCTTGCAAGGATGAAATGCTTTTCATTTGTCACCTAGGTTAAGTTAGTTAAGGTTTGTTTGATATATTTATGTTACTAAACATTAGTTAAAAGGCTTATTATTTATGTTGCTAACACGATGGATGAATTTCCGAAATAAATGATAACTAGAGACCCGTTGCGGCGGCGAACCGCCGCTAGAATATGGAAATCCGGTAGTGGTACAGAAAATAACTACCTACTTTATCGATAAGAAGTTTTTGGGGACGAAGAATAAATACTGAAAAAAAACACGTTAAAATGATGTTTTAAAAACGTTAAAACATGCCAGGCTAGAGCCAGGCCTTAGCCAACTGCTGGCTTCATCGTGACTACTTTTTCAACTCTTTTGTAAAAATAACTTATGCATTAATGACATGTGATCTGCTGACCTGTTTCACAAATAAAATGCATATTAGGTATTCGTTTTATGGAAAAATATAATTCATGACAATAGTCCCATATCTTAAAAAAATAATTGACATATTTTCATAGGACCTAACATCAGATTGGTAGAATTTTAATTTGTTGTTCTTTCTTCAGGACATAAATTTATAGATTTGATCGATTTATATCAATTTCCAGAAATAGCACATGAATCGAAATGACAGATTTGGTCACTCACTACGCAGGTTTTAAAAAGGAGATCATGGAGTGCGTAATTCATTCATAATCGTAAATACTTCAAAATATTGATACTAAAAAATGTTACATAAACTCAATTGTATGAAATACAGAGCAAAAAACGTTTATAGATACCTACACGAAAAACCACTATTATCAATGCTTGTTTTTTTTTTATCAAATTCAATAGTTCGTGCAAAATTTCTTAATATGGGTGCTGCCATGTCATCATCATCAATCATTTATTCAATAACAATTACACATTGTATTTGAAATTCTGACGATAGTTATACTTAATCAAACCCTACTTACTAATCTAAATAAACTACTGACCAACAATAATCCACCATAAAAAAAAGAATGTGTCAAATATGTGTAATAAAAAAATCCGATATATAAAACAGCTAAACATGTTTGAAAAAAGAATATAAGATATTTTTTTTTTTCAAAAAGTTGAGCTGAAGGCCTAATACCCGAATTCCAAATTCTAACTTTCGTGTCTTTCCTCTCATTGAAATAGTGTCTGACAGAAGACTGAGGGAGATGCTATCTATACTCTCAAGTCTATAATAAAAACCTAATTTTAGAGTTCCTTACCATTGTCGGTAAAAACGGAAGCCTATCAAGTTTCGCATGTTAGGGTAACATGTTAATTAATAATTATTCCACATTGCCAACTCGTCCACAATGTCAGCTCGTCTATATTCCCATCTGGGTCACAATGCCAACTTGTCCACACACCCAACACGTCCACATTGCCAACTCGTTCATACACCCAACTCATCTGCATTGCCAACTCGTCTATATTACCAATTCGTCTCCATTGGCAACTCGTCCATATTCCCAATTCGTCCACAATGTCAACTCGACCATATTGCTAACTCATCCATATTCCCTACTCGTCCACAATTCCAACGCGTCCATATTGCTTACTCGTCCACAATGCCAACTCGTCCACAAATACAACTCGTCCACATTTCCAACTCGTCCATATTCCCAACTCGTCCACATTCCCAACTCGTACACAATGCCAAATCGTCCACATTGCCCACTCGTCCATACACCGAACTCATCTACATTGCCAACTCGTTCATATTACCAACTCGTCTTTATTGCCAACTCATCCATATTCCCAACTCGTCCACAATGCCAACACATCCATATTGCTAACTCGTCCACATTTCCAACTCGTCCATACACCCAACTCGTCTACAATACCAACTCGTCCTTATTATTAACTCGTCTTTATTGCCAATCTCATCCATATTATCAACTCGTCCGTATTACCAACTCGTCTTCATTGCCAACTCGTTTATATTCCCAACTCATCCACAATGCCAACGCGTCCATATTACTTGCTCGTCCACAATACCAACTCGTCCACAAATACAACTCGTCCACATTTCCAACTCGTCCATATTCCCACCTCGTCCACAATGCCAAGTCGTCCACATTACCAACTCGTCCATACACCAAACTCGTCTTCATTTCCAACCCATCAACAATGCCAACTCGTCCATATTGCTAACTCGTCCAGAAATACAACTCGTCCACATTTCCAACTTGTCCATATTATGCCCAACTCGTCCACAATTCCAAGTCGTCCACATTGCCAACTCATCCACATTTCTAACTCGTCTACAATACAAACTCGTCCTTATTATCAGCTCGTCTTTATTGCCAACTCGTCCATATTCCCAACTTGTTCATTTTGCTAATTCATCTACATTTCCAACTCGTCCATATTCTCAACTCGTCCGTATTACCAAGTCGTCTTCATTGCCCAGTCGTCTGTGTTCCCAAGTTGTTCATTTTGCCAACTCATCCACATTCCCAACTCGTCCATATTCCCAACTCATCCACATTGACAACTCGTCCATATTACCAACTTCTCCGTATTACCAAGTCGTCTTCATTGCCAACTCGTCCATAATACGAACTCGTCCACATTGCCCCCTTGTCCATGTTCCCAACTTGTAAATTTTACCAACTCATCCACATTGCCAACTTATCCACATTTCCTACTTTTCCATATTCCCAACTCGTCTACAATACCAACTTGTCCTTATTATCAGCTCGTCTTTATTGCCAAATCTTCCATATCACCAACTCGTCCGTATTACCAAGTCGTCTTCATTGCCAACTCGTCCATATTCTCAACTCGTCCACCTTGCTCACTCGTCCGTGTTCCCAACTTGTTCATTTTGCGAACTCATCCACATTCCCAACTCGTCCATATTCTCAACTCGTCCACATTGCCCACTCGTCCGTGGTCCCAACTTGTTCATTTTGCCAACTCATCCACATTCCCAACTCGTCCATATTCCCATCTCGTCCACATTGACAACTCGTCCATATTACCAAGTTGTCCGTATTACCAACTCGTCTTCATTGCCAACTCGTCCACATTGCCCCCTTGTCCATGTTCCCAACTTGTAAATTTTACCAACTCATCCACATTGCCAACTCATCCACATTTCCTACTCGTCCATATTCCCAACTCGTCTACAATACCAACTTGTCCTTATTATCAGCTCGTCTTTATTGCCAAATCTTCCATATCACCAACTCGTCCGTATTACCAAGTCGTCTTCATTGCCAACTCGTCCATATTCTCAACTCGTCCACCTTGCCCACTCGTCCGTGTTCCCAACTTGTTAATTTTGCCAACTCATCTACATTCCCAACTCGTCCACATTGCCCACTCGTCCGTGTTCCCAACTTGTTCATTTTGCCAACTCATCCACATTCCCAACTCGTCCATATTCCCAACACGTCTACATTGACAACTCGCCCATATTAACAACTCGTCCATATTCCCAACTCGTCTATATTACCAACTTGTCAATTTTACCAACTCATCCACATTCCCAACTCGTCCACATTTCCAACTCGTCCATTTTACCAACTCATCCATATTACCAATGTAGATACATTCCCAACTTAGCTACATTGTCAAGTCGTCCATATTCTCAACTCGACCACATTTCCCATCCCGTTGACATGCAAGCGGAAGGACTAAGTTTTTTCTTGTAAAATACCATTTAATTTACCATGACTCATGCCATTTTCCTTGAAATTATTTTTTTGATGGACTAATGTAATCAAATTTATAATAATCTATCATAAATTTACTTATTTGAATTACGTTTAAATTAGTTTTACTAATTTTTTTCTGCTTTGATTTATTGTAAAACTCGCCTATAAAAATAATCTATTCTTGAATGAATGGCGGTCAGTTTTTCTAGTCTTTCGAGTACCAGTCCAACTCGCACTTAACCGGCTTTTTTCTCCACATTTTTAACAGGTATGCGAAAAAAGTTTCCATATCAACATTTTAAAAAGAAAAACAACCTGGCAATTTAGAGCATTGACATAATAGCCCCCAATAAAAAGACATTAATAGTTGTCAGAATATGGTTACTGTCATTCATTGTCAACAAACTGTAAAATTATTTTTGCATATTCGTACATGTTTTAAGTGTTGCGGATATTATGTTGCCGACTCAAAAATAATATTTCATCATGCTGAACAACTTACTACAGGTTTGTGAGCAAATCATGCTTATTATTATTCGGTCATCTTATGTCAAAATAGGGATCACAGGTCACGTGGTCAAAGTCACGTGGTTAGCGCACAGTAGTTTTTGCAAATCCATTTTTCAGTACCATTTCAGGAAAAAATTAAAATTCCAAGAGTTTTATGCACCTCTCCAGCATGAGACGAATCTAATGACATATCATTTATCAAAATCGGACCAAAACTGTAGATCTGATGGGATGTACAAAAATCGGCCTCGCGTAATATATATATAGATTATTGTTATTATGTCATCCCTGCGTGAACGTGATTTATAATCAAGTTATCTGTATCTGTATTTATATGTAGCTATGTGTAGTGTAGTATTGCGCAGTGCAGAATCGCAGAATATCGGCTACAGTGACACGCGCGCCGAGTGAAATCTAATTCGCTATCGACGATAATACAAGCGGAAAAATCACACGTAGAACTTTAAATGGATAGAGATGGACAAACTTTTAATTTCAACAGCATTGCATATCGCTCACCTTACATATTAATTATATTATATATCATAATATATTATCATTTATTTTGCTGAACATACAAAGGTGGTATATAACAACGCACATGTCAGTAGAATTTAGTTACATGAAAGAATGTTTTGCCATAATTCAGCATGCAAAATTTATTCTAACTTAAAAAAAATTATTCCTTAAATTTTATTCTTACTTAAAAAAAATTTATTCCTTATTTTGTCGTCATATTGTAGATATTGAGATTATTTCATAACATTACGATGTAATGACGATGCTAGGAACGTTACTAATTTTTAACAAATATTTTTATCAGGTATTAATAATACATTACATACCCAGAGCGGTGGATTCGTGAATGTCTCAGACCGCAGTTGTTTGTGTTGGCCAGAAAGTAAGATATTATCTCCCCGTAGCGGGCAGATAATCGGACTTACGGCGTGCGGTGAGGTGACGTAAAATTTTACGCTCTGTTTTCGGGTGAAGTAACAGTGTTACAGCATAAATCGTAATATCAAATCGTAAGGTCACATTTTTAGAATTTGACTTAGATTTTTTTTTATCGGTAGCGACTCCGTGGACCATAAAACCACCGTATGCTACCATAACTTTTGAGCCTATTTATTTTAGTTCCCTTTTCTCGCTACAAACAGTCAAAAATAGCAATTCTAAATATAAGTAATGATGGGTGCATTGCATTTCGCTTCAACCATGAACCCAAGATGACAAACTTCGATGACCCTTTGTAGCTTGACCAGACACCGACAAATATTTACAATACAAGGCGACCAGTTAACCACGACCCCTCCTTGCACGGTATATGGTATTAAGAAGGGGTCGTAATGTTTTGGTGCTGCTAAGTCAATATTTGAAGTGAGTGGCTTCAGACAAAGTCCTTTATTAGGTGTGTTGTAAACTTGTACCTTTTGTTTATTTGCAGTCTTAAGATATTTCGGGTGAAGCAAATATTGGAAAATAAAACAACGGCTAAAACTATAAATTTAACTTCAATGGCAATACGAAGGTTACTTTGAGAAAAAAAATAGTGTTCTAAGTAACAATTTAGACAGACAAAATGGAGGGATTATTGAGGCATGTACAATTAAAATTATTCAGATTATTACTTGTTTTTTAATGTTAACCTAATTTTTATTATGACAGACACAAAATGTTCCTGCCATATCGGCTGAATACTGTTACCGATGTAAAAATGTGTTAACATCTTGTATTGCGAAAGCAATAAAGTACCTAATATTTATTTGCTGAAATAAACATTTCTTTATTTCTTTCATTTATCTTTGCCATTCACAGTTCACATCGCATAAAACAGCCTTCCCTTTGTGAAACGCGACCCAACAAGCTCCAAGTACAATTAACATACAACCACAGAACATACTGGCTAACTAAGCGAACGCAACTATTTTTGATCCGAGAGACAAAGCGAAGTTGGCACTAGTTCAAAATCAGTTTGTCAATACTTGCTAATGAATCCAAGTTTTACTGGCATCTAGCAAGTTTGAGAAGCCGGGAGTTAGGAGACAACAGAATATACACAAATTGATATACACGTCCAATCAAAATGCAAAGAAGCAGTGCTGAGACTTTGTAGAGCTGGAGCTAAATTCAAAGTTTCTAAATCTCGCCACTATAATTCTATATGTTTATTTAAGCGATAAACATACATTATTAGCATTAAAATAACAAGTTTTATTTCTCCTAAATGTAGCTCCGATTTAAAAATCTATATAAATGGAGCATAATTATCACGTCCACAAGCCTGCGTTTTGGCCACTGTATCGCTCAAATGTATTTATGTCAATTTACCAAATTAGTCTTGCAGTAAATCATTAACGCAGATTACGCGAATCACAATATGTGAAGACAGCAAAAAAGACAATTAAATTACATGGCCCAATGTTGGGCGCCACCGTATCGTAAACGTTGGTCAATATATATAACACTATATCTCAAGTCTTCAAAGACGGCACTGACTTTGACGTAATTACCTGAGGTACAATCAAATAAAACGGAGAATGTCCCAAGTTGACCTATGACCCTTATAGGCCCCATGTTGGGCGCCACTTTAATATTAAGGTTATAAAACTTATTTTGACAACAAACTCAAATTGATTCGTTTTAACTTAATAATCTTTCATTTTCCGGTTTTATGTCAACTCTTACATTTCAAAACCTCCTCAAAATAGCTTAATCTTGAAATGCATATATTTTAAGCAACTTCATAAGAGCGCATACATATTTCATAAGACAGCAGCACAAAGGAGTTAATTAGATTCTGTGCCACGCAGCATTCCCCGAAACCACCAGGCAAGAGACTCAATCATTTTCCCTAACAGACTTAAGCCAGCAAAGCGATTTGTGTCGCCTCTAGCTGTTGTGAAGCATCAGAGCACATATTAGCATACGTGTGATACCGTGTCGGTGTGTGTGTTTACTGTGGGCGATGGTACAAGCACAATTTACATGATTATACTATTTCTAAATAAAACAATTTAAACAGATTATATCGCGTATATTAATTATCAAATTCAAAGTTCGTTCGTTAAAAAACGTTCAAAAGTCCCCCACTTTTGAACATATTCTTCAGCAACTACGTAGCTAGAGGAGGCATACCAAAATATAGATCTAAGGAAGACGCTTTTTCCTACCTGTGGGATAGTTTTACAGCGGGCGGTACAAAGCAACCGTAAATCTAGCACTCATTTATTTGTCAAAAGGTGACGTATCTCTGGCTCTCACTTTGTCATTTATATACCGAGCGAGTGATGTGAGCGAAGCGTCTCCGGTTCAACTTGGTTTTTTTTTAAACCGCTGGATCTTATTACTTGCCCCATGGAAAGTGGCATTCACCATGCATTGCCTTTGATAAAGCGAGCGCAGTGCGCCAGGGGGCTGCTGTTTTAATCTGTGAAATGGCGGGAATAAATACTTTAATCAAAAAGAAATCAGTTCATTCATGACTACGGTTACCAGCAAATAGCTGCAAGCGTTGAACTAAATGATTAAATATACAGCATTTCTTGATTTAACCTTTTAATACACGTAAAAATAATAATGATTAGTTAATGCAGTAGGCCATTGAATTGTACGCCTATTGCCCAAAAATATTTAAATTGTGTGGGAAGGCTCCCAACAAGATCCGACGATCTAGTTCGGATCGCAGGCAGAAGTTGGATAAGGGTGGCGCACGACCGATCGTTGTGGAGAACTTTTGGGAGGCTTTTGTCCAGCAGTGGATGTCTATCGGCTGATATGATGATGATGATGTAGATGGGACAGTTTTACAGTACGGGCAGAACCAGTATCCACTCATTGTTATTCGTAGCCTCTTGCATTTCGTTTCGGCTCTACGCACGTCAATCCGTTTTGTAATTTATTTCATTCCTTTTCTCTGAGTATTGTAAGACAGAGGGAGACAAAGCTCACTGAAAAGGAAAGAAATAAATTACAAGACGGATTGATCGAAATAAATCCATTACTATATACCTTAACTAATGTTGGGTCTCTCATAACAATTGACAAAACGCGCGGAATTTATCAAAATTTTGGATGACTGAGAAAAAAGGATTGTCCAGAAATCGACTTCTTACCGAACAGATCAAACCGATTTTTATGCGATAAAACTTATAATTCAAGAAAGCGAAATCTCGCTGCAGTCTTATTTATACGTGTTACTTCGTCATAAAAATGTCGGTCGTTAAGCGCATTTCTACAGATTTTACACAAAATATGAAATATAACACAACATTTCCTTGTACCAAATGCCAATGGGTGGTGTGGTCGTTTCAGGACAAGTCGACAAATTGTGATTTTAAATGGGATATATCCAAAAATATGGTGGTATTTATGCAGCTGTAAAATGAGACATATTTTAATGATGTCGATACTATTATCATGAGTCATGACATTTAATTTACATTTACATTGGTTGTTACGTACAGGAGATACACGTACTCCATTATATTTCAAAAACGATACTCAAGCAGCCTGTACAAAACAATTCAAAGATTTCCTAACAACATTTTGTAACAAAAGCTTACAGTTGTTTGTAATAATAAGAGCGCGTTTACACTAATCGCTCGGACAGGCACGAGGCTAATGGCGACAAAAACAACGACGCGACAGCCGCCAGACGACAACTGTAGCTGCCAAATGGTATTTGCGGAATTTAAAACGTTTTACTATAAGAAGCGGAATGGGATTTCTTCGTTTTTCTCTTTGAACCGGCTTTTGTGTAAAATTTTAGTTTTGGATTACGCTTTTACACTGATTTGTAATGAAATGTCACGTTTAATATATGGTTCTACCCCTTTCTTTGGATTGCTTATGTTTCCATCTTTTGAAGTTGATTTCCAGATTAATATCCTTGGATCCTACTTAACAGTCATTTTAACTATTAGGTACCTAGTTACGATGAAGAGGGAATATTCGCAAATCAATTTTTAATTAGATGGCTGAAAAACAATACTAAGCTTATTCATCCTTTTATGCGAGTACGGCCGCGGTAAAATGCTAGTTTACAAAAATGTGCAGAAATAATGAATAACGGGGGGAGATGTAAGTTGCCCTTAGTTTCCTACGCACGAGGAAAAAAATACCTTGTACCGTACTACAACTTACAATACATTTCAATGCAATGAAATGCAATTGAATACAATGAAATGGAATGTGTGGTGCAATGCAATGTAATACAATAAATAAATATCAGACAACCTCACACAAATCGATCTAGTCCCAAATTAAGATCAAGAAGGCTTGTGTTATGGGTACTAGACGACGATATACTCGTACATACTTATATAGATAAATATATACTTAAATACATAAAACAACCATAACCCAAGCACAAATATTCGAGTTCATCACACAAATATTTGCCCTGGCCAGGATTCGAACCCGGGACCGCCGGCTCAGAAGGCAAGTGCTTACAAACTGAGCCGACCGCGTCGTCATAACGTACAATACAATACAATACATTACAAGTACTCTTTATTTAATTGCACACCTCACAAAACAAACAGGAGAGATAAGAAACAAGAAATGACAATTAAAGGTGGCACAGGCGCTCTTATTGCTAAAGAGCGATATTTTCCAGGCAACCTTTGCGTAGAGGAGAATTTGAAAATACGTAGTGTTAATAGGCGCATATGAACTTCTCTTCTTAGTTGTTTCAGTCTTTACAGAGCGGTCGTGATCAACTGCTAGTACCGACTATTAGATTAAATGCACGAATGCTCGAAAAAATACGCAAATAAGTATAACGATATTTTATCGCAGATTAGCAAAGCAATATTATTATTTATTTACTATTAAAGGCAGATATTGTACCTCAACATACTCCCATGACACGTTCGTCAAAGCAATAAAAAAACCTCACTAGCACGTCATAGCACTAAATTTACGTGCGACCAGCGCCGATCAGTTTTGTCCAGACGTAATAAATGGCGGGCGAATTTATGGGGCATCAGATGCGAAAACAACCTCGCTGCGACATTTTTCAGACGGTTGACAAATTTCGTACATGCTATTATTAAATGTATTTATTGTAAACTTTATTGCGCATTGCAAAGCCCTATTTTATAGCCTAATCCCAATACGGTATTTGATGACAGCTCAAATCAGCTATTCTTTATGAAATGTCAAAAACGACTTGTTAGTATGATGTTTCTATGAAGATACTGGCTTGTGACGTCATAACAATCAGTAGTCAAAAGTGTCAAAATACGTTTTCGTTTTAGCTTTTGTCTGATTAAAAATAGTAAAAGCTACCTACTGGCAGTTTATTTAGTTCCGTGAATTTTTGAATGTTCATTTAAAGATTTCAATTACCTACACAATTTATTTTCACTAGGTTTTTACTTTAGTATATATATTATATTCTTTGACTAGGTATAGATTTCAAATGTAATATTTTTCTTGTTGGTGTGCAATAAAGTATTGTTGTATTGTATTGTATAGTCTAATACCGTATTATTGGGCCTCCGTTCTCGCTTCACCTATTTGGCAATAGTGAAAATACCTTAAATTAATATCTCACTCTCACCTCTAAACAGATATTCTAAAATACGGAGAATAAAATAAATTACCACTAATTTATGCCTAATATCATCTTTATGACTAACCATTTTCGAAAAAAACTGCTTATTTATTTACCTTGTTAGTACAAATGATGCCATTTTTAAGGGTAAACTTTAATAGCTTATTAAAAGTCATAGGTATATAACAAAACATGATATTAGGATATTCAGTGGAATTAAACTAAGAAGGTACATCGATACTATCATTAAGGAACTCTATAATAGTATTGAAAATCAGTTTTCTACGGAAAGGGGTCATTATTTCAGGATGAATCTTAACAGCGCGATGCAGGTTACGTATGGGCGGGTGGCGTCAGCCATACAGCGTCATCTGTTGATTCAGTTTCCTTGTCCTTTCATCACACTGAAATGGCTGGACATCAGATTTGAAACAACTCTAGTACAGGAATAGCAAGACATTCAAAGATGCTTTTTAAATAGTTTTTACGTGATTAAAATGCTCTCTTTGATGTTTTTATTAGGTATCTTCACTTAACTTGATGCATGTAAAATATTCTCATGACCGTAGTCGACTGAAAACTTTATAAGAATCATATACTCAAAGGAAGCTGGCTTTTACATATAAAGGCTCCAACCTTATCCACCTTCATATGTAGGGTGGCATTAAAATGCCTTTAGGCTCCAGCCTCACGATGAAGCTAAGTAATCTGTACACTCGCTCGACGCATATGAATTGTGTATGATTTCATCTCCGCTAGTTCGCGGAATGAGTTCAAAGTTACGACATTTGTAACAAAACACAGTCGGCTAGGGAGGGGACGGGATTGTTGGTGATGGTTCGTCTTCGTCGGTTGTCGTTTGTTGGTCGATTTTTCAACAACAACTTAATACCTTTTGGCGTCGAGACCCTGGGTCCGTGGGACCCCAGCGCATTAAGCCTCTTCAAAGATATCTCGAAGAGGCTTATTGATATTACTGCTGACCGGAGAGCTGGCGGTTTCCTCGCTCAAAGCATCTTCGGCACTATGCCGCAGGGGCCATTTTTAGATTTAGTTTTACTTTATTATGTTCGAGTTTAGTTAAATTTTTAGGTTTAGTTTTATTGTAAGTACATTTTAGAGTAAAGTTAGTTGTCATTGCTTATGAATAATAAAATTTACTTAATACCTAGTGGTTGAGTGAGCTGAAGACAACGCAAACATGTTTGGAAAAGGCTGATGTAGGTATTTATCAACCCCCATATTTCCGCAACTTTGAGAATTTTCGAAAAAGTGAATCAAACTGAACCTCCTCCTTTCTGAAGTCCTAAACAGACTCTATTCCAAATTTTACTGAAATCCGTTCAGCCATTGTTGCATGACTATGTGAAAAAATTAAATTAAAAATAAATTGTGTTTCAAAATCCTCGAATCAGCTCGTCTATATCCAGTATAGAAAAATCCAGAAATCCCGACATTACTTTTAGTAAGGAATTAGGTATACTCGGTCGAGTAAAGATCCAAAAGTTGGACGAATTTAAAGCATAGTTAACCCTGCAAAGTGGGTTAAAAACCGACTGGATAAAGTTCCATTGTGATTCAAAAAGTAAAGATAAAATAGAACCTTATTTAAGGGTTAATTGTCGTCGCACATCGGAAACTTTTATACCAATTATAATCGAGTGAGTTAAGGCGGTAATCTTTAGGTCTTCGCTCATTTATAAACTTATTTATTTATGATATTAGTAGGGTTCTCGTCGTCGAAGCACATCCCTAGCACTAGGAAGGGAAGCAAGGAGCAGGGTTCCGCATAATGCAATATCTCTAAATCCCATGAATACGGTATGACAGCGGAAGCGGAACGGAGCTATGTGGGATGGGTGGGGCGCCAATATCAGCGTATTCCTTTTTTTAGCATATACGAGTGTAACTATAACACTGCCGGAAAAACTCCCGATCTGGGGCCTATGATGGTTGCGATTATCACGGGATAAATAAGTGACAGAGCATCTGTCAAAACACAATTCACACTCGCATTTTATCAAAACGTTACGGATGCTTTGTCATTGTCACTTATTTATCTCGTGATAAAAGCAACCATCATAGGCCCGCAGATGTCTTATCCTTTTCCGCTTGATCCAATAATTCTAATATCCCATAAACAAACTGATAAATTAAACTAGGTAGATACGGTATGACAGCGGAATCGTTTCCTATTATTTTTCAGTAACTGTGAGTCTTGGCCTGGAGTCCAGTATCATATTTTTCAGTTAACCTAGAATAGCATAGAATAGATTTTTATTTTGCGGTAAACATGTCCAATACATTTAGGTCTGGGTAAGTTTCTATGTTTAACCATAACTGGTATGCAAAAGCAATTACAAAACTACAATACAATACAATAATACTTTATTGCACACCAATAAAACTTTACAAAAGGAAACAAGACAAATACAATTAAAACTACATAAGTATTGGAGAAACTACAGATAACCTAATGATATTACGTACAGCACATACTAAATTAACTTATTTTAATCATCTTATTTGAATTTATTTATATTTAGTATAATGTATATAAGTGAAACATTATATCTCTTCTCTATCGTTACGCTCTTAATAGAGCGGTCGTGGTCGTTAGGGAGATGCTGCGCTAAATTGCACTGTAGCTGCCTGGCTGATTCAGCTCACCTCACGATGCTCCACCATTGTGGTGTATTTACTACCAGCCTGACCTGACCATCTACTTTACTTGAACTTCGTAGGTAGTTTGATTTGGTTAGGTCCCCGAGTCCCTGATGGGAGTACAAACCCACTAACGTGAAAACCCACTCCACTCCACAGGAGTAACCGCTGCAAC
Source organism: Apotomis betuletana (assembly GCA_932273695.1). Taxonomy (NCBI): domain Eukaryota; kingdom Metazoa; phylum Arthropoda; class Insecta; order Lepidoptera; family Tortricidae; genus Apotomis; species Apotomis betuletana. The sequence goes on along the minus strand of OW026323.1, from coordinate 13,911,642 downwards.
TCTTTACACGCTTGCAGAGAGGCCCCACCCGTTGCACGCTAGCAGTGCGCCCCACCCAGCTCGAGCCACAGCAGTGATTTGCGGCTAGCCTCGTAAACTACTTGTTATGTACCCTCGTAAAAACTGACGCAACTTGACAGCGAACCGAACTGCCACTAGCGCTCATTCTGTGCTTATGAATACCATATCGAAAAGTTGGTAGAAACTAGGCCGCTTTGTCCGAGGATATAGATAAATGTAATTTAACTGTTGAAATCGTAATTGAGTTCGTAACGTAGGTACCTAGAATATATTTGATTCTGGAGGAAATGGTCACTTTTATCACGCGACAACAAATGAAATCATCAACAACCCGTCAAGTTCTGACAAGACTTTCGCATCCATGCAGAAGTCACAGTTCGCATAAAAAAAATTGGGCAAGTGCGAGCCCGACTCGCGCATGAAGGGTTCCGTACCTATACATATATATATAATCTATAACAAGTTTGTTGTATGGGAGCCCCCCTTATATATTTATTTTATTTTATTTTTAGTATTTGTTGTTATAGCGGCAATAGAAATACATCATCTGTGAAAATTTCAACTATCTAGCTATCACCGTTCTTGAGATACAGCCTGGTGACAGACGGACGGACGGACGGACGGACGGACGGACGGACGGACGGACGGACAGCGAAGTCTCAGTAATAGGGTCCCGTTTTTACCCTTTGGGTACGGAACCCTAAAAACAACATTTATTTCGAGTAACATGACTCATAGTTATACAAAAACAATTACATAAATTTTGATTAAATAAAATGGCAGGTGGAAGCGTTATGTATAATAATGTTACAAGGAACAGCAACATCTTCTCCAAGAGCGATACGCATTTTATTATGCAGCTATATTATTTTTAACAGTAAGTACCTATATTAACTATCTATCTATCAGCCACAGATCGTCCAGACCGCATCTATCGACTGCCGCTTCCTTCACGAGCTTATCCGTCCACTTAGTCGGAGGCCGTACCACGCTGCGCTTTCCTATACGTGGTCGCCACTCTAGGACTTTGGTGCCCCAACGGCCATCCATTCTCCGTGCTAAATGGCCTACCTATATTATAACAATTTTATCTCGAGTTAATATGCAAGCTAACAAACTTTCAATAAAAGTCTATAAGAAAATGAAACAATACTTTACTAATGCTAATACTCGTAAACATATATTTACCCATACCTCCCCATACATAATCCAATTACGGATATTATTTCCACATGTTTGTACCTCAAGATGGCGTTTTTTCCGAGCTTGTTACATCTGCGCGGCGAAAACAAGATGGCTGTAATAACAACACATTTATAATGCCAAACTACCCCCATATTTCACTATAGCAAAACAAGTCTATATCTCTTGAAAAAATGAGCAAGAACTAAAACTATGGAATATTTGCTAAAAGAATGTTTTGATCATTGTTCCATAAGCAAAAGTTAGGATCCATTTTTTTACAATACCGTAGACACTCAATTATTTGACTTTGACTTTGGCATAACGTTTTTTTAGGGTTCCGCACCCAAAGGGTAAAAACGGGACCCTATTATTAAGACTCAGCTGTCCGTCTGTCTGCCTGTCTATCCGTCTATCACCAGGCTGTATCTCAAGAACCGTGATACCCTAGACAGTTGAAATTTTCACAGATGATGTATTTCAATACATACAACAAACGTGATCGGTTGCGCTAACTTTGCATCTCATTTGTATCCGGCGCTATACATACAAGGTGCAAACTTAACTTAACCCGGCCAGTTAACACGGGATAATTGTTTGTACGGAACCCTCGGTGCGCGAGGCAGACTCGCATTTGGCCGGTTTTTTATTTTACACGATTTCACCAATATTCAATAGTCACTCTCTTAAACAAACAATAATCAACCGCCATCTTGAATCGCGTTCTATCCCAGAGTCCCGGACAAAAAACCCGGTAATCCCGTAATCCCGCGGCTCTCGGCTAATGAGATTGCCGGCTATGTCTAATATTTATTAACAATTAACTGTTTAAACGTTTACAAGGACGACGGATGTCGCCGGTTTTCTTTTGAATTTATTTTCGGCTTGTCACCCTTTTTTTAATTTAATTTGTACAATATTCTCGACAGGGTTATATCACTGTTTAATTTATACGTTTATTTATTGACTCAGCGAGCGAAGTATCACCGTTTCGGCTTGGTCAAGAAATCGTTCTTATTTTCGGAGGGCCAGTTGTCCAGATTCTCGGCTGTTCTCGCCTACAGGTCACATTTCTCATCCGATTCTCTTGAAATTTTGAGACGAAATCATGACCTTTATCAACTCTGAAAAAGTAGGTGCGTGGGTTTTGAATCCCGTTAGGAATATATCGCATTGACCTTGTATCAAGATTCAACTCTTATTTTTACGGAGATGCCACCACGCGCCCAGCGGCGGGGCCAGCGGTTGAGCGTCGAAACATGCGTTTTGCGGCATAAAAGGTGGTATCTGTTTTAAGTTAAATTAGAAATTCAATTTTTTCACAACTTCTGTAATTACGGTTTTAATTTCGACTCGATACATCTACGCGTTCCCTAGATAAAGAGTCTTGGCGGACAGATGGACGGACGGACAGACAACAAAGTGGGGGTTCCGTTTTTCCTTTTGAGGTACGGAACCTTAAAAACACACACACACGCACAGTAGAGTAAAAATATTGTGCTACTTTAGTTTCACCTCATCAACATCGTCATATAAGCCGATAGATATCTACTGCTAGACAAAGGCCTACCCCAAAGTTCTCCACAACGATCGGTGGATCGGTGGAGAACTTTGGGGTATCGGTCGTGGCTTGCCCTCATCCAACATCCCGTGTTTCTAACCAGGTTATCGTTCTAGCTTGTTGACGGTCTTCCCACGCTGCGTCTTCTGGTACGCGGTCGCCACTCAAGAAACTTTTCGCTCCAACGGCCATCGGATCTACGAGCAATGTCATCATCATCATCATCATCATCATCATCAGCCCGGGGTCGTCCACTGCTGGACATAGGCCTTCCCCAGTTCGCGCCACCATACCCGGTCCTCAGCTTTCCGCATCCAACCGCTTCCCGCCACTCTTTTTAGGTCGTCGGTCCACCTGGCGGGAGGACGAGCAATGTGCGGACGGGGAACCCTAGTTCGAGTTCGAGAAGTTCTGCGACTCTCTGATCTGTGTGTATCTAAAACTTCGGTTTACCTGCACATGCAACATTTAATTTGCGAACCGAGAACCCAAAGCAAACAAAAATCATTTATGCATTTACTACCATAACATACGCTTTCACAAAATACAAGAACCACTTCCAAGCGCCCAGCTGAGCTTTGCATAAACCTCACCAAATATCCACATGTGTCGGCCGCCCGTATGGAGGGGTCGTTATTTAGATGGATCCCCCCTCCCTCCCACGGTTAATACACAGTTAATTGGGGTTGGCTTTTATTAATGTTAGAATTATGTAGCTGTCATGTTATTCTGTGCATTTGGCTGGAATTTAGAAGGTCTGTGACCTTTTTTTAATGTATGGTTTTGTTTGTGCAAAGTGTGCAGTGTTGTGTAAACGCTTGTTTTATCTGTAATTAAGCGTAAAAGTGAAATGTATGTGGGGATGAGGCAAGAAAAATGCACTAGGACTTCTTAGCTTCTTTTCTTTACATATTTGAATCTATTTACATCGTCGTTATATACATAAAACGTCCATCTATTAAAAAAACATTTTATCGTTTGACACTCTCCGTCATGTGTTGTGTGTTAAGTACATTGAAGAAATAAGGGGAAAATAGCCTACTATTTGGAATTTTCAGGGCACTGAATTCATTTTTTTTTTGTACACAACCCAACTCAAATTTGCCGTTTAAACGTATTGTGGGTATAATGTCAATTCAACATTTGACACTGATATCTACATAAAATAATAAAACACATTAGAATCGGCGTCAGTCTTTGTAGCAATCCTCGGAGGAGGCCTTTGTCCTGCAGTGGATGTCGTCCGGCTTATAGAGAACATGCATAACGACTGTCAACTGTTCGGTTTGTTTAAGTTGACGTTGATAGTGCTGCCATCTACAGTTTGTGCACATTCCTAAAATATAGGGCCTATATCGTCGGGGATAGTGCAATACCGCGTAAGTAACAAGTGTAGATACGAATCAATTATCAAACAAATGCTAAGCATTTTTTTGAAATGAGAACTTTATAGACAACTGTTATTTACGCGGTATTGCACTATCCCTGACGATATGATGACCATAATGATATTAAACATGTACTTATTTATCATGCAACCTAGCTACAAGGAAATACCTAAGTTTTAATATTTAATGACTGAAATGCATTACCGTCTACAACAGCTGTGGCTATATACAGGATACAATCCGGGCCATTTCCACTCAGTCAGGCGCTTGTATATCTGATTTACGTCAATAAATAATTAGTAGACGTTTAATCGGCTTATGTACCAACATCAGGTTACGTATAATTTCAATTAAATTAAATTTACGAATGTCAATCACTGTTGTGATATAAAACTCAAGTCAGCACCTCTAGCACAACTGTGACACACGAATCTTTCTCGCGTGAGAAATATTGACTCTCTTTCTTCGCTGTACTGTAGAGAGTGACGAGCGAAGGTATATCGCGCGACAGGAGTCGCGAAGCCATGTCGCGCGACAGGAGTCGCGAAGCGGAGTTGTGCTAGACGAGCTTCTAAAAGAAAATACCAACATCTCCAGAATTGTTAACAATTAAAATCACGATCTAATTCAACAAAGTTAACGTTAAAAGTAATAGCGTTGACTATAAACTAAGAACTTAACTAACTAAAATAAAAGGCTAAAACAGATAAAATTTAATATTAAAACAGACTTAAAAAATCGGGCCCCTTTGGCATAGTCCCGAAGACGCTGGCAGCATTTCCTCGCTGTATAGCAACGCTAATGCGTTGAGCGAGGAAGCTGCCAGCCTTCGGTCCCCCGTGATGTCAACCACTCTTTTCAAAATCTGCCTAAATAGGTGACGAGCACTGCATGGGCCCCCACGGACCAAGGTTTCTCAACCCCGAATGGAAAAAATCGTATTCAGAGCTGAGACCCCTGTTTTTGGGGATTTTTATTTTTCGGCCGAAAAAAATTTAAATTTAATTATTACTTATTAATATTTTTATTTTTATATTATTTATAAGAACAGTTTGTTTTTATAAATAGGTTGACAAAATGTTTACGACATGACGGACTTACAGTATATTCGTTCTGAATCGTCTAGTTTAATAAACATTTTTTTTACCTTAAAGTAAGTTTTTTTATCAATCGTATCGGTGCACACGCATCATTCGGTTACGTCTACAAGCCCTACGACTAATTGCCTCGTATTTTACACGAACAACCAATAAAATACAGTACACAGGCGGATTTTACAAAGATCAACAGAGAAAACCTTCTATAGTGTTTTATACTGTGGTTATTGTTACTCATAATTTTTCACTAGATTACGACAAAGCAAGAATACGCAAAAGGTCTATGCTTTTCACCCCTTTTGCGAACGAAGTCGGCTGTTACTCTGAAGAGAAAAATCATTGAACATCTAAATGCAATACAATTTCCTTTCAATGAAAGCTGAAAGATGAAGGGAATGCCGACGCAATAGAGGATCATTAGAGATAAAGTTTAAAATTGAATGCTCCTCGTTTGAATTCTTTCTAAGGTTCCGTACCTGAAGAGGAAAAAACTGAACCCTTATTATGATCACTTTGTTATCCGTCCGTCTGACAGAAAAGACCTTTTATCTCGGAAACGCGTGGAGGACAGCCCCTAGAGCTTGTAAAAAAATTAAACTTCTAAGGTCCTTATTCAATTGTATTCAACATTTTTCGCAGCATGAACCGTGCACAAATTTATCTAAGTAAATTTGGATGGACACTATAAATTGAACACACTACTTACATCATTTTATAGTGTTCATTTCTACTGGGAGCCTATAATGGTTGCTTTTATCACGTGATAAATAATTGACAAAGCATCTGTGACTCACACTCGCATGTTGTCAAAACGTGATGGATGCTTTGTCACTTACTTATCGCGTGATAATGGCTTATATATATAGGCCCCCAGGACTACAATTAAAGTGTTAAAAACATTATTCCTTGTGATAAATGCCAATGTAAGTGAAATGTGTAATACTTACCAGGAACATTTACAAACCTCGTGAATCCCCGACGAGATCTGCCGATGGAAAACACACCGGTTTTATATCGAAAGCTGATGTAGGCCACGTGATTCACAATCCTCTTAAAATTGTAGTGCGTTGATGGGATTGGGAGATTTTTGGATCCATGTTGCATTTTATTAATTGATTTATCGTAAGGCATTTCAGTCACTGGATATAGGTACGGTTAATTAAATTTAAAGGTTGAAGTTAGCCTTCTTCAAGTAATATTGCATTAATTGTATGTTTTACTTAAGAAAAAAATCAAAATCCTTTTTTGTTCCTCCATAGTAAAAGTATCCTATAACTATCTGGGGATACGCATCACGCATCTACACTTCTTATACCAAAAATTATGAGGACAAAGATTTTACATTACAATACCAGCAAATATTTAAAATTTGGGACCGAAGTTTGACATACGGCCTCTGTGCAGCAGTCGTCTTTTGGCTGAAAATTGTAAAAAAAAGTTTTTTTTTTAAATGGTTCGGGTTACATAACGTTGCGGAAATCCACTTCTTCCGCATATTTACAAGAACCCCGAAAACTATTTATACCGAGTACTAAGTGATTGCGGCATTAAGTCGCGAGTCACCGAATATGCGGCATGCATTATGCATCGCGCGCCTGCGCGGTGTGCGGCCCGCGCTCACACTGTAGCGTAACGGCCTGGCTAAAGCTCTGGTTTCCTAGGATAGCGGTGCCGTCATATAGCGGCCGTCTGTCTCCATTCATCGTACTAGTACGACGTAAGTACGAAGTATAGAGACGGCCGCAATATGACGGCACCGCTATCCTTAGGAAACCTGAGCTTAACGGAGATTCCAAGACTTTGCACGACAGTGCGGTACGTGTGTCTCACTCACTCCTATAGCTGCCGCGTTCGTATCTCTCGCTCAACTGGCCACGCCGCTAGTCACGCAAAGTGTTTCAGTCTGTCATTCTGACCACTTAGATAGGTTGGCAGTCCACAACTGTGCGTTTTCAAGAAATTTCCTGCCTCGCACGATTGCATTGTGGAATGAATTGTCACTTGCGGTATTTACGGACCGATACGACCTTCAAACCTTCAAGAAAAGAGCGTACACCCATTTGAAAGGCCGGCAATGCACTTGTAACTCGTCTGGTGTTGCAGGTGTCTATGGGCGACGGTAATCGCGCACCATCAGGCGATCCGTTTGCTCGTTTGCGCCCTATGACATAAAAATAAGTCGTGGTATCTCCGTAAGTCTTCGCGCGACCAGCGAGTAGCGAGCGGCAGCCATAGATAGGAGTCAAAAGTAGGAGCAGCGCGGCACGCGCTACGTGTGTCTCGTATGGTCAACCGCTTGCCGCGCCGCTGATTGCCCAAAGTCGTGGCGTCTTCGACAAGGTCGCAAACAGCAGTAGCGAGGGACAGTGACGTCTGTCACCAGCGAGTGACGGTGACGAGTGTCAGCTGTAGGTGGGAAAGCCTGCTCTCCACCGATGTTGATCGCTCTCACTTATGATCACTACTCGCTGCTGCCGTTTGCCTTGTAGCTGTCTCGTCATCTTCTGCCTATTGCTCTAGAGTAAGGAACCTCTCTTCCGTCCATAAAATAAATCTGTTATCGGTGAAAACATGACACTTGATACTGTACCATGCAGCGCTTAAAACGGCAATTAAGTCCCTGAGCCCTTAACTATGTTAGTATAATGTACCATTTTCTGACCTAAGCTCGATTACTCGTTGCGGTGTGAGCAGGGGTCTCGCTCTAATGAAACAGTCCATAAATCTGTGATATCGGCGACGACACGTCGTTCCTGCACTAGCGCATAAAACGAAATTTAACTCCCTCCCTGAGCCTTTCACTATGTTAGTATTATGTAACATTGGCCTGTGCTCGATTGCTCGTTGCGGTGTGGGAAGCACCCTCACTCTAATGAAATAGTCCATAAATCTGTGATATCGGCGACGACACGGCGCTTGTTACTGCACTAGAGCACAAAACGCCGGATAACCTACTTACCCTTATTGGCTTTCTTTTATTGGGGCTCGTTAGTTCGGTATGATTCGACTGAGTTATGGGACGTCTTATTATAAACCGGTACAGATTGGGTGTGTAGGATTTCGTTATTTTCCACTAACTATGTATTATTTTTACGAGGCTTGATGTGGATTTGGGTTTTACTTTTCCTCTGTTTCTGATATTTTTTTATATAATGTTTAGTCGTGGTTACGTTAGACTAGGTATTTTCTCAAAAAATTCAGTTTATTCCTATATTGTGTTGTAAAACGCATTAGTAAAAAATATAGATTTTGTATAAAATTGTCCTTTCATTAATACAACTTATTTACAAATAGCATTTGACACACACCTGGTGTCAATGTTTCGATGAAGCCTTCATTTTACAGCATGCTACTAAATTATCAACTTGATATCCAAGTTGTTATTTACGGAAAAAGAATGGAAGATTGCATAGTGGCATTCTTATCTAAAGTGAGCGTTTTTTTTTAAGTGTAGGCTTTTACTTTATTTATCAGAAAATATCTTTTTTTTAATTGTATTTCCATTCCTGGTTGTCAATGTTTTTGTATTTTTCTTTTTTTAACAACGACACGCAATAGAAAATTATGATTTTATACAAAACCATAGAACACTTATTTAAAAAAAAGGCCAATTGCATTTCTTATTTAAGTCACACTAAGAAATGGTGTTTGAGTACTAGTTACCTAAAATTCTATTTACTTAGTAAGAAAAATCCCAACGGACATAGAGCAAATCATCAACAATATCAATCCATCAGACAATAACAACGCACATCAGTATAATGACTTTGTATGAAAAATAAACACCATGCATTAGAGGAACGAGTATTGTATGGAAATAACGGATAATCCTTTACCAGCGTGCTTATCCGGGATTAAATTTGTACATCAATTTTATTTCCCAAGGGAAGGAAACTATGTATAACTTTTTATTTAATTCGGATAAGTGCGAGTCTTACTCGGTTCCATGGTTCATTGGCTAGCACTAGCTAGGAAAACAAAAATGATGAGCCATTTTTCGCTCTGCTGTATGGTGATAAATATACCTTTATTTTTCAAATTCAAATTCAACGTTTTATTTTCTACTGAGTACGGAAAATGGTTCAAGTAAAAACATACCGGCTCGGAAATTAACAATAATATTGTTCATTGAAAACCTTCCATTCAAATACGTTTTTGAAAACATACATTAAATTGAATTCGTGGGCTTGGCGTTGTTTTCAGATTCAAATAAGCAGCCAAATCCAGACCACTTTGCCTCTCCCATTCCTTGATGTTCTTTAACAAATTTCTTTCACTTTTTAAGAACTTCTTCTTTTGTAGTCACAAGTGAAGAAGTCTTTATATTGCTTCTTACTAGTCTTCTTCCTTTTTCCTACGCCAACACCACATTTTGAAGGCTATCAGTAACTCCAGTTTTTCCCTGGTTTTTGTCAATAGCTTTACCCAGTTGTCATTGACTTTTTATCCGGTCAAAAAGTCAATCACGAGCTAAGTGTAGCCCATGTCGACGGAACCCTATAACCGCAAAGCCCACGGTTCACAAAACCCGTCAAATATTCAGCGCGTTCTTTGTTATGGCATCAATTATTCCGCCGGCTCGGGGAGATTGTGACGAATATGCACTTCCCATTTTAGGAGCAAACTTTCGACGAGGCTTTTTAAATCTTTTTACGACGTGCGTGAAAGTTGGTGTTGTTGCCGTGACTTTGGCACAAAGTTTGGACCCAAGAGTATTGTGTTGCAAGTTTTTTTTCTCTTTAAAGTTTCGGGTAGGTTTTTATTATCTCAAAGGATATAAAGGAATTTCAATTTAGCTATATCATAGCCTGAGTAGCCAATTAACTCGATGAAAATCAGCAAAGTCCTTTGACTAGTACCTGAAAACTGAAAAAAACGGGGAGCAGTGCCAAAAGAAAGTGCCAAAACATAACTACAAGGCACGACATCGCATCGTGATACGACAATGACATCGTGCCTTGGTACGATGTCTAATTGTTGTGGAAATACATCAACCCAAAAAATGTATCATCATTTTAACAAGATAAAAATAAAGCGGCGGTGGCACCAACAAAAGCAGGCACTGGACTCCAGAGAATTGGTCTCCAGAATCCTTCAATGTGAAAACAGTGCTGTCCTCTTTAAATTTTGTTGACGCCACAAGTTTGGCCGAACACGGCGCTTAGTTTAAGTAAATATAGGTAATCTCTGTACATTTCATATTATCGAAGAAAAGAAAGAAAATACATTTATTCGTGACGTGACCATAAAACATAATTAAAGGGTGTGAGAGAAGTGATAAAACACCTAAAACAATAGGCAAAACTATACATAATATTATTATGGCTGTGCCACGAAAAGAATCCATCTCAGCATGATGCTAGCTCGAGAGCCAGAGCTGATCTTCCGGTGGGAACATAGGTGGCGCCACGGAGAGCTGCACGAAGGAATATTTAAGACCAGGTTCTTGAAGCGCGCCACGTTAATTTGTACCCCGCACCCCGCCCGCGCAAAAACTACGATCGCCGCGCGCGCCGTGAACTCGGCCACACGTCAGCCACAGTGTAATTTAATTTACAGTAGTGTAAGTGCGACCGAGATCACGCTATAATTGGAATACTTAGGTACAATTATTTTGATTACTTTTGTGTTATAATGATGAGGCATTGTAGCTATCAAATTAAGGAATATTCCGGGCTTATCGCGGAAATAGATTGAAAAAAGTGCAGAATAGAAAAAAGGTTCCCAGAAAAGATGTCCACAATTACTTAGTTAAGTCGTGCTTACGCCGCAAGTAGGGCAGACTATTACACCGCCCTAAAAAGCGTCGCCGAGTGAGTTGTTTCCCAATCAGGCGCGCTCATGCATTATTTACTAGTGGGGGCACGGGGGATGGAAACGGGGAATAGATTTGAGATAGTTTGGCAACAAACAAAAGAAAATTCGGTTACCTACTTCATCTCTGTGGCTGCGTCGATTTCGTAGAGATTCAAATAGCATTTTAGAATACTGCGCATCAGATGTCGATTGTTTCTATCAACGTGATTTTGTTTTGTTTTAAAAGACTAGCATATTCGTAACATTATAAGCTACATATTAATTCTTTACTATGGGTTCATAGGTACGAAGTTTCTAACGAAATGTGTCCGAGACCTTGAGACTATGTGTCTACTTTAGTGACGTGCTGTATTCGAAGTAACTAAATGTGAACTTTTCTTTCTCACATTATTTTTGTAGGTACACGATTCAAAATGGCGCGTCGTATCGTATTGAATACAATAGAAAAGAGCACACCAACAAGAAAAAGAATAAAATAGAAACCTTAAATTAAACAATGGTAGACAACAGGCGATGTTATCGTTAAAGAGCGATATCTTTGGGTAGCAGATACAGAAAGAAGTAAATAGAGCTGAATAGGTGGTGCGCTAAGAATTGAAATAAGTAATATGCAAATTAAGAATTAGATATAATATCAAACAAATTTTAAAAGATGACGGTCATACACAATTACACATACGCAAACAGATTGGAGATTTAGCCATATCGTCAGCTAATATCCGATATATTCCCGTGACAATGCTAAGATATATGTATATTGATTTAAACTTACACAATTTTCAAGCATTATTATCACGTTGAAAACGTCGAGATTATAAAATAAACACTTATAAAGGCCGTTAATTCCCGTTTCGTTATAATAAAATGCTGAGATAAAGCTAGGTTTGTTTTTATTGGCATCCTGGTGGCCTTTGATAGATTATCATGTGATAAATAAGCGACAAAGCATCTATCACTCACTCGCATTTTCTCAAAACGTGACGGCCCACTGGTTACATAACTGAAGTCTTCTCCGCCACATTCCCTTCTCTTGGCTGTTCTCCGCGCCAGGTCGGAATTCCTTATTTTTATACGTTTTACTTATTTCACCCGGCTCTGTGTCTAACGGCACTTGAGTCTTTACAATAGAACTTTCCGCAAACTTGGCTGCGCCGTGCGGTGATATTTCCTGTTCGTTTTGATTTCGTGGCTCCAAGAGGCTGTGAGCATGTGTAATGGAAAATATTTAAGCCTCATTTAAATAAAACAATTTAAACGGATTATAACGGGAATAGCTATTCATTATTTGAGCCTCCCTGACGTTTTGGTAGTTTTACAGATACCAATGTCAAAGGTTGACTGAGAAAGAGAAAGAACCGCCGAATGAAAACTCCCAGATTGCGTTATTACTATGATATAGGTACTTTTAATCATAGTTAAGCCTCCTTATCCGTTCAAAAATACTGATTGTTTTTCACATTTTTCTCTATGATCTTGATCAAACATGTTTCTTAACATATTATAAACTAACTACTATTATTGAGATTTATTATGGTTATTTCAAACCTACAGTTTGAATTTTCCATTGGTAATCTTTGTTTCAAAAACTACTCAAAATTCACGCAGAAAACTGTTTTTTTCAACTTACTTTCAACTGTATGCAATGAAAGCATGAAAATTAGTTAGCTCTTAGTTAGGATTGGTCTCAGAATCTAAATGTGTTACTTTTTTGAATAAATTTGTCGTAATATGAAAAAATATTTATAAGGAATAAGGCCTAAGCAAACCACGGGGTTTTCGGTGCACTAAATAAATGATTTATCACTGGACCGACAGTCGGTGTCAAATTTATCTTGCACCGAAAACCCCGCGGTACGTCATTCGTGCCCATTTTAATTTCAAGTTAAGTAGGTACCTAATTATATTTAGCTTTACTTTTAGTTGTCGTCGTTAAGTTTTAACTCTGTACACATTTGGGCGTGTCTAACTTCCCTTGATACCCTACTGGGTCCTGTAACACAAGGAATCCTAGCTAAGGACCCAAAGGCATAAATCATTGTTGTGTATTTTTTTTTATTCGAGGCGTGTGGCTGGTAGGAACCTTTGGCGACGGAACACTAAAACATCGGGTTCTAATTGGCTTGTCACATCGCACGTACGTCCGTCCACGCGGACGGTAATAAGCCGGCTCACTGAGCTTGGATGGAAAATTGAGACATATTGGACAAGCGAAGGAATGTCACTAGCGAAGGCATTTACGATATAAAGACATCTATACGAGATGACATTAATTTACGTTGGAAAATTTTCGAAAAACTCTATCGTCAAAAATAATTTATATAATTATCGAACTTGCTCACAATATTTTTCGAAAATCTGTTGAGTAATGCGACCGGTATTTCCAAAAGCACCGGGTTCGGGTCCTAGTGTGGACCATGTGTGATCTCTGTATTGTCTATGTAGAAATTATTTGGTTTGAACCGCGGTTAAAATCTAGATTATTTCTTATAGCCGCTCATACAATGCTTCTTCAGTACAAAACTGAAATTACTAAATTAAAAGGATGTCCACTAACTCGCTTGAAGCAAATGCAATAGCAGGAAGCCTGAGAATAAAACTCTCTTCCGGCAATCTTTTTCCTTTTAACATTATAACTTAGCTCTCTTAGATCACTTAAAATATTATGTGGGGGTAAGAATGTCCCATTGTTGGTCTAATCGCCGTCTACCAACAGTGCCGTTATAGCCAAATTCTTTACCCGCCCGACATAAAAAAATCCAACTATCTCTCTTACAACATCGACAACAAAATACATTATTTCCATAAATTTTCCACATTAGGTCCTTTGAAACACCTTTAAGTGACAGTCCGCTGCCCGCGGCGACACGGCCACTTCCGCACAGCGTACTTATTGTATCCAGTGCGGGCATTTGTATACAGAGTTATTTAGATTTAGAAGGTGCCGGAAAATTCATCCCCATAACATATTCTTCTTTACCCCAATCGCGTAAAAAGTAAGTGAAAGTAACTGTGGTATGGCAGGGACAAAGCGTAATAACATTTTTTTTTTCGTGGAGGGAGGAAATCCTCATAGGATACTGCCAGGCCGGACCTGACAGCATGCCCGACTCTGCGGAGTGTGGCAACCACTCTTTGCGAGTCGATGTCACACCCAGCAGCCTACGGACTAAAACCTCCCCCGCTTTTTTGTAAAATGATCTGGGACACGCCGCGGTATCGCTTTACACTTTGTGTCCCAGCTTGAATTTCATTGGTGTGCAAGTAGAGTGTGTCTGAGAGGAGGTGGCTTTATTGAGAAAAGAAAAGGTAGCCATTTGGCCGCCCAGTCGCGCGCGCAGAGCGCTCGGCTGGGCGGCCCCACGTCCGTATACATAACTATAAGTGAGGTTTGTCTCGGCTAAAATAAACAGATAATCATATCATCAGGGTGATTTTATATTTCGGGGGGGTTTATAACCCTCGTTTCGAACGGCTCTTCAAGTCCACACTGGCCCAATGGATACTCCACTTTTTAAAAGACTTTAAAAAAACGGATCAGGTTTTCAGTTCCCCGGAATGTTTTTTTATTTTCATGTGTGTTTCCTGATTACTCGAAAAAGATTAAACCGACTAGGAAGGCTCTTTTTTAGTTGAAATGAATACACTTTCTAGTTGCACTCATTGTCATAAATACGTCGATTTATTTTAAAGCGTCTAATTTATTTTAATCTCCGCTTTCCGTTTCTGCATGGGCAATTTATATAGTGTCGAAGAACTTTATTACTTGCATCTAATTGGGGGATGAAATAATGAACGCGCTTTGTTAATATACCTATGCACGGCTGCAAAAATGTATAAAATTGTTTCTTAAAACTAACGGTGTTCAAATGGGTTTTTAAACAAAATTCAAACAAATTTTGGTTGCCAATGTTTACAACGGTCTGAACGTCCTACTAGTGAGTATAACATGTATCATGGGAAGAGATTTCATTCTTCCTAAAAATGGGTTGGGGGAAAATGTGTAACGAGTAACACTAAACCATTAATTCATTCATCAAAGCTCAAAAAAAAATTGAAATGCGTAACCAAAAGGAAGGCACCGGGAATGGAACCCGGTACCTCAGGATGCCGTCCAGCGCGTTAACCTTTCCGCCACACTGACGCCCAAGCAACCTTTCGAATTTTTCCTCATGGTTTGTGTTGGGTGTAACACTGTTCCTGGCTACGCTGTGGACTCGCAGGGCAGTGACGTTCCATTACGGTCGCCGCCGCGTCGCTGACAGGTGTCGCCGCGGAACACGGTTCAAACAGGACTGCTGCAAACTATACTTTTAACTGCGAGAAGGTCGGGAGTTCATCCTCCTTTTCATTTTACCATAATTGGAGTATAACTTTAAAAAAATATAAAAAATACCAGACAACCTCACACAAATCGATTTAGTCCCAAATAAGCTCAAGAAGACTTGTGTTATGGGTACTAGACGACGATACATACTTATACTGATAAATAAATACTTAAATACATAGAACAACCATGACCCACGAAGCACAAATATTCGAGTTCATCACACAAATATTTGCCCTGGCCGGGATTCGAACCCGGTACCGCCGGCTCAGTAGACAGGTGTCTATAAACCGAGCCAAACTTTTTAAGTATCTTGAAGACATTTTTGGATGTAATGTTCTATCCCTGTACCCGAACCTCGTTAGTCCATACACACCTCATTAGCTTGATTTCATATAAAATTAATCGATATGAATGAAACCGGCCAAGTGCGAGTCTGACGCGCACCGAGGGTTCCGTATAACTACTTATCCCATCTAAAATGACTGGGTTAAGTTAAGTTTGCACCTAGTATGTATGGCGTGGAATACAAATAAGGTGCAAAGTTAACGCAACCGGGTTCTCCAAATATAATATTTGAAATGGATAATATTTTACTGAAATATTTATTATAATTCTGTTTTTAGTATTTGTTGTTATAGCACTAACGGATTTTTATTACGGTTCATGAGATACAGCCTATTCCATTAGGTATTGAGCAAAAAACGGCAGAAAAGTAACGTATGTTGTACACATGAGAGCCGCCTTAAATATTTAATTTATTCTGTTTTTTAGTATTTGTTATTATAGCGGCAAAATAAATACATCATCAAGGTTCATGAGATGCAGCCTGGTGACAGACAAACAGACCGACAGACGGACGGCCAGTGGAGTTAGTAGGTAATAGGGTCTCGTTTTTTACCCTTTGGGTACGGAACCCTAATAATGAAGTGCATATCTGTGTATAGTTTGAAATCGTCAATAGCAACTTGAAGCCAAATTATTTATTTTCAAGGAATAATTGCTCTTGTCACTAATTTAGTAGTTTTTTTTCAGACATCAAGATTTCTAGTCATGAAATAAAGACCACAGACAGAGATAGAGTTACATAAAGTTACATAAACTTTAAATTAGTTATTACCGACTTATTAAGAAATATACTAAGATATCAGAACTCCTGTATTAAGTTTCTATTATAACAAAGAACCTTTCAAGTTTCTTGAATAACTTGGTTCTTTGTTGTTCCGACTCAGTTTGCATATTATGGCGTAAATCGGTTCCTATTTAAAGATTAAAAACAAATCCCCATAATTTGCATAAAAATCATCAGTAACGTCAGTATCTTTAATTAAATACTGGCGGAACCTTTGTCAGAACCGACAAAATTTGTATCAATTATTTAGTATAAAAATTTTGGTGTGTACACACGAAGACACTGTTAACTATACACCCATAGACCTTAACACGTTGTACTAAGATTTATATTAGTTCACAAATGTACAGTTATCATTTTGTACCTACATTAAAAAATAATAAGATGTTACATGTTTCATAAATTTATAAGATAGTAACCATCATAATTTCCTTACCAAAGCAAGCCCTTTTTCAGTTAAAATTTGCTTCTTCTCTAAAAGGCAGTAACAACCAGCATTTCCCTGCCAAAGTGAACGTTTATTAGTTTCAAAGTGCTCCACTACAACATTCGACCTAAAGGTAGTAACCACCATATTTTATTGACAAACTGAATCCCTTTTGGAACACAAAGTGTCCTGTCGCAGCGCTGTTCACGGCCATTACACGGCGGCAGTAACGCAACCTGGCAAGGATTTCAGCCTTAAGTCCGGCTAATGCTTGTCTGGGCCAGGATTTTGTGCAAGGAGTAATTGTACGGGATCTTTTTAATACTAACACATTTTAAAGTAACGTAAATAATAAAACATTTTAAAGTGACGTAAAATGTAATATACTAGAATTTAGTTGCGAATAATGCCACATGGCATTCTCTATCAGTCACCCAAAACTCAAAAGGTCAAAGAGATATATTTCAAGTAAGAAATTAATAAATTTATGAAACACGTAATGTCTCATTATTTTTTAATTTGGTTACGCACCACATTTTTAGGGTTCCGTAGCCAAATGGCAAAAAACGGAACCCTTATAGATTCGTCATGTCTGTCTGTCCGTCTGTCTGTCCGTCTGTCCGTCCGTATGTCACAGCCATTTTTTTCCGAAACTATAAGAGCTATACTGTTGAAACTTGGTAGGTAGATGTATTCTGTGAACCGCATTAAGATTTTGATGCAAAAATAAAAAAATAATAATAAATATTGGGGGCTCCCCATACTTAGAAATGAAACTCAAAAAATTTTTTTTCATCAAACACATACGTGTGGGGTATCTATGATAGGTCTTCAAAAATGATATCGTGGTTTAAATAGTTTGCGTGACAGACGCTTCCAAAGTGGAAAAAAGTTGGTCCCCCCCCTCTAACTTCTAAAATAAGAAAATGAAAAATCTAAAAAAACATATGATGTACATTACTATAAAAACTACCAACGAAAATTGTTTTGAACGAGATCTAGTAGGTAAGTAGTTTTCTTTTAATACCTAACTTTGCACCTAATTTATATGGGGCGCTATACATACCAGGTGCAAACTTAACTTAACCACTTAGGGATGGAAAGTGTTTGTACGGAACCCTCGGTGCGCGAGTCCGACTCGCACTTGGCCGGTTTTTTTATATTAAGCCATTGATACCAAAGAAAAAAATTATTGCGCGACCTGGTGGAGGAGACCGGGAATCGAACATGGTACCTCGGTTACCGGAGGTTAGCATTTCAATTAGCAATGGTTTAAGTATACGATAATTTATTATACTAAAATTTCGTTGCGAACGTAATACCACATAGCATTCTTTACCAGTCACCCATAGGGCTAAAGAGAGAAATATTTCAAGAAATAAAAAATAGTTGTGAGAGCGCCTAAGATACTAGTGCTTATATTCTATACTATTATAAAATTCTGGCTTGTACTAGAAATCAGTTTTGTATAAAGATGGTCTTGAAAAAATCTTAATAACGCGATGCAGGATTGCCTTTTGTTTTGTACAGACGCGCGGCGCCATGCCAGTCTGTAATTGAAACAGTCAAACAAATCATTTTCGTACCACACTCCCGTTTTCTTTCACAAATGCCTACTGTTTATGAACATAGGTATACATAACGAATAGGTACACCTATGTGTTTGTTCATCATCTAAACACAGTGATTTCACGCGCCCTGATTATTTTCATTCGTGTATTTGCTCCGACACAATACTCCGATATTCGGGTGCAATGAGTATCGAAAACGGCGGAGTAGAATCAATATTTAATACTTATAGGCTGGCGATGTTGTAGCACAAAGGAACTTATTATAAATCAAATTGATTTGTTATTTTAAAAGGAGATACTAGTCGGTTATTGAAATAGAAATAATTATCCGTCTCATTTACCAATTCCAATAAAAGAGTTGAAATGAAAATACATGCTTCTAACTGTTAGATAATTTTAATACTTTATTAAACCTAATAATATCTCGTAAATCCCTCATGGCTACATTCTTCAAAAATAGTATTACATTAATAACGTTGTTTTTCTATATTGTGCAAATGTTTTTGGTCTTAGCACCGTTTATTTGAATGCTAAATAAATTGAAAACGTTTTTTCATAACTACTCAAGCTAATAACAGCGTGTTAAAAAGGCACAAATAATCTTCGTCCTCTTCCGTGTCCCGTGGCCAATACTTCCAATCAGTGATAACAGAAGAAACAAACATCGCCCTTCATACACATACATGTGAACTATGTACGAGTATAGACACGTATATATACGTATAGATATAATTATATAAACAGAAGACAAGTGTAAGATATAATGGGAGGGAATTGATATTGCGTATTATTTGGGACTAGTATTTAAGTACATTCAGAATTCAAAGTTGCTGATAATTTTACTACTTCCTTGTGCCAAATTGCAAAATAAGGTTGTCAGCTACTTTTGTATGTATGTATAGTATGTATGTATGTTTAAACACTTTATTGTACATAAAAACAAGAAAAGCACATTACAAAAGTATAAGCATGTACAACGGCGTACTTATCCCTTTAAGGGATCTCTTCCAGTTAACCTTTGAGCAAATGAGTGCTAAACACATGTAAATGGTAGACAAACCAAGCAACAGGTACAATACAAAGGAGTATAACTTAATGATGCTGATATTTAATAGTATTTTCAACGAGACGGTGTCCGTAATTTCGTACGTGTATTTTTTTTTATATCTTTGCATGTCCAGCTATCCCTGCCCCAATTTTGGCTACAATCCGTCCAACCGTTTCGGCGTGATGCGAGGACAAAGGAAATTATGAAAATGCCGCCACGTTGTTGGTACGTCGCAGCGCGCCCATACAAAGCAAAGGACGATCCTGCATCGCGCTATTAAGTTAATTGAATTTTTCCTGATATTATGACCTTAGAAATATAGTTTCAATACAAAAATCTAGAATTTTATAATAGTCTTGATATAGGCGGTCCAACTTTTTGATCAACTTAGTATTGACATAGTTAGATATCAAATATTTCGCAATCCATTGCTCCTTTGAATAAATGATCTTTAGAAGTTATTGTTTTTAATAAATATGAGGGATAATTGACGACGCGGTTGGCGCAGTCTGCAGACACCTGCCTACTGAGCCGGCGGTCCTGGGTTCGAATCCCGGCCGGGGCAAATATTTGTGTGATGAACTCGAATATTTGTTCTTGGGTCATGGATGTTATCTATATATTATGTATTTATATATTATGTATGTATAAAGAGCTACTCTGCCAGAAGGAAACCAGGGCTTGCCGTTCCTGCACACAGACTACAAAAGACAGGTAAATCTCTGGGCATTATGGGAGCGCGTATTTATAACAAACTGCCTGAAGAGATTAGGGCTTCACCAAATGAGCGCGCGTTCACCCATAAACTCAAAATGTTATGCACTAAGAAGGCTTATTACTCTATAAATGAGTTCTTGGATGACTAAATAATAATATTTTTATTGAAATTTTATAATAATTATTTTCTAATTTTTAACTTTAAAATCTTACCATCATTTTGACATCTTATTCAATATAATTAACTACTTAATCTCAATTACATATTAACATAAATTAAATTATTTGTAACACTTGACTTGTTGGTACTTGACATATATGTATACCAAATGTAAAATAAGAATACTGAATTTAATTTATTCTATATGTAATAATAATAATGGCTATGATTGTGTTATAGCTTAGATTGACAATTTATGATTATTACAAATAAAAAATCTATCTATCTATATCGTCGTCTAGTATCCATAGTACAAGGTTTGCTTAGTTTGGGACTAGGTCGATTTGTGTATGATTGTCCCATAATTTATTTGCGCTGTTTACTTAAATGTATGTTTCATGTACAGCAACTATTTGTGAGTTCCTGTAATTGGCTCTGTATTTCTATTCAAGTTTCTATATTTAGTGTATTAGCTGTTGGTTCTCCTATAATAAATAAATAAATAATATTTATTTATTTAATTAGTATCAAACGCGTTTGCCGGAGCAACCACAAGCAACGTGTAGCAACAATCGTCTGCGAGTTAGCTCCTTCGTCTGGAAACAGATCTTCCGGAGCGGGCCCGCGAGTTGGCGGGACGATTCAATATTGTATAACCTAAATTATAAATTCAAAACTTATATTAATAATATATTAAACATAAATATGTTGCAAATAATAGAAAATTATGTTTTGTGCTAGCAACAATCTTGTATAGTTATTGACTGTAACAACACTGTTAAGACTCCATCTATGACTGTAACCGTGCGGGGTTTACATAATGATTTATTATACACCCCCGACACAAGTCTGGTCATCATGAGACCCTCATTCAATGAGGTATAGATAATGCTACTAAAACTGAACATAACTACAAAATTTGGGATTCTTAGCATCCATACTGGCCGAGATCTTGTCACTTGCTCCACTTAATTAATATATTTTCCATATTTACGGTCACGCAGTATTTAAGTATAAGTAGGGGAAGTCCCCTAACGCCGGACGGCACCTAGGGCCGGACACTCGAACTATCTCGGCAACTAGCAACGCGAGCGAATCAAGGACAAGTGGAAGGGGCGCGGGGGACGTACCGATGCCCTTCCACTTGTCCTTGATTCGCTCGCGTTGATAGTTGCCGAGATAGTTCGAGTGTCCGGCCGTAGGTGCCGTCCGGCGTTGTCGGACTTCCCCCTATTCTAAAAATATACTTTTTATTAAATTGCTATCTTAAACCAAATATTTATATTGAAGCGAAAATGTATGCTTCGAGCGAGAAAGTGCCCACGTCGAGGCATTAGTCCTTGCTGACATTTAGTTAGTGGCTTTGATAGAACAATTGGTAGATCACCCTTCTGGCCCGGAAATCGGTGGAGGCGTGGTTTCAAATGCCGCTCATAGCATAATATTTTTTTTTTTAATTTTTGCAGAAAAAATTTGAATATAAGGGATATTAGATAGTTATGATGCTAGGCCAAGATCAGGAATAACCCCAAATCGGAGACCCGTGAATGAATCGAGAACCCATCAGCTGGCAACTTCGCTGATTGAACGCGGATCAAATTAATTCGACGGGAACATTAGA
Source organism: Apotomis betuletana (assembly GCA_932273695.1). Lineage (NCBI taxonomy): Eukaryota > Metazoa > Arthropoda > Insecta > Lepidoptera > Tortricidae > Apotomis > Apotomis betuletana. The sequence continues at coordinate 13,889,576 of OW026323.1, read as the reverse complement.
CCGAGCTCGCACGGTGGTGCGGTTGGAAAATAACTGGACACAGTATTTAAAGGAGAATATTTGTTCTATTACTTTATAACACACATAAAATAAAATACTTATGTACCTGAACCTTAACGAACTTATTTATTATTTATGTACATACATAAATATACTACGTATACATAATTGGAGCGGAGCGAGCGAAGCGAGCGAAGCTCCCATGGATCAACTCGAATGGACTTTGTAACAATGCGCAGATCTCAGCGAGTTCTCAACCGATTTTAGAAATATTTGTTTTAAAATGCACAAATTAAATTTCGTTAGGTCGTGACGAAGAGAAAATTTCGAAAAAAAAACAAAAAACTCCGCTCCAATCTATGGTGCAAGCTTAGCCGGTGGCTGACTCTGCATCGACCTAGTATTCTATGATTTGCTGCTTGCGTCAAGCTAACTTTATCTCCGCTAGTCCAAGAGGTGCTAAACAGGAAGTGGCTCTGCTTTCATTGCATTTGCAGTTCCCGAAACGCAAATTGTAAAACAAAGTCGCTTCCTGCTGTTTGTTAGTCCCTATGCATGCATCATCATCATCATCATCTCAGCCATAGGACGTCCACTGCTGAACATAGGCCTCCCCTTTGGACTTCCATATATACCGGTTGGAAGCGACTTGCATCCAGCGCCTTCCGGCGACCTTGCATAGTTCATAAGTTCTATGCTTGCGACTGATGCATGCATAGTTCTTTAAAATTACGCAACGGATTTTGATACGTTAATAGATAGAGTGATTCAAGAGGAAGGTTTATATGAATAATATATGCATAATATAGCATTGTACCCATGTGAAGCCGGGGCAGGTCACTATTGGTACTGTATAGAATCGGAAAATATCTTTGTCCATTTGATACATGTTCTGGTTCACTGTGCGCAGGTTCGGCGTTCTACGAAGTGGGTTGTTCACCTCCACTGCAACATTCCAAATTAATTGAGTCTCACTTTAAACGCTGAAGGAATTACGCGAATTATAATGGCGTTATTGGCCAAGTAAATCAATCATTTGGAGATTAACAAATACAAAATTAAAGCTTTATTCTGAAAATAAACCACGCGTACACTGTTACAATACAAGTATCAGGGCTACAGAAATTATCTGCACAAAAAAAAACGTAGAAATTTAATCTCTATAGTTAATGATCGATGTTTGATAATCGCAAATTCATTTTCGGCAAAATGAAACCTAACAACATTTTAAAGACAGCCATCTTGAATTGTAGTGTAAGGGAGTTATGATGTTATCCGATTTTTGTATTGAATTTTGACATTTGTTGTTCTAAATTTTATCATTAGCACAACTATGTTTTGCGACTCTTGTCGCGCGACATAGTGTCGCCCATCACTCTTTCTCAGTACTGTACAGAAAGAGATAGGTAGAATCTCTCTAATGTGTAAATTATGTTTGACTCTAACTCGTTTTAAGGGTTCCGTAGTCATAATGTTATTAAAACTATCGTGAGACATCTTTACTAATTATAAAAACGGTATGAACTCACGTAAAAATTGTCAGGAACGGTCCGACATGTTTCGAACTCATTTGGAGCTCTTCATCAGGGGTAGCTATCCGTGCTGCTACGCGACTCGCGACCCACTCTACGGATAGCTACCCCTGATGAAGAGCTCAAAATGAGTTCGAAACATGTCGGACCGTTCCTGACAATTTTTACGTGAGTTTATACCGTTTTTAGGGTTCCGTAGTCAACTAGGAACCCTTATAGTTTCGCCATGTCCGTCTGTCCGTCTGTCCGTCTGTCCGTCTGTCCGTCTGTCCGTCTGTCCGTCTGTCCGTCCGTCCGCGGCTTAGCTCCGTGACCATTAGTACTAGAAAGCTGAAATTTGGTATGAGTATGTGTATGTATGACGCCGACAAAACGGTAAAATAAAACCTAAAAAAAAAACTTTTTTTCGGGTACCTCTCGAACACCTAAAGTGGGGGTGATTTTTTTTTTTCGTTTCAACACTAGTGTGTGGGGTGTCGTTGAATAGGTCTTTTAAAAATAATAGGGGTCTTTTAACATATTTTTTTGATAAAGTCAGCAGTTTAGTAAATATACGCTCCGAAAAGAAAAAAAATTGCGTCCCCCCCCTCTAACTTTTAAACCACGGGTCAAAAAATTATGGAAAAATTCATGAAAATGAGGCTTTGTAATTACTTTCAATGAAAACTATATTGAATAAAATCGGTCGAGCCGTTTTCGAGTTATCGCAAAATTCCATAATTTTCTTTAAAATGACGTAAGTGCCGCGCGGTGTCCTTATACTTCGAACGTTACACATATTAGTTAACTACCATACTCCATGAAAAGATATCGCTCAATCTGGCGCGTATAATCGACAACTTCCAGAAGGTAAGAAGTAATTACAGTTACTTTGGCGTTTACGACCTTTTTTATAGAGATTGAAATCTTTCTCGTACCTAATTTAAGCCCATCTATTGTGAAGGATGGGTAACTACGGAACCCTACACTGAGCATGGCCCGACATGCTCTTGGCCGGTTTTTATAATTAGTTCCGTAGTCAACTAGGAACCCTTATAGTTTCGCCATGTCCGTCTGTCCGTCTGTCCGTCCGCGGCTTAGCTCCGTGATCATTAGTACTAGAAAGCTGAAATTTAGTATGAGTATGTGTATGTATCACGCCGACAAAACGGTAAAATAAAAACTAAAAAGAAATTTTTGTTTCGGTTACCTCTCGAACACCCAAAGTGGGGATGATTTTTTTTTTCGTTTCGACACTAGTGTGTGTCGTTGAATAGGTCTTTCAAAATAATAGGGGTCTCCAAACATATTTTTTGATAAACTCAACAGTTTTGTAAATATACGCTCCGAAAATAAAAAAATAGCCCCCCCCCTCAAACTTTTCAACCACGGGTCAAAAAAATATAAAAAATTCATAAAAATGAAGCCTTATAAATACTTTCAATGAAAACTATATTGAACAAAATCGGTTGAGCCGTTTTTAAGTTATCGCATAATTTCATAATTTTCTTTAAAATGACGTTAAGTGCGCGGCGTCCTTATACTTCGAACGTTACACATATTAGTTAAGTGCCATACTGCATCAAAACATTCCGCTCAATCTGGCGCATATAATCCATAACTTCCAGAAGGTAATAAGTAATTACATTTACTTCGGCGTTTACGACCTTTTTATATAGCTTGAAATCTTTCTCGTAATTTAAACCTCCTCTCATCCTTCACAATAGATGGGCTCAAAACAGCGGTTTTAAGCCCGTCTATTGTGAAGGATGGGCAACTAAGGAACCCTACACTGAGCGTGGCCCGACATGCTCTTAGCCGGTTTTTCAACTTCATGTACACCGTTCTGATGCCTTGTTTTTGTCAAATCTAGATTTATCATAGCTAGCATTTGATAAAATATTTTGGTTTGCTTGCTCTCTAGCTTCCTCAATATTAATCTCTACATCATCATCATCATCAACTGCCATCAGACTCAATGGTCTCGCTACTTTACCGATCAATAACTCTAATGGGCTGGCTTTGGACACACGATTCATGAACGAACATTTGGACAAATTCAAAGTGAATATCCCGCTTTTGTCCAAACGGCTAAAACAAGACGGAGTCGCTCTATACCCTGCTCTACATCCGACGCTATGATCAAGAGGTCATCTACATACGCAACTACAAAAGAATATGCCAAATCTCCTAAAGCCTCCATGACAGCTCGTTGGTAGACGGATGTGGCGTTTTTGAGTCCAAACGGCATCGCGAGCCACTCCCATTGTCCGTCAGGTGTAACAAATGCTGTTTTCTCAATCGAATCCGGATGAACGGAAATCTGATGGTACCCGCTTAACATATCAAGACTTGTGAACCACTTAGCACCACTAAGCCTAGCTATTTGATCCTCTATTAACGGTAAGGGGAATCTATCTGCCACAGTATTACTATTCAATTCCCTAAAATCCACACACGTACGATCGGACCCATCTTTTTTTTTACTAAAAGGATCGGACTTGAAAATGGCGAACAGCTTAGACGAATGACACCTGCGCGGAGTAACTCATCAATTTTATCCTTAACTATCCTCCGTTCTTCTGTACTCAAACGATATGGGCGTCGTTGAACAGTACGTGATTGATCAATCAAACGAATTTCTAACTGTCCAGTAGTCACTCGACTTTCGGAAACCTGGTTAGAAAATGATGAAGAAAATTCTTGCAAATTTTGTAACAATTGAGATCTATAACAATCAGAAATATCAGTATCAATCGCATCAAAACTAATTTTGTTCTCACGATTAGTCAAACTAGTTATGTTACCACAAAACACTTCAACTTCATCCCGAAATAGAACAACGGTGTTCGCAGTTACTGCCACTTGAAACCCTAGCGATAAAATTTCTCGCCCAACCATAATATCCTGACTTAAACTTGTATCGGGTACGGCATGAAAAAGAACCTCTAAACAATTCCCGTTAATATAAACATTGGATAAGACTTGTGTCGTACTGTGAATCGCATGTTGACCAATCCCAACTAATTTAACTATGTTATGAAATCTTTTCCCACTAAATTAATTAGCCACACTTTCCTTTATCAGGGAACATTCAGCGCAAGAATCAAATTAAAATGGATACGACTGACCGTTATTAATCATGTCTCCACGTGGATTAACCACACTGCATTGGTCGACTCGATAGTTTTTCTGCATAGCTGTCGCATTTGGGTTCGCCGGGGAACCCCCCGCAGCGTTGCCGTTACCGACGCCGTTCGGTCCCGCCGAACCCGTCGCCACCGGCTGGGAACACTTGGAGGCGAAGTGGCCTCTTATTCCGCACCGATAACACGTCACATTCCTTTGCAAGTTTTTATCATTCGGTTTAATTTCGTTCATATTTGTATGCTTAGATCGACACTCTGCCGATTTATGTCCAATCTTTCCACAATTAAAGCACCGGATAGGTGTATCCAACGACGAAGAGGGCTTGAACCGCTTGGCACTTTTATATGATGTAAATCCTATATCACTGGATTCACCACTTCTTCTTTTTAAATGATAAATTGCATTGAGCTCTCGTTGCAATTTTTCACGCGTTATAACTTCGTTCGTAAATGCAATTCGTTTAATGCGATCGTCATACTGCGCCATATGAGCGAGCACTGTACATATCGAAATCTGCTCACTGTCTAGATTTTGCCACTTCGAGGAAAGCATTGTAATGAGTCTTGATGCATATGCAGCCGGGTGTTCGTTCTCTTTCGGGCGATTAGACTGCACATTAATAAGCGTCGCTGCCGGCGTTTCTTGTGTGTCATAGCGAGCCGTAAACAGCTGTTTAAAATCCTTCCACAACATCCCAGCATACGATACCTGCGAGAACCAAATTGACGCATTCCCTTTGAGCGCAGTACTTAGTGCTATGACAAGCGCACCACCCTGTATAGACCGCTCTGATAGGCACAGATCTACGGTATTGCACCAAGCTCGAGGATCAGCTTCGGGAAAATCTCGAGGTGATCCCACTTCTGATGTCGCAGAATGGCCGTGAGCTTCATCAAGATTTTCATTAAAGGCAGACATCGTTATAAATTTCAGGGCCCTCGAGGTAATCAAAAGTCAGTTCTTCAGTTAGTCCATATAATTACACGAATTACACTTTTATCACAATTTAACAAATTAAGAGTCACTGTCTCAGGTAAACTTATCAACACTAATTATGCACAAATGAATAACAATTAACAAAGCTAGCGGTGCGTCCACACGCGGCCGCAACCCCAGACGAATCTGTCGCCTCAGGATAACCACAGAAGGTGAAGTACCACGGCCCGCTGTCAGGCCAAACTCGACCTTATATCGGCTATGATCCGACATATTTATATTTTGACGCATATTATTATCTTTTTGGCAGTTGCTTAGAATGCTCAATGTGACGAATTATGAAACAACCTACGCTCGCTACTTTGTTTATTCGGCCAATTCGGCAATGTAACCGAACTATTCGGCCGAATACGAACATTGAAAACTTGCCGAATATGCCGAATACCGAACATTTACCAAATATTCGGCCCATCTCTAGTATAGGGGATAAGACACTCTTCCAACGATCATAGCCAGCGAGGTGACGAAGTTTAAAAGCGACTTGCGTCAAAGTTCAGACCCGTTAAAGTTATAATGAGGGAGTTCAGAAATCGCTACCTTACAATTTAGAACTATGACATGAACCCTATAAAACGTTGAAACCGCTGTTTTGAGCCCATCTATTGTGAAGGATGGGCAACTAAGGAACCCTACACTGAGCGTGGCCCGACATGCTCTTAGCCGGTTTTTCAACTTCATGTACACCGTTTAATCAACGTTTTATAGGGTTCATGTCATAGTTCTAAATTGTAAGGTAGCGATTTCTGAACTCCCTCATTATAACTTTAACGGGTCTGAACTTTGACGCAAGTCGCTTTTAAACTTCGTCACCTCGCTGGCTATGATCGTTGGAAGAGTGTCTTATCCCCTATACTAGAGATGGGCCGAATATTTGGTAAATGTTCGGTATTCGGCATATTCGGCAAGTTTTCAATGTTCGTATTCGGCCGAATAGTTCGGTTACATTGCCGAATTGGCCGAATAAACAAAGTAGCGAGCGTAGGTTGTTTCATAATTCGTCACATTGAGCATTCTAAGCAACTGCCAAAAAGATAATAATATGCGTCAAAATATAAATATGTCGGATCATAGCCGATATAAGGTCGAGTTTGGCCTGACAGCGGGCCGTGGTACTTCACCTTCTGTGGTTATCCTGAGGCGACAGATTCGTCTGGGGTTGCGGCCGCGTGTGGACGCACCGCTAGCTTTGTTAATTGTTATTCATTTGTGCATAATTAGTGTTGATAAGTTTACCTGAGACAGTGACTCTTAATTTGTTAAATTGTGATAAAAGTGTAATTCGTGTAATTATATGGACTAACTGAAGAACTGACTTTTGATTACCTCGAGGGCCCTGAAATTTATAACGATGTCTGCCTTTAATGAAAATCTTGATGAAGCTCACGGCCATTCTGCGACATCAGAAGTGGGATCACCTCGAGATTTTCCCGAAGCTGATCCTCGAGCTTGGTGCAATACCGTAGATCTGTGCCTATCAGAGCGGTCTATACAGGGTGGTGCGCTTGTCATAGCACTAAGTACTGCGCTCAAAGGGAATGCGTCAATTTGGTTCTCGCAGGTATCGTATGCTGGGATGTTGTGGAAGGATTTTAAACAGCTGTTTACGGCTCGCTATGACACACAAGAAACGCCGGCAGCGACGCTTATTAATGTGCAGTCTAATCGCCCGAAAGAGAACGAACACCCGGCTGCATATGCATCAAGACTCATTACAATGCTTTCCTCGAAGTGGCAAAATCTAGACAGTGAGCAGATTTCGATATGTACAGTGCTCGCTCATATGGCGCAGTATGACGATCGCATTAAACGAATTGCATTTACGAACGAAGTTATAACGCGTGAAAAATTGCAACGAGAGCTCAATGCAATTTATCATTTAAAAAGAAGAAGTGGTGAATCCAGTGATATAGGATTTACATCATATAAAAGTGCCAAGCGGTTCAAGCCCTCTTCGTCGTTGGATACACCTATCCGGTGCTTTAATTGTGGAAAGATTGGACATAAATCGGCAGAGTGTCGATCTAAGCATACAAATATGAACGAAATTAAACCGAATGATAAAAACTTGCAAAGGAATGTGACGTGTTATCGGTGCGGAATAAGAGGCCACTTCGCCTCCAAGTGTTCCCAGCCGGTGGCGACGGGTTCGGCGGGACCGAACGGCGTCGGTAACGGCAACGCTGCGGGGGGTTCCCCGGCGAACCCAAATGCGACAGCTATGCAGAAAAACTACCGAGTCGACCAATGCAGTGTGGTTAATCCACGTGGAGACATGATTAATAACGGTCAGTCGTATCCATTTTAATTTGATTCTTGCGCTGAATGTTCCCTGATAAAGGAAAGTGTGGCTAATTAATTTAGTGGGAAAAGATTTCATAACATAGTTAAATTAGTTGGGATTGGTCAACATGCGATTCACAGTACGACACAAGTCTTATCCAATGTTTATATTAACGGGAATTGTTTAGAGGTTCTTTTTCATGCCGTACCCGATACAAGTTTAAGTCAGGATATTATGGTTGGGCGAGAAATTTTATCGCTAGGGTTTCAAGTGGCAGTAACTGCGAACACCGTTGTTCTATTTCGGGATGAAGTTGAAGTGTTTTGTGGTAACATAACTAGTTTGACTAATCGTGAGAACAAAATTAGTTTTGATGCGATTGATACTGATATTTCTGATTGTTATAGATCTCAATTGTTACAAAATTTGCAAGAATTTTCTTCATCATTTTCTAACCAGGTTTCCGAAAGTCGAGTGACTACTGGACAGTTAGAAATTCGTTTGATTGATCAATCACGTACTGTTCAACGACGCCCATATCGTTTGAGTACAGAAGAACGGAGGATAGTTAAGGATAAAATTGATGAGTTACTCCGCGCAGGTGTCATTCGTCTAAGCTGTTCGCCATTTTCAAGTCCGATCCTTTTAGTAAAAAAAAAGATGGGTCCGATCGTACGTGTGTGGATTTTAGGGAATTGAATAGTAATACTGTGGCAGATAGATTCCCCTTACCGTTAATAGAGGATCAAATAGCTAGGCTTAGTGGTGCTAAGTGGTTCACAAGTCTTGATATGTTAAGCGGGTACCATCAGATTTCCGTTCATCCGGATTCGATTGAGAAAACAGCATTTGTTACACCTGACGGACAATGGGAGTGGCTCGCGATGCCGTTTGGACTCAAAAACGCCACATCCGTCTACCAACGAGCTGTCATGGAGGCTTTAGGAGATTTGGCATATTCTTTTGTAGTTGCGTATGTAGATGACCTCTTGATCATAGCGTCGGATGTAGAGCAGGGTATAGAGCGACTCCGTCTTGTTTTAGCCGTTTGGACAAAAGCGGGATATTCACTTTGAATTTGTCCAAATGTTCGTTCATGAATCGTGTGTCCAAAGCCAGCCCATTAGAGTTATTGATCGGTAAAGTAGCGAGACCATTGAGTCTGATGGCAGTTGATGATGATGATGATGTAGAGATTAATATTGAGGAAGCTAGAGAGCAAGCAAACCAAAATATTTTATCAAATGCTAGCTATGATAAATCTAGATTTGACAAAAACAAGGCATCAGTTGTGAAATTCAATGTTAATGATTATGTGCTATTGCAAAATGAAGAAAGGAATCAAACAAAGCTTGATCCTAAGTTTAAAGGTCCATTTAAAATCATTGAAGTACTGGATAACGACCGTTACTTGTTAAAATCCCTTAATTCAAAACGTACGTACAAGTATCCCCATGACCGAATTCGACGGTTGCCTGATCATCAAATTCCATCAGAGCTCAGTGTCGATACTGACTCGGACGATGAACCAGTAAACACAGAGATTTCACAAACTAAGTAGTGGTAATAGCGAGTGTGCCGTCGCAGCGGCTAGAGTCTTTGTGTTGGTGCATAAAGATGACGCCTTGAGGTTGAGGGTAGTCGTTGGTGCGACTGAAGTCGTTGGTGCGACTGGAGTCGTTGGTGCGACTGAAGTCGTTGGTGCGACTGGGTGCGTCGTTGGTGCGACTATTGGTGCAAAAATGGAGCACTGTGAGAGCTAGCTAGCCATTACGTATAATCCCTCAAGGTAGGCCGTTGGTGCGGCTCAGGTAGGCCGTCGGTGCGGCTAAGGTAGGCCGTGGGTGCGGCTCGAGTAGAAATGATAATTATGTTGTAATTATAATATTGAAACCTGTCAAAAGGTAGTGTAACCTTATTTGGCACTACTTTGGAGTAATCTCTAGTGAATAAGAGTGTACTGTGTGTTGCCTGTATTGTTTCAGGCGCTGCACCCGAGGACGGGTGTACTGTCAGGGATGGCCGTGTCGGATCATAGCCGATATAAGGTCGAGTTTGGCCTGACAGCGGGCCGTGGTACTTCACCTTCTGTGGTTATCCTGAGGCGACAGATTCGTCTGGGGTTGCGGCCGCGTGTGGACGCACCGCTAGCTTTGTTAATTGTTATTCATTTGTGCATAATTAGTGTTGATAAGTTTACCTGAGACAGTGACTCTTAATTTGTTAAATTGTGATAAAAGTGTAATTCGTGTAATTATATGGACTAACTGAAGAACTGACTTTTGATTACCTCGAGGGCCCTGAAATTTATAACGATGTCTGCCTTTAATGAAAATCTTGATGAAGCTCACGGCCATTCTGCGACAAATACAATTACTGTGCAAAAAATGAATAAACCGTCGCTCAAATAAGAAAAGCAGCGTTGTTTTAATTAGGTACAGTCAGCCAAAAAATTGGTCTACCACTTTTCGACTCTATTTCCCGAATATTAACCCCCTGTTGTTACCCGCCTGTTGTTTACCTCTGCCTGTTATTTTAATGTATCTCATGTTGTGTTGTATATTCCTTTATGTTGGAGGTGTGCAATAAAGAGTATTTGTATTTGTATTTGTATTTGTATTAAGGTGCAAATGTGGTAGACCACTTTTTTGGCTGACTGTACCACTAAAACGTAAACAAACTCGACAAATTAAATGGCGGGAGCACAAGATGTGCGGATCACTGAGCGCAGAGCTGTCAAAACCTGTTTCTAGCGATTCGGCGCAACCGAATATTCGTGTTCGAAAATCCGTACTCGGCCCATCTCTACCCTGTGACATTATAAAATTAATTTACCTTAGCAGAACTTCAAGTGTTTCAAAGCAACAAAACGCCTCTTTTGCGTTATTTTTTTAGGGTTCCGTACCCAAAGGGTAAAAACGGGACCCTATTACTGAGACTTCGCTGTCCGTCCGTCCGTCCGTCACCAGGCTGTATCTCATGAACGGTGATAGCTAGACAGTTGAAATTTTCACAGATGATGTATTTTTATCGCCGCTATAACAACAAATACAAAAAACCCTTCGTGCGCGAGTCTTACTCGCACTTGGCCGATATTTTTATATTCTATGCTTGCGACTGTGAGCTGGGAACCTCGCCTCGAAAAAATATTACAACTAGCTACGTCCCACGGGAACGCTACATTTTTTTCGGGATAAAAAGTAGCCTGTGTGTTAATTTAATATGCTGCCGTTTGGGCGTGAAGAAGTAACAAGCATGCACATAAACGCACTGACAAACTTTGGCCTTTATAATATTAGTGTGATTAGTGTGGTTGTGATTAACGAAACTACTCACAAAATATCATGAGAATCGGTTGAGAAGAGAAATGACCTCTAGGAGAGAGGAGCGTGAAAGCATCTGGACATCCGAAACATAATTTTTTTTAGGGCCAAGCTGAAACGGAGACGCTTTTCTCACTTAAATAACAAACAGTCCTTTGTCCATCCGACGATGGAAAATCATCGATTGACAATCCGGAAATATGCGCCAAATAAAATGAAGAGGCGGAAAGAAGATTTTGTTTAATTTGAGCACCTTGAGCAAATCCTTTGAATAAAACATTCGCTATTAAAAATGGGTAAATCTACGGAAAAAGGCACAAAAACACTCCGAAGCAAGATTGGCAGGGGGGAATTATTTTCATATTCTACGTTTTAATAACAAGATTCTTCTGCCGAGAACCATTAAAATGGACGGTTGCACAGCGCAGTCAGATGCAGCCAGTGCACTAACTCTATTTAACGCTGCTAATTCATCAAGCACCTTTATGGTTCTTACTGTCTTAATTGCAGTATTTTTTTAAACTGACCGGCGATTGCAATTGTCCTCAGTACGACTGATGGTAAGTGACTACTGTGGCAATAATTAAGTTAGTGATTCTTGTTTCGATCTAAGTACGGGAAAATGTTTGGTATGTTAAAGCTTAAACATATTTATTTCTGTGTAACTGGAGGTGGCTTGTATTAATTTTACGCTCTAAGCTATAGCTAGGTATCATTGTGGTTTTATAGAAAAAATAGCTGGCTATCTCGGGCTTACTCACATAACGTCAAAAGTACGATATATTTTGTTGCAAATATACACACAGTATACACACATACAACTCGCCATGCTACAGGGCTCTAATAATGTATCTAATGCCGAAAGTAATGTTTTGATGAAGTAGTTATCTGGGAACTAATATAATTTTAACCTAACCTACTTTTTTGTGTCCATAGCAAATATGATCATTTGGAGTGATAATACTTTCGGTATTATGAAAATCACACTAGTTAATGTTATAAAGGCGAAAGTTTGTAAGCGTGTCTATGTGTATTTTTGTTACTTCTTCACGCTCAAACGGCTGAACCAATTCTGAGAACTTTTAGTGTGAAGGTAGCTGACACCCTGGATTAACACATAGGTTACCTTTTATCCCGAAAAAAAATAGTGTTCCCGTGGGATCAGCGGGTAACATCGCGCGGCACGACGCATCTAGTTTTGAATAATTATGGTTTGGGATTACCTTTTGAAACATCGGAATTGTCGGGTTTAACAATTATTGAGTACTTTAGCAGTTCTTTGCAAGCGATTTCGCTGTTCTAAGCTACACGATACTCTAGGGTCATACATATTTAACGCTTTTAAGTTATGACAAGTAAAATACGAGTAGCTCGCAACAGTTAGCGTTAATGTAACAGACTTACTGGGAACTAAGTGAATAGTCTACCCCCCATACTAATAACATTCAAAACGATACTGTCTATATTTTAATCTACTGCTTCAGAAAGAGGGTTACATTATTTATTTTATTTATATATTTATTCCAATGTCAAGTATTACATAACATTTAGGTACATCGTCCCACAAAACTGTTTTATTATTTTAACTGTGGGATCCGTGTGTCTATCTATACTATAATTCAATAAATATAAAAAAAAAGTGAATACGTAGACATTAATCAATCGTATATTTTTCGAGAGTAGGTAAACATAACAGGTAATACGCTGTCGATTTAACCGACTTAGAAAAAACGCGTGATGATGTAGAAAACGCAGCCAATGTATTATGATAAAATGCCGTGTGCCTCAACAAATTAAACATAAATCGTCTTTATTTAATTTGCTTTTTATATAATCTAATTGAAGTTCTTTTAGGTTTATCATTTTATGTGTTTAGTCCGTGAGCCACTAAATTAGGTTTTAATCCGGTCTGAGCCGCCAACTCAGGCGGACTTAGTGAAGTTAGACGACGCGAGACAAACACGTAGCTTCATCATTGCTTGTCATACATATATACATAAAATCACGCCTTTTCCCAACGGGGTAGCCACATCTTTCCACCTGCTACGGTCCTGACATACATCTTTCGCTTCATCAACATTCATTAATCTCCTCATGCATGCTCGTCGGTTTAAAGTACTCTTGAATTGCCTTTTTTTCAGAACGTCTCCAATCTGATCAAGAAACGTTCGTCTAGGCCTTCCTTTTCCAACATTTCCATTCACATTCACCTTGTAGATTTGTTTCGTGAATCTTCTTTCATGCATCCTCTCTATATGCCCAAACCAACTGAGTATCCCTTTCTCAATTCTAGTGACTACATCGTCATTCGCACCACAAAATTGCTTGTCTTATTTAGTAAACTAGAGGACATGTTCTAGTTTAGCAACATCGTCCGATAACCCTCCTCCTTTGTCTTTACCTTAACCGGGTAAAAGTATGCTATAAGTACTTAAACATTTTTTAATGATCCTTGCCAAAATTTGTTGAACTCCAGCCAGAAATTTTGGCAATGATATTCCGTATGGATAAAAGAAAAGTGCATCCCGCTGTTATAAAAAACGATATCAACTGTGTGGTTTCGTCTCCGTTTTTAGTATTTTCTATTTGAAGTTTCTATACAATTTGAATTTTATATCTAATTTTTTTATTTAAGTATTGTAAGCAGTCTGGTTTAGCGTTTTTTTTAATTTCTTGCGTACCTACGAGGAATTGTACCTAACTTGCAGTTTCAAGAGGTCTTGATATGCCTCACAAAACACTGTCACTGTAAGAAGCCCAACTAATCACTTGAGTCAAAACCCAAAGCACCTGTCATCTAGTCTGTGAGCCACTAAATTAGTTTTTAATCCGGTCTGAGCCGCCAACTCAGGCGGACTTAGCGAAGTTAGACGACGCGACACAACACGTAGCTTCATCACTGCTTGTCTTATTAAGTAAACTAGAGGACACCTAGTTTAGCAACATCGTCCGCGTATACCTCCTTTGTCTTAACCGGGTGAAGGTGTCCGTAATTTCGTCCACGCAACCATCGTTTTACCCGGTTACGGTCAAGCCGTAAGAAGCCAAAGAAAGGGCTATATGTTTAGCAGCCTATGAACGTTTCAACAATCGTCTTTATCATACTGAGTAATCACCTAAATTACAAATTTAGAACACCCCCGAAACGCTACTTAAACTGATCATAACTACAAAATTTGGAATTCTTAGCTACAATATTGGCTGAGATCTTGTCATTTGTTCCAATTAAAGCTGAATACATATCTTGAAAACTACTGGTCCTATATCCACCAAACAAAACTAAAAACCATCTCGACGGACAAGTCTTTCCAAAAAATAAACTGCATCAAATTAGTCGTGTTAAACTTATAACACACCTCTTTTTTCGTCGGGAGTTCAAATAAATAAATAAACGTTACATCAAATGTGCTTTATACTAAGTGTAAATAAATACATGTGATATAAATAAATAAAATAAATAAATGATCTCCAAAATGACTTTCCCGTCACCTTTTTGCCTCCCCGTATAAAAGGGTTAGTAAATGAATGCGAACAGACGACACACGTGAATCGTTTTGTCACCGCCCGCCGTCTGGCGGCGACGCGCAAAAACAATAAGTCCGCCTCGACGATTAATAATTGCGGACACGGGGCCATAGGAGCAGCGGGCTGTAAAAGTGTAGTCAGTAATTATGGTATAAGAAAATAAGGTATGACAGCCAGGACTTTCGACGTCATGACACTATGATTGGTCGGTTGGTTCTGTCAATCCGTTTCTGTGTTGCCAGTGGTGTATCATAAATTCATAATACTCCCCGATTCCCTTGTTACCAGTATGAATCTAATCCAATCGTGATTGTTTTAAATCAATTATTACGACAAAATGAAATTTAGTCAATGAACATGACAATTGTAATACATAAACTCATTATTATGTTTTTTTTGGCAAACATTGTTTTCCTTATAACAATTTTGTTATTATAAATAATATAATAATATAATAATAAATTCTTTATTTCGGACAATTTACATCCATAGTTTGTTAGTAAGGCTTACCCGCTACGTTAGTAAACTTAACACTAGATTCAAGTTAATATTTTTTTTTTACAGGTATATCACTAAAATAACATATTGTGCTACACTATTAATCTGCCCTATCCAGAATCTAAATAAATGGCAGTCATTCCTCTCCTCTAACGCTTTGAGGATGCCGTTGGTGCTTTGCCTGATGCGAGCCATCAGCGAGGTGATTCTTTTGCGGATTACGGCCTGAAAACAGTCAACGCGGGCCTCCGCAAACATACTCGACGCGCTGCACCATCTCGGCATCCCCAGCAGCATCCTCAACGCGTTATTATACTGCACTCGTAGGGCGCTATAAGCTCTTTTCGTATAATTAACCCACAGGCTGCTCGAGTAGAATGATTGCGTGTATGCTTTAAATAAAGTGAGCTTTACTTCAGTTGAGCATCGAGCAAACCTGCGGGCTAGCATATTACTCCGAACTGATAGCGCCCTACGCTCCCTTTCCATGTCACAGTCATCCTTCATAGTACTAGTCAAAATGTGACCTAGGTACTTCACCCTATCGACTACATTTAAGGCAGCACCATTCAGCACAATGGGAGGTATAAAATATGGTTTTATCTTACCCGCTTTAAACACCATGACCTCACTTTTGGTGCCATTGTACTGAAGTCCATGAGTGGAAGCATACGTCTCACATACTTCCAGCAACTGTTCAAGTGCACTGATTGACGGACTGAGAAGCACCATATCGTCGGCGTAACTAATGTTATTGACGCACGTCCCGCCAACATAACACCCGGCATGCATACTACTCAGTCTACCAATCAGCTCGTTGATATAAAGATTAAACAGCTTAGGCGACGTTATGCCCCCCTGCCTCACTCCACATTCCAACTTAAACTCTTTGGATAAAGCATTGTCCCACCTAACCTGATTTACCTGATTGCGGTACCAGTATTCAAAAATGTTTACATACTCTATAGGTATACCTGTTTCCCTCAGTTTTGGCCAGAGTATGTCATAGTCAACGCGATCAAACGCTTTAGACAGGTCGAGGAAACAGGCATACACAGGAGTTTTTCTATCCGTATAATACCCGACAGTATGCTTCAGACAGAAAATAGCGCTTTCAGTCGATAGTCCGGCCCGAAAACCGAACTGAGCGTCGTGTAACTTTATATACTTTTCAAGTTTTTGTCAATAACAGACTTTACCTGCTTGGCTGTAAAATAGATGTCACGCTGATCACGAATGGCCTCAGCATCAGACAACGATGCAGGGACCGAATACGAGTCAAGCAGAGGCTGTACAGTAAAATGACCCCTAAATAATTCGGCAATATCCCGATGGTCATTGATACCATCCACACCAACAGGAAGGCCCGGCCCCACACTCATTTGCTTGGTACCCTTCCAAAAATCCTTAAATCGTTTATTGCAGTGGGCTTCAGCTATTTTGTCCATTTTCAGCTGTTCCTGTCTATCCTGGCACCACTTTAATTTCGACTTAAAGATTTTCTTGGTTGAACGCATTTGCTCGTACATCCTACCTTCTGGCGGTCTCCCAGCAAGCTCCCACAGCTGAAATTGAAGCCGGGCCTCGCTGTGTGCGCCGGCCACATACATGTTCCAGCCTGCAATGTAACCACCTTTTCAGCGTTTCTTATATTTATGGGTCATTCTAGCTGCGTCAGTAAGCGTGCTAACAATATCACTGTACATATTATCTATAATAGCAAGATGCTCCGTATTTCTACATAGGCCATCACAACAAGCTCTAAGTGAGGGCGGAAAGTCAATGTATTTCAAGCGATCAGTACAAAGCTGGACAAATTCCTCTATTTGTTCACGTTGTCTTTCCACTCCCCAATCAACGCCTTCATTCATAGGGTTGTTAGCAACATTTGATACTTGTCTTAACATAGCAATATCACATTCCACGAGCATAGGAAAATGGTCGGACCAATAGACATCGTGCATCATGGTTATTTTTCTAATTTTGCCCCAAGCACACTTGGTAGTTAAGCAGTGATCCAACCATCTTTTACATCCGTACACGTCGCTAATATAAGTATAGGTATCCGAGTCAACACCAAAATACTCCAGATCCGCACAAACCCATTGTTGTTCCGTACAGAAATTTGTCAACTCGAGATAGAACGGTTCATTTACATGAGCATTAAAATCCCCGAGGAGATACACCGCTTGCACTTCACTGTTGTCAGAAATAACCGCGTGTAACTCACTCAGACATTCAGTAAATATTACTAGATTATCCTTAGTATCAGTAGGCATGTATACAGAGCCTACTATAAACGTTTTCCCACCAGAAGTCAATTTTATCATAGCAATTCTGTCAATGACACAGTTTATTACCGTCACTGCTTGAAATGCACTTTTTCTATACAGAATTCCTACCCCCCCGAATGGTCTTCCTACTAGTACCCCCGCTGTTACATCCACAGGTGACTTCCCGGTCCACCCAAAGTCGCTATCTATTGTACCCAGTAGGGGTAGGTCCATAGGTAGTAGCCATAATTCTTGTAATAGTACAATATCCGCTTTTTTACACAACGCCTGTACACCTTCATGTGAACGCTTTAGCGACCTACAATTATAAGTAATAATTTTACACATGTCCTCCATGAATAATTAATTATTTATTTTCATCAGAACTCTCCGCCTTTTGGCGAGGATCTTCATGTTTCCCTTTATAGAAAATGTATCTCCTGAAAGTAATATCACTAGGCCATAAACTATCATTCAGATAGTCATTCAACTTCGTCTTACTGACATAAACTTTGTACGAGTCGTAGCCTTTATCACGTTTCATGACTATTTTTGATAATGTTACCCTTTCCTTAGTCCTTTCAAAAATATAATCTATTATATCTTCACCCGACACGGCCTTGTCAACGTGGGATACAAATAAAGGCACTTTGACCTCGGCTGCTTTGAACTTTGTACCCGGGTTGGTGGTAGCACTTCCTTTACTGCAGAAATATCTATTTCTAGGGACTTTTAAGCGACAACTATAAAGCGACAACTATAAAGTCTCACTAGCAGAAGTGTCATACCTTATCCAATAAGTGGAAAGGTATCTTCAAAGCAAGAATAGGCTGTTGCTGATCCCGTGTAGTCACTTACCATGAGGTGTTACTGACGTCAATTGCTGGTCAATTTATGAATAAAAAATAAATAATGGACAGGACCGTCAGCGAGAACAGTTAGGCGGAGTGGAACGGGACTGACCTGATTTTGTGATAATGGTCTCCACCCAGCTCCTTTCTTGTCGTTGGCAATAGGATTTTAGTGCTCCTTTATCAGGCGAAGGAATAGAGATAATATAAATAATAATTTTATAATACACTAATAAAATACCCAATTCACGATAGAATTGAAGAGTTTCTGCCGCATTCTGTCATCAAATCATATATGCTAATGCTCGTGACAATAGGACCAACTATTTAGAACCCTTTAAACAGAAAAATATTTTTCCAAATCGGTCTTCTAGTAATTCATAAAATAAACAAACATACCAATGAATTCAGAACCTGTTCCGATTTTTGCCGTTGGTTAAGGAAGCTTCGTTTCAGTGCAATCGCTAAGGCTGTCTGTCCACAGAACCAGATCGGAGCGGAGATCGATTAGGGATCGGTTACCGTTATTCGGCTCCATACAAAATACCGTTATTCAATTTCGGTTTTTCGCTTATTAAACTCATTTTTAGGCTTCCGTACCCAAAGGGTAAAAACGGACCTTATTACTGAGACTTCGCTGTCCGTCCGTCCGTCCGTCTGTCACTAGGCTGTATCTCAAGAGCGGTAATAGCTAGGCAGTTGAAATTTTCACTGATGATGTATTTCTATTGCCGCTATAACAAAAAATACAAAAAATAAAATAAAATAAATATTTAAGGGGGGGCTCCCATACAACAAACTTGTTTTATGGTACCCTTCATGCGCAAGTCGGACTCGCACTTGCCCAATTTTCATATTATATTGGGCTAATTTCAAAGACCTATATCTACATATATAACGAGATTATACTTAATTAAATTGGAAAAAAAAATGCAATATTAGAAAGATATTGCAATTCTAATCAATACCCGTATCAAGCCTGATAAGGACTAATAACATTTATTTAGCAGCGTGATTGGATAATTTTTTTCCGCTCCGCTTCTGAACAGGCAGCCTAACGCGTTTCCACCGCTGGCTGTATGGCCCCACATGTATGCAAGGTCATTAATAATGAGTGTGACACGCCGTCACCTGCGTCACGCGTCACAAATGCATCATGCGAATTAACTGGACCACGTCATTATGTATATGACTGTTACTGTAATTTTAGATTAGTTGCTTATGTAATGTTATATTGAAGCTTCCAATTGCCAAAATACAATTAAATTAAAAAAGAGGATTATTTTGTCCACTATCAGCCCTGCACACACTAGTGCGTCTGTGACCCAACGATCACTTTTTTTATGTTTTCTACCCCCAAATATTCGAAATTTTTAAAAATTAAGAAAAACTGACTCAATCAAAAAATCTAGATAATTATTGAACCCGCTCACAACATTTCACGAGAATTGGTTAAGAAATGACCTCCTAACATCCGGACATACGGAGGATTTTTTTGGTCCAATTGAAACGGGACGCTTTGCTCGCTTCGTTTGCTCGGTCGGTTATATTTACCAAAAATAATGGCGAGTCCTTTCACGTTCAAAGTCTCTTTTTTTAATGTTCGTTCGAAAGGAAGAAACCCCATATGGAACGAATCTGTCTGTCTGTCTCAGCACTACAATAAAAATTTATTGTGCTGAAACAATTTTTGTTTTAATTACATGGTTAACTCAAAATCTTTACTACGAGTATCCATGGATATACTTACCAAGGAATTTTAAATTGCATTTTCAGTTTTTTTAAGTAAAAAGTATCCCGCTATTGTCTATAGGAATAATCTAGACGTCCAATATCGTCGGCGCCGGTATTTCCCTGGAGGCCACGGGTATATTAAGACTGGTAATAACGCTGTCTTAATACCTTGATGAGGTTTCGATGTGTAGAGAAAAATAATAATAAGGGAATGGATGAAATTTATGAAATCCTTGAACTTTTGTTTAAAGATAATTAAAAAAAAGCTTCAGGTTTCTAAAAATAGAAATTACAGTTTCCTCTGAAGCCAAAAACTATTTATCAATAGTATGATATGTTTAAGAATGACGGAAAAATATTTTTTCAAGAATTATGGACTTCAGAAGAAAAAAATGGCGAAGTGAAAATTCGATGAAATTAAACATTCGACAAAAATAATTCGGCGAAAAGGCAGAACCCCTTTTTCTTGCTTTGCTCTATGATGGTAAATCTGCACCGTGACTATATCGCGGCTTTATCGGTGCTGTATCGATGCTGAAACGCGCCTGTATCGCAATAGTAGCGATGCAGAATCGTGTTTGCGTATATAGAGCGACAGCTTCGTGACTGTATTACGACCTGTTTGCGACTGCATCGTTGTAAAAATTCGCCGTATGCCACCCGCCTTACTGTGGAAAAAATCTCGGCAGCTCTTTCGTCGCGTCCATTGTCAGAACCACAACAGACAAATGTACAATAATTATGTAGCAAGCATTTTTCTCTGAAACCATAAACCGATTTTTATAAACCAAACCTTACGTTATCAATAGTATGACATTTTCAAGAATTATGGAAAATGTATGATTTCAGAAGAAAAAACGGCGAAGTGAAAAATGCAATGAAACATTCGACTAAAATAATTCGGTCAAAAGGCAGAACCCCTTTTTTGATTACTTGTGCGAGGGTAGAGATAGAGAGCGATAGCATCGCGACTGTAATCGCTGCAAAAAGTGACCGTATGTCACCCCCCTTACTGTCGACAAAAATCTCGGCAACTCATTCATCGTGTGCATTGACAGAATTAGCTAGCTACATATATTATTATTCATCTGTGGTATAGACGCAAGAATCGCGACTGTATCGCGCTGTAAACGCGATAGTAGCGATGTAGAATCGTGTTTACGTGTGCGAAGAGAGCAATGGCATCGTTTTGCAACTGCATCGCTACCGCTGCAAAAAGTGACCGTATGTCACCCCCATTACTGTCGACAAAAATTTTGGCAGCTCATTCGTCGCGTGCATTGTCAAAATCACAACAGACAAATACACGAGACACGTCTGCGCGCACTGTAAATAAATCAACCCTCCCTCGAGGGGCGAGGGGGGGTATTCGTTTTGCGGTGAAAACGCTTGGAAAACACTCGTGCGGACTTGAGTTGAATGCAGATTGAGCTGTGATAGTTGACGTATGGGAGGAAAGTTGAGACGTGGACGCGGCGTTTATTTTTGCAGTTTTTAGTGGTTGCTATAGGTACACATAAACGAGTTGAACGGCTAATTTTTTTTTATTTATCTTTGTTTTCATTGTTTTTTTTTTCAGTAGGTATACAGGATGTGGATTCAGTATCTTGGTTATCACAATATTAATAAGAGGATAGTAGAGATGAGGGAGTGAACGTCATAGGAAAAATCTACTTATGCGCTGCGCCGCGTGGTGTTATCCGCTCATCCAACGGGAAAGGAGTAGCCTATGTGTTTATCCAGGGTGTCAGCTACCTTCATACCAAAATTTATCGAAATCGGTCCAGGCGTTTGAGCGTCAAGAAGTATCAAACATACACATAAACTCACAAGCAACTCACATAAACTCAAAAGCCCAAACTTTCACTTTTATGATAGTGTTGATTGTGACAAAATTAAGTTTATGTTGAATTGCATGGTTTATCAGTACAATTTGGCCACGTGTGTCCCTCTGCTCTACCCGGGATTTTTAGTAATACGAAAAACCAACTCGTAACGTGCATAATTTCAGATCGACTTGACTTAGGTAAGTTAATGTAAAACGATAGGATTTTAGCAGCACGTTATCGTAAAAAAAAATGCCACAGGCTTGGCAATAGACGAGTGACAAAAAGTTGCAATCGTCACTTACTAGGCAAGGCGATTTCTTGAATGGATTGTTAAAAAGACCACAGGATCACCGAGAGTGGAAGAAGCTTCTCTCGTACTGAAAAACCTATATCTAAGATTGGATAAACAGTAGACCACAGGGATGATGATGGTGATGATGATCACGTAGTCACAAAATCTTGTGATTTTGTGACTACGTGATCATCATCACCACAAAATCTTGTGATAAAAGTAAAAATTGCGACGTTGATTAGCACACTACAGGCCCGTGTGTCCCCCTTGCATCCTCCAGCCGAGATGTGTACGTAATACGAAAAATCAACTCGTGATCGCGCGCGGTTCCGTTCAATTAAGTGGCTTAGGCGCGGAATATTGTGGCGGAATATAGTGGCGCTAGTGAGGAATTCTGATTCTATATTTGGCAAAATATACCTACGGTTGAAAATGAAGCAGCCACACAATACATTCGATCGACTAGCTTGTACCGTTATTTCAACGGTACTAGTTACCAGTGAGTCGGACTTTTTCCGACACAAACTTCGACTCGCTGGTACACTGAGAAAAATGTCGTTTCGGCTTCATTTTAAAATATCGTGATATTGATCAGGAATATGATTAATTATACTAAAATAAAGTGATCCTCGGTAAATATCACGCTAGAATTGTACCATATAACGAAATAACTGTATTTCTAGATGAAGTAATGTAATAATGTGATGACCTTTCATCATAAGATTTAGTCACCGAATATAATATTACCATCTCGATAAAATATCATGCTGTTCTGTTAAAATTAAAGTATATTACAGAAATACGATGATACTCCAAAGAAAGATTATAATTATATTACACGAGGAAACTGTCACCATATTGTTTTAAGAAATTACTAGTAGAATTGCAGGACGTACATTGAAATACGGTGAAAGCACCGTACTGAAACAAGGTATGACTTGTCATATTATTTACGTTGTTAGCATCATATTTTTTAACACTGGTAATTCTGGAATATCATGACATCCTAATAATAAACAAAGCTATCACACAAAAATATGCGGAAAGTACAAAATTACGATGACCGTTCCGAAATTATATTACGCGCGTGCGTAAGTCACAGGCCCGTCACAGTAAAGTCATGGTAGGTACTCGTATAACAAAAATATATTGCATGAGTAAAGTCAGTAGCCATTTTTTGTTTAACGAAAGTGCACGCGCTACGCGAACAGTGTTGTGAATAATATGTGAAATGAATAATTAACTTCTTGAGTGGCGACCACGCACCGGATGACGCAGCGTGGGTACGCCCCCCCACAAGGTGGATTGATGACCTGGTGAAGGTAGCTGGAGTCCACTGAATGGGGGCGGCGCGGGACCGGTCACAGTGGCGTTCTCTGGGGGAGGCCTATGTCCAGCAGTGGACGTCTTTGTGCTGATGATGATGATGGATCAATCACAGCAGATTTATGGCAGATGGAATTTGGCCAGTTACATTGAGAAAATTGCTGGTAAGTTGAAGTATATACAACCTAGTACTAGTCGTATTGTTTGTTAATTGATTACTAAACCAGCCTAATTGGCGCCTTGTTTTTTTTTTGTGCTTTGTGATTTTGTTTTGGTTTGATGAGACAAAGTGGTATATGGTGAGCGCTATGTTATATGATATGGATGGACCTTATTATTGAGCAGGTCAATCAGCTGGTTCCCCTCCGTTAGCCCGAAAAACTTTCATCCTAATTTCATTGGCCCTAATTTTGGTAACCCTAAAATCACAAACCCGAATTTTCATTCATCCTAATTAATGAATCGCCCTAATTTCAGGATTCCGAATTTTCATAATACCTAATTACTTCATACCGAATTCTCACTAGCCCTAATTTGCACTTAGCCGATTTTTTTAGACTACTAATATTATGATACCTAATAATGCTAAAACCTAAATTTTATCAAACCTATTTATCTATAAACCTAAGGCGAGGGCTGCTCTCCCTCCGCGCCTCCGGTTTTGGAATAACACTAGGGTAGGACAGGCAAGACCACGACGTGGAGTCGAAATTGCCATAGACTCAGGATGTAAGTACTCTTTTGACGCTCCGCTCGCTTCGCTCGCTCCGCTATACATTGTCACAATAGAAACCTAACCTAACCTACAGTTTTCGGGGTTCAGCCAATTCGATATTTGTCCAAATCCGTATTTTCTGTTTTAACGTAAAAATAGGTTTAATAATCTTTAGTACTCTTGACATTTAGTGTCAGTAATGATTAGGTCTAATAATCATTAGGTGTGGTAATTATTAGGTTATTTCATATTAGTATTGTTGACAATTAGTACAAATCATTATTAGAGTATTGGATTATTAGGTCTAACAACTAATTAGGGTATAAAAATTAGGTGAAATGACATTAGGGCTAATGAAAATTAGAGCTAACGTTGATAGGTGTAATAATATTAGCACTTGCGTTATTAGGTCAAGTAGGGGAGTACCCAATCAGCTATATCACGGGGCGTGTCACGGCGACTCTTTTAAAATTACAACTAGGAAAAACTAACTGACCTAGATGTTATATGTAACTGATAAATACATTTTTGTTTCAGGTGCGAGTCATTATTGGAAACATCGGCCGAAGGCCTCAAAGCAGGCGCCTTAACCGCGGCACTACGCGGGCGTCTAAGCAAATTACTATTGGAAAAGCTAGTGTGACGATAGATATGTAATTCGGTATTGCCTCTTCTTTACTATGTATGTTCTAAGTTCTAGTAAAAATAACACTAATTCAGGAGAATGATAATGTGATATCCATAACGGCGTTGACATTCATGGTTTATATTATATGCTGTAAGTATGTTACTTTAAAAACAATATACAGTGGGCTGAATTTTCAGAATCCAGAGCGTTCAAATTTTTCGCTTATTCCATTATATATTAGGTACGAGTATGCATGCTTTTTCGAGCGCTTGCTTCTCAAAAAATCGACTCGAGATGATTTATCTTGTGCCCATGGTAGATTGTTTGCATATAATGTTCAACTTTTATGCTGTACAAAGATGTTTATAGAATTTATTGACATAGACATAAACAACTTTATGTGTACGGAATTGAAATAAAAAATCAATGAATGCAAACCATCTGTATTAAACTAATAATAAATGAATTTTATCATAGATGTATTTAAATTTTAAAGATATAGGTAAGAGTTTATTATTTACTTATGCCCTTTTTGTGTGAAATTGTAACTAATTTAAAATCAATAAAACCTTTTTGCTAAAAACATTTTTTTTTCTTTCTATCATTGTCTTCTCAATAACGCTCTGGTATATTGTGATCTTTTTTGGTTAAGCATCAAGTACTTCTGATATATTTCTTGTTATGTATGCCCACTATTTGTCTATTTATTTATTTTAAGAGGACGCAGTGCGTGTAAAGGTTTCCTCGTCTCTGTAATTGTGTTTTCTATTATACTAAACTACTTGATTAAAATCGAATATCGAATACAAATGAAGCTTTGTATCCATTACTATTTACTATTCACTTTTTTAACTCAACGGAAAAAGTCACCAGTTGTCCCCGTTAAGTTAAAATGGGGAAAGTAATTGATACAATTTCCATTACATAGAATATGAGTTGTATTTGATATTTGACTTTAATAAAATAATTTAGTCTAGTAGAAAACACTATTACAGTGACAAGAATGCCACTAGACGCATAGTGTCCTCTTAAAATAATAGGAAAGGATAGATAAATAGTGAGTAGACATAACGAGACAGAACACAACAATATAGGGAAAGCGTAGATAAAAAGTAGGAAGAGCTAATAGGAAAACAACAAAAATATGAGGAAAGCACCTAAACAATAGCAGGCAAGCAAACAAAAATATCAGGAAAGCCTAGATAAGTACTAGGAGTAAATAATATGATATTACTGAAATTAGATGAAAGAGCGTATATAGAAGTAAGAAATCATACAATAATACGATGACGGCATTTAAAGACAATAGGAAGAAATAAAAGGAAATATCGGAAGTAAGAGGAAATCACTTAAAATTATGAGGAAAGCATACTAATGTATGATGACGGTAATATTCTCATATGGGGTCTTCCCACAACTTATGATGACTTTCACCATAAACGCTTGTTACGAACCACGAAATATGTGTCTGCTTCCTCCTAAAGCGTGGTGACAGTTCATCATATAATACAGTGAGCAACAGCGGCAGTAGTATCATCGTACCTTTTGGTGATATCAGTATGCTCCCTACTTTACGTGAAATCATCATCATTTTAACTGAATTCACCTATGTTTTTGATGAACAGTTTTCTCAGTGTAGTAAGGAATAACCAGCCCTGATACAGTTTAATTTCTCTTAAAAAAACAATGTTGTTAATCCAACTATTTGGTTGGTTTGGAGTCATTTGAGCTGCTTACTTTGGTTTTTTTGATCGTGTGAATGAAAAAAAACATGTTCAACTAGTAACACTAGGTACTGTTCCCTTACCTACATTTTCATCGACTATATAAAAAAATTTGGACTCTTTGAAATATTCTTAGCGGTAATTCAGTGACTTCTCGGATCCAATTTCTGACGTAAGGGATCCGGCCGTAGAACCCTGACTGGTCGGCGTTCGCGCATCCGACTCTAATGACACCTGGCCCACTAGTTTGCCGTTCACTGCTTCTTCTATCTATACATCTCCTTTACGTGTACCAGTGTAATTAGTTATAACACAAATGTAATCATTGTAATTGTTTTAAGTATTATTTACGAAAAAATGACTTACTGTTGAATTTCTTTCGGCTTTCTTCTCAACAGCGGTCTCCTCTTGCGAAATGCCGGTAGATTCACAATCTGACTTGTAAAAGTGCCCCTGTGGCCTACTTACTGATTAATTATTTCATTTCATTTCATTTCTTCAATCCTGCCGGCAGTCGACTTTTCACAATCAGCACCTCTAGCACAACTGTGACGCGACTCTATCACGCGCGTGAAATATTACTCATCTCTTTCTATGTGGTACTATAAGAGAGTGATGGTTGTCGCGAATTTAACCAAATTAAATTGCACTGAATTGAAATTAAATTGTATTATACTTAATGTCACGCATTATTCATGTTTTTATCTATGTAATGCTAAATAAACAAATTTCTTTATTTATTTCTTTGCTTCTCCTATATCGTGGGTATTCTCGATTCAGAGGGGAAGATCGTCAATTCTAGACTGAGAATATATAAGATTACATTTTATTATTTTTTCCTTATTGTTGGGACAGTCATAGAGAGCTAAATTAATTTATTTCGTTAAAATATTTCATTTAATAAAATAAAAACGTAAGAAGAAAACAGTTTAGCTGATTTGTATTTGGCTGAGTTAAAATGATATCCGATTTTGTAATTACGATGGTTATTAAGAGCTTTATCCAGTGACTTCTCGGATCCAAACTCTGACGTATGGGATCCGGCTATAGGCGCCTGGCTGGTCGGCGTTCACTCAGCCGAAGAAGCGGATCCCTGTAACTACGATGGCTAGAGCGGTAATCCAGTGACTTCTCGGATCCAATCTCTGACGTATGGGATCCGGCTGTAGACCCCCGGCTGGTCGGCGTTCGCGCAGCCGACTCCGAACGACACCAGGCCTACCAGCTTCCCGTTCACCACGATGGGACCTCCAGAGTCACCCTAGAAGAATAATAAAATAAATTAAAATAAGCTGCACTAGCTAGAAGCGCAACGCAAACTTTGCATGGGGGTGCGCTAGCCTTGCAGCGCTATCCGTTAGTAAAAACATATTTATTCACTCATAACACCAAAACGGTTGGACGTATTTTAACCAATTTTGGTACAGGGATAGCTGTACATCCAACGACGTTTAAGATACATTTTGTCGCACTAACAGTAAAGAAAAAAAATACGCGGACGAACTTTCCATCGCTTTCGATCCATTGTTATCCATAACATTTTCGCAATACATAGAAAGCATTCATGACCCAGACTCATCACACAAATATGTTCACAGCATCCTAATTGCGTTATTATACTGCACTTGCATTACCTGACAAGAGTCCTTAGTCCCATTCATGTAGCCCGCGCAAAACATGCGGTCGGTGACGTTCTGGTAGCTCGACATCGGCAGTTCCTTGCAGACTTCGTTCGACATTATGGGCACGAAGACGCGCCGTAGGTGGTCCTGCATGCGGCTTTTCTGCAACGATACAGTATAAATGCGTGGGTAAGTACGGATATAGTTAATTGGTAAGGACATTAAACACCAAGCTATGGGGCGTGGTGCGAATGGAAACCAACAGAAACTGATGGAAACAGATCGTCCTTTCCAAGAAGAAGACTTCCGATAATCACGACCTTCAGTCATGATTCAGTCATGAAGTTACGACCATAGAGATAAATAGAGAAAACATCCTTGTTTATTTATAAGAATAAGGCTAGAATTGTATGTACTACCGTAAACGTACCCAACTATAGTCCAATCATCCAACTATGGTCCAAAACAAAACTCGTTTATTTTTATCGAAGTCCATATTCTATCAGTGATTTTATACGTTTTTATTTAAGTTTGTTTAATTATGTTGTTTACCTTAGAGTTTGTTTGTAATAATTGTCATAATATTAACGAGTAATTTTCGGATTAAATTGGACCATAGTTGTGTGGACTGGACTATAGTTGGGTAGTTTTACGGTACATACATTGATGATATATGATATCAAAACAAGTGATACGATTCGAAGATCAACTATGGTGAAAACTTTTATGACCTTACCGGATTTGATCCGATATCTTTTGCCATTACGGTACAAGTGATCTTTCAGTTACCCAAAAAAAATAGTGAAATAGGCTATTTGGAAGATGCTAAGCATAAGTGGACTTTGCGGTGTCATCATGCCAAAATTATTTGACGGATTTCGAGTATTTAGTCTAGGTACTAAAATTAGTAAAATAAGGAAGGTATTGATTTTTTCTTGCACGTGAGCGAAGTTGCAGCTTTTGCTACTAAATAGATAAATTATCGTTTGAACATCGAACCCGCGACCTTACCGATCACATCGATAACCTTGGCTTACACGATATATGTACGAATTTCAATCCTTTATTGGATCTGATTTTGATATTAGATTTTCGCTATAAATATTTAACGATCCGTCAGGATTAAAATGGGATAAAAGTGGCGTAAAAATTGGATAACATTAATATTCGAGCGCGTGAAAAATGCAGACCGCTCGAGACGCTGAAGGTCGACCCTTATCAATCAGGTTAGTGAAATATCATACCTCTTGGATTTTTGATCAGGTACAGAAATATTATGCTAAACGTTCCTGGCTTTCAATGTTCTGAAACTATGCTTTATGAAAGTAAAGGACATACAGTTTCTTCTACAGTTTCGTATTAGTTTTAGGACAGGTCTCTGACGAAAGATCGGCGCTATGTTCTTCGCAGCATTATGCTGAGTGCGCGCCTATTTCATACCACGACACAGAATTCTTGATAAGTATCTAATGATCAATTTAATTTAACAACAAAATACCTTAGTTAAGTCTTATTTTCTTTAGTGTTTTGTTTTTAATTATCAAAATTGTTTAGCTTATAGATAGTAAATCTCAACGTTGCTGTTGTTGTGGATCAATAAAGTTTTTAGGTATCTATGTATTTATGTATTTATTTACGGATAAATGGAGCGAATTTCACGTTGCGTTATTGTGAACGAAATGTATAGGTCATGCTGCACCCACTTTATATTATGTTTTTACTTTGTTCAATGTATTTCCTGTTCTTATTATAATTACCTATTATTCCATCTATTATATTGTCTGCGTTATGTTAGGTCTGTTATTGTTTTTGTACCGTTATAAAAGTAGTTTCATGTCGATATTTTGTTAATGTTAGTTAAGTTTAGAACTTAAGTTTGCCAGTGCCTTGGCGTATAGTTGTAATGCTGGTAAATAATTGCATAAAGTTGTAATTGCAGCAGTTATTAGCCCATTATTATTTAGAATATCTCTTGAAAATACCTATATTATAAATTATCAACACTTTTCTAAGTTTAATCACCATTGTCTCCTGGGTGACGGGACAGAATAACAACAAGAAAAATTTGATCCACCCAGATTATTCATAAAACTATTACGATTATGTTATAACTAACTGGTACACGTACATAGATGTAGAACATTCTCCAGACTAAAAGCATCTCACCTTGTACTGTGTGTGTCCCCATCCACTGACGGCCCCCGCAACCCCAGCACTGATGTCGCTGGGACTGCCTATCGCGATGGGACGAGACGCGGGGGTGATGGGAACGGGCCTCTCCAACAACACCAGCTGATAGTCCCAGTCGTGTGGGTGTGATTTTGGCTCCGCGAACCAGAGTGGGTGGGAGAAGTGGGCGCAAATGTAGTAGCGGGTCGCTTTACTCCGGTACGTCGAGCCGGCGAGGATGAAGGTTTCTTTCTCTCTAAAACAGGTCAAGACATCAGACCCATCATCTTTAGGTCAGACTGTAGTCAATAATATATGGGCGGTGTGTCTAAAAAAACTTGTCGCGCGTGTGACTCGTACTTGGTAATTTATTGGATTTTCGCTGATAAACGATGTGGATATACTTAAGAGATACTTTATTAGCAAATCAGTTTTTGCACACGAGTAGGGTGTGCTCCTAAATTCTAAAGTAATTTTACCCGATTACGGTAAAGTAGAAAAAGTGTTTTATGTTTTTCTTTCTGGCGCGAAGAAAATTACAAGCGGCTTCTGGTATTCAATAATGTATCTTACTTGATGATGATAATCAATAGGTAGAAGGATAAATTGATGTATGGCTGGATGGATGGTGAATGGATGTTAGGATTAATGGATCGGTGGACTGAGTGATGTGTGGAAGGATAGATAGTGTAAAAGATGAACAAATGAATGGATGGATTGATGACTAGACAGATGTGTGGATGGATTGTTTATCGATTGGTGGATATATAGATAACAGCTTGAAGTGTTGTACTTACTTACAATGTGCAGCAGTGAGAACCCATTCCGGAGCGATCAGGGATCCGCCACAGTATTCCCCGTAAAGGACCTGAAACGGGGCGTCCGTAATGTCGATGGCTTTGCCACCTACTATCCTCCAACTGAGCTGTAACATAAACAAACGATTTACCATGGACCAATAAAAATAAAAAATAGAACCATTTTTACTAATTTATTCAATCGTCGCAATCCACCTTCTACGTTTAGGTTGTTATCTTCTTGATAATCGGTGGATACGAGAGCCGTCACCCTGCCCCACCTTTGACTCCCACTACTGGTGTAGTGCGTCGCATGCGATGGACTTAAACTATAAAATATAAACGATAACTGCTTGCGGGCCTACCACGGGGCTGCAGAGGTAGAAACAAACCCGTCCGGGTACCAGGACAGGTGCCTATTTCTGGGTCACGAACCAGCCATCACCGTGACTGCACAATAAATATTGGATCAAGTACCTTTCATCCAGCGGCGTAATCTGCTGGGGGATGCGACACTAGATCGGCTACGCGCTGGAAGTACTGGCTTCGTGGCATTCATTTTCCATTTTTTTAGAGAATATTGGCTTAATTAAACCGTTGATACAAAGATCAAAGTACAAAGAAAAATTGAAATGCATAACCTGGCGGAAGAGACCTGGAATCGAACCCGGTAGCTCTGTATTACCTGTCCAGCGTGTTAACCTCTCCGCCATCCTAACGCTAAATAACCTATCGAATTTTTCCTTATGCTTTACGAGTATGTGTCGATCTTTGCATTGTTTAGTATAAAAGCTTTACACTACTTTACAGCAGTGAACAAGCAAGCGAGAGAGGGCATCAAACCATTGATGCAAAGATCAAAGCTAAAATAAAAAATGAAAAATTAGTTACCTGCTGGAAGAGACCGGGAATCGAACCCGGTACCTCTGGATTGCCGGTCCAACGCGTTAACCACTTCGCTACCCTAACTTCCAAGCAACCTATCGAATTTTTCGTTATGCTTTGTGTGTCGATCTTTGCATTGTTTATTTGAAAGGTTTTACACCTTAGTGTATAGCCCGAGTGGACGCTTGAGGCGGGCGTGCGGTGTGCATGTTAAACAAATGAATCTCATACTGGTGTCCTGAGTAGACGCTGCACAAAGCGAATGCCGAGCGGGCAAGTTAGCGGCCAATGCAGCGTCGAGCGG
The DNA here is from genome assembly GCA_932273695.1 of Apotomis betuletana. Classification (NCBI taxonomy): domain Eukaryota; kingdom Metazoa; phylum Arthropoda; class Insecta; order Lepidoptera; family Tortricidae; genus Apotomis; species Apotomis betuletana. The sequence continues at coordinate 13,857,143 of OW026323.1, read as the reverse complement.
GGCGTCGCAGACAGGGTCTTAGCGTACTGATAATGTGTGAGCGGTACCGGTGTCGGCGGTTGATACTCCTGGAGCGAGTCTTCCTCTCCCTCCAGGATCTCGTGGTAGTATCTGTAGTTGCGCGGCGGAACCCGGCGGGTAACGAACATACGGAAGTAGTGGGACACGCAGTCGGGCGACAACGCACCTTGGATCCGCTTCTCTGGAAGGAAAGGTCATTTACAATATTATAATAGTACATTACTGAAGACGCTGGAAAGGTTTGGTGGCTGGGTTTCGGTGAGTAGATATAAACGGATAGTGATACAAGCCCTTTTCACAGCTAGGCATGTATAGTGTAATGAAATTAAAAATACACCACTCAAAAAAGATAATAATTCAGCTGTTTAGCCTGTTCATGAACACAGACGCCATGATGGATTAAAAAAAAATACTTTCCGGCTTAGGTCTTAAATTTTGTATGAAATTCCTTTACAGTTCTCTCGAGTTGTTCCGCCCGAAACTTACTTCGAAGCCTGTTATAACGCACGTTATGATTATGACATTTAATTGCATGTTTGAGAAAAAAAATCTAAAATTGTATTGAAAATCAGTCTATGGTGAGGATAAAAATCTTACAGCGCTTTACAGGATTTGTGTGGGCGCGCGACGCCGACTACACAGTGTACAGCACCATCTTGGCAAAAATGTATTTGTCTTCTCATCACGCCAAAACAGCTGGTCCTATTTTAATACATTTCGGTACAGCTATGCACAAAGTTGCGGGACCCTTCTAGTTTTCATAATGCATACGTAACCAAAACTTTATACGGTAAATGGCCCCATTTTGGGGTCTATATAAATATTATAGAAATAATACTGAACGACTGATTGAGTCGGCGGCGGTTCGTTGCGCGATAAGCAACATTGACATGTTAACATCTACATTTCACGGACTACGTCTTTTTATAGGTATAGATGCAAATGACTTGTGCCGTTTTTGGCTACTTTTTAGGGTTCCGTACCCAAAGGGTAAAAACGGGACCCTATTACTGAGACTTCGCTGTCCGTCCGTCCGTCCGTCCGTCCGTCCGTCTGTCACCAGGCTGTATCTCAACAACGGTGATAGCTAGACAGTTGAAATTTTCACAGATGATGTATTTCTATTGCCGCTATAACAACAAATACTAAAAATAAAATAAAATAAATATTTAAGGGGGGCTCCCATACAACGAACTTGTTATAGATTATATATATGTATAGGTACGGAACCCTTCATGCGCGAGTCGGACTCGCACTTGCCCAATTTTTTAGTCCTGTGTCCGTGAACGTGTTAACATGAAAACACAAACCAGCATTTTATCTCCAAATGAAAACGCGCACGTAGCAGCATGGCATTACATTTCGTTCTACAACGGTTCATTCAAATGTCGTAAACTACATTCAGTACCCTTAATATGAGTTTACAGTAAACCCTAGCTTGATAGACAAAAGTTTCATCGACTTTTCATTTCATAGAAATATCATTTCATCGAAAGCATTTTTTTTTTCTGAAACCATAAAATATTTTCGAATTTAATGTATAGGTATATTTCCAAGATTTATGAAAAGTGTATGACTTCTGGGGAAAAATTGTCTATGAAATGAAAATTATATGAAACTAGCTGTGCCCCGCGGTGCTACCCGCTCATCCCACGGGAACACTAAATTTATTCGGGATGAAAAGTATCCTATGTCCTTTCCCGGGTCTCAAACTATCTCCATACCAAATTTCATCTAAGTCGGTTCAGCGGTTTAAGCTTGAAGAGGTAACAGGCAGACAGACAGACAGACACACTTTCGCATTTATAATATTAGTATGGATATAGCATTCGGTGAAGTGGTTTTCTATAAAGCAGGGTCTCTCGTTTACAGTTATCGTACTCGCTAGCGACTGTGTAAACGATTTGTCTGGGGAATAGTACAGTGCCCCCTAGCGTACTCATCGGTGTGGACTGCTGTTTGCTGTCATCACAGACAACCCCCACTAGACGGAGCATGTTAGGCGACCCGCGCGCACCAACGATATGGTACGGCAGAACATTAAAGTATCAACACGGCGGCCACCGTTTGGTTGCGTCCTTGTTTATGAGGTCTCTCTACACCACTTAACACTACAATTTACCATGTTATTTATTTAATTTATTTTTTCGTTGACGTACGCATGGATCATAAACAAGGACGCAACTAAACGGTGGCCGCCGTGTTGATACTTTAATGTTCTGCCGTACCATATCGTTGGTGCGCGCGGGTCGCCTTACATGCTCCGTCTAGTGGGGGTTGTCTGTGGCTGTCATTCATTCATTTTCACAATCCCAGAGCATCAGTCTAGTCATCAGTCCACTGCAGTGGGCGGGGCACAGATTGCTCGTAGAACCGACGGCTGGTTGGGCAGAAAGGTTCTTGAGTGGCGACCGCGTACCGGAAGATGCAGTATGGGAATGCCCCTTCAAGGTAGACCGACGACCTTATTACCATCGCGGGCAGGACCCATCGCTGTGGAGAACTTTGGGGAAGGCCTTTGTCGGCAGTGGACACGATCATTACGATTCAAGTATAAGAGAGAAAAACGAAGAAAACCCTAAGAAACACGTTTTCTACATTGGGTACCCTTTAAATTTGTTTTTTTTTTTTATTATTTGTTATTTTAACGGCAATTGTTAGTAAAACATTATGCAAAAATCTCAAGTCTACTTATTACGGTAAGAAAGATACAGACAGACAGACAGGCACTGCTGTATTCCGTTAACACCCTTTGGGTACGGAACCCTAAAAGTAAGACACCAAAGCACGGAACCCTAAAAACAAATAATGGTATATCAAGACAATACGTCACAAATAATCTAAATAAATATTTTAAACCGTGACGAACCAAAAGTATTAAGTTCTCATGCGTATTGTGGCATGTCGAATGCGTAACACGGTACCAATACGTGTTGAAGCATATAAAATATACATTTCACAGCTTGGAAAATGTTTTGCATGGTCTGGGCTGGATGATTTATACAACGTTGTCTTGTTTTCATGCAATTATGGAACAATCGACCGTGTTTTAGGGTTAGGCTTATAGGATTACTTTGTAGTCCGTCCGTCTGTCTGTCTGCCTGTCTATCAAAAAAGAAGACACGGCCGTTTATGCCGCAATTTTAAATAGGCATACACAATGCACGGCTCGTATCTGTCAAGATTCGGACCATTTTTGCAATTTGGTAAAATTCCCAATATTTATCACCCTGATTGTAATAAAATATTTTTTTTCTCAATAGTACGAGGTGCGTACCTATACTAGATTCATAAAAACATTTCGAGATCAATATGGTATTAAAGTATTATCATTATTATCACGCAATTCTGAATCCACATACCGCAGAAAATTGATGAAAATTAAGTTACTTGTTTGTTACTTATATTACTACAAAATAAAGTAGACAACGTTTGGGACAGTGTGGAAACAGGACATATCCTTATTTACGTTTTATTTTAGATATTATTTATTTTTGAATTACCTTTATTTTCACTACAAGTCGTGTTGACTTGTCCAGTTCTGCACGGAGAGCCATCTTTGCGGGCACAATATGATCCTTTAACAAAAAGTAAAAAGATATATTATAATGATCCTATTTTGCATAAGGTGTGTATCGCCTTATACACTTACTAATAATATACAGTTACTATAATATATTTGCTGATTGTATTATACTTGTTGACAATGTATGACTAATACTGAATAAATGGATATGGATATACAAAATAGGATTAAGTACCTATCGTGAGTCTAAACTTATGTTTCCGATCATATTCATTCGTCCGTAAGCAATTTTTTCCCCAAAACCGATCATATTCAGAATAAAACAAATCTAACCTAATTAATGCGTTCTTTGAATCGATTTTTATAATTGTCGCAAAGAACTTCACCAAATATCACCAGGGACGAGGGGGGGTCAAAAAGTAGCCGAGAAAACTTCGCGTGATTTGTGCACAAGCCCTTACTTATATAGATTAATAAATATATATTATATAATACATCCAGGACCAAGAAACAAATATTCAAGTCCATCACACAAATATTTGGGCATAAATATTTTCATAAAGTAAATATTAGATGAAAAACAAAAATAGGAATCTTCAAATGATCTTTGGTCTAATTAAAACGAAATCAAGAGTATCAAAGCCTTTGCTAAATTGAAATTGTTTAATTTTACTGAAAAGATAAATAATGACAATTAAGCACATTTAATATTTTATTTGGCTGTAGGTATTGAAACAGTTAAACAGATTTTCATAGGATTGCTTTTGTTTGTTTAGGGCCGATACTTGACAAAGAATACAGAATGTTGCAACGATTATAATCACTAAACTCGTGTGTTCATAAGTTTTGGGACGAATTTAAAAAGTTGAATTTGAAATAAGAACATGCCCGCAGCTTGCTTCGAGTGTTTCGAATTTTAAATTTGGAACATTGGTACTTTAAAATTATTTTTTGATTATTTGCCATTCTTTATCGAAATGGCGGGAAGCGAAATCTACACGGAAGTGGCTAAAAGATAATTTACCAAGCTTTATTAGTACTGAAGAATGGCCTTCGTCAAGCCCTGACTTAAACCCGATGGGTTATGTTTTGTGGACAGAATTGGAGCTAAGAGCTTGCCGAAAGTCACATCCAAACCTCCGGTCCCTAAAACGCAAACTAGTGAGAGAATCGGAGCTAATATCTATAGAAAAACGTGCCGCTATACTCGTCAGAGTGGTCAACACGTTTAAAGCCTGTATAAAAAAACAGGAGGTCATTTCGAGTAAATTTTATTATTTTTCTATTTATTCAATGCGTTTATATATTATTTCTGTTATTTATAATATGAGTTTTTTTTTCAAACCTTATGAACACACGAGGTACAATCAAAGTTGGGCATTCAACAATAAATCGTCATTCTAAATAACGCGCCGCGAGAATATCATGTTTAAGAATAAATCAGAGCAGAAAACATTGATTAAAACTAATTTCATAGACATACGAATAAATCAATCTATGATTGATTATTTACAATAACGTTCGCATAGTTGTTATCTGGATTCAGATTAAACACGATGAAATGACTGTGGGTCGCTATCGAATGTTTTTCTATGGCGACCACATAGCTTTCGGTCGCGAACAACGATCCAAGGTCGTGACCAAATCGAGTCGATGGTCGATACAATGCCTAATTGGTCGGGATTGAGAGGTCGATGGTCGCGACCCACATGATCGCGACCTATTTGGTCAAGACCCACTTGGTCAAGTCTCACTTGATCGCGACACACTTGGTCTGACATAATTTAACAATGAAGCGACTAACATTCAAAAACTTAATAACTGAATTGTGTATTGTAACTTCGTTGGTTCTCTGTATGGCACAAAACACCGGTTGAAATTCAGTCAAGGTCTAAAATTGTTTTCACTGTTAATTATTTGTATTTAATAGTTAATAATTTCATATCATTTGGTTATTGTTTGGCTTCTGACTTAGTTTTTCGATAACGGACATTGTTATTTTGATTAAAGCAGTAACGTCTGCTAACGTAAATCAAATGTTTACAATGAAGCGAAAAATTGAAAAATTTAATGGTTCAGACAGGATTCGAACCTGTGTCTGAACCATTAAATTTTTCTATTTTTCGCTTCATTCTAAACAAATGGACATTGTGTTTTTTTTATTCAACCGAATGTACACGTAACCCATAACTTTCTGGGCAAAAACCTCATTTATGTATTTCTACTTATCTCCGATTGCTGCTATTGCTTTTTATTTTTTCATGCCATCTCACATCTTCTTTTTGGTCTGGTTCTGCTACGATATTCATCACAAAGTCCATTGGATTGAAGTTGGCCTCGTCTGATCACTCCCTATCACATTATTATTTTACCGTTTTACTCTTTTGCCATTGTTGGTTCTACTTCTAACTTATAACTATTACTCGTATAATCTTGGCATTTAATTGTAGGTACAACTGGCTTCCCGCGACACAGGGTCAGCCTAGTGCGGACCCCAGGCAACTACGTATAGGAACAAGATATACACTTATCTACATACCACATCTTATTTTATGGGATTACTTATTTACAAAAAAGATTTTTCATTATTATTTTACTTTCGGTGCAGTTCTCTCCTGCCCGTTCTTTTTAACGCAAGCTAACGCTTCTCGATATGACACGTCTACCTTTCTGTCACAATCCCAATCATCATCATTTCAGCCATAGAACGTCCACTGCTGGACACAGGCCAATAGACTTGACACCGTTGGTTTCTTGTCAGTCGCCATTGCGATTTAAGCTTCCCTTTTTGTTTACCATCAGGCGAAGTGGAGCCACTGTTATGCTGTTATAAAAAAAGGGACCCGCATCCAGCGCGTCCGTGATCTAACCTGGTCGTCCGACCTTGTCCGTCCTACACTATGTATCAGTATCACAATTTTTTCAACGAATAAATCATATTTACCATTTATACACAACTCGATAACGCACAACATACACCACACAGAGGACCACATTATACCATGACCACTGCGCCGACCACCACGCAATGAGTACCACCAAATGGAACACTTAATGCCTACCATTACGTTTGTGACGAATTGGTAACACAATATAAAGATTATTAGCAGTATAATATTAATGATAAAACTCCACAAAACGCTGCATAAAATCACCTGATAGATATGTAAAAGGCCTTGATGATGAATATTTATGACAAAACGTTCAAGTCAAAGTGTTTTAAATGTGAAACATTGGTAATTGCTACAGAGATGTTATCAAATTTAGCATAGCTTAGAGCTTTACAGTTAGCTTAGATGTAAAATCTTCAGGCAGATTGCAAAAAGACTGGTCAACACCACGATGGGGGACCGACGAGCTGGCAGCTTCCTCGCTCAACGTATTAGCGTTGCTATTAAGCGAAGTTATGCTGCCAGCGTCGTTAGGACCATGCCAAAGGGGTCCAATTTATAAAGTCTTTTTTAATTTTAAATTTGCTCCGTCTTAGCATATTTATTTCAGTTAGTTAAGTTCTTAGTTTATAATTGTATTTTAATCTCCAAGCGGAGGCCGACATTTATTTACTGCTTGTAATAATTTCACTGTGACGCGGTCACAGCGCATTGTGATCAAATTCATTTAGTCGTAAATATACTTTAGTGTGTTAATATTCTTGCAAACGCACACGACTTTAATCATCTTGTAATCGCGAGTAGGTTTTGCAATTAGGTACATATGTAGGTACAATGTCATCTTGGAGCAGCCAATCTAATTACAAGCTTTTATTAAGTTAACCGAGCGAGCGAAGCGTGACCGTTTCTCAGCTTGGTCAAAATTCTTTCATTTGTCCGGTTATTTGGATATTCGGATGTCTTTCTCATTTTTACAACAATGAGGCTGCAACAAGGCGCCGAGTTAAATAACCAATATAAAATACTCGTATTTTAATGTATATTTCCTCGTGTTAGTCGGGACCGGTAATCAATATTTTGAATTTGGTTAATGACAAATCGCTACGGACGTATTCTCATGCAACTATATAGCACTATCCCTCGGCAGGACGGACGCTTGTTAGGCTATAAAAAATCCTTATAATAAAAAATGTAAGTAGACCAGTTTCGTTTCTCCCACTTTAATCAAACATAAGTCTACGCATCTCATTGCCCTCAATTTTATAACCATCCACTTTTATATCAGTCCCTAAAAACCTTGAGAAAATCTTTTACGCCCACTATCTTACATCCAAAGTGTCATAACTCCATGAAATTCTAGTGATATACGTCTCTTTGTCGTTGAGTAAGTAGTATCAGTCCCTACTTGGTTACAATGCCCTAGAGTACCACCCTCAAGAATCAATTTCCGACATAGCACGACATAACATGTTGGACGTAAACTAGGGGGCGGCGATAAGCCGTTTTGTCGACCTCGATAAAGTGCGGACGAAAAACTATAATATGGTAATGTTGGTGCGTTCCCATTGTCATACGGCACGGCGAAGAGGTTTATGAGTAGACATCGGATTAAGGTCACCTAAGGGTGCCTAAGGTAAGGCAAATAGGTCTGTTTGTAACTACCAGTGCTCTCTTTTCTTACGCCAGACTTTAGGCAGAAGGGGTATGAGTGGTATTAAACTTGACGTGGTATTGGGAATCGAACCCGGTACCTCTGGATTGCCGGTTCAGAAATCCAGGCTCTTCCACCAGGTAACGAATTTCAATTTTTCTTTAAGCTTTGATCTTTGTAGCAATGGTTTCATAAAAAACTGTGGTATGTACATTGTACAGTCGAGTTCATTTACATCTACACGACTCTATTGTCAGGAGCATAAAATCGTCTTCAGATATTTTTGTTCTCGTAAGTGTGTAGATGTAAATGAACTCGACTGTACATAAATTTATTTAAATTTTATGATAATTTATGAAATTATCTTGGAAACGTGTTTATTTTTAAACTAGCAGTTCTGAGCTGTGGACCTAGCGAGTCTGATTTGAAATGTGTAATGTTTATGTTTTCAACCCATTACTTAGTTTTTAATCATTTTGGAAAACTCAATCGATCTGGACATCCAGAAATCTGAAAGCAATTCTGTCCAGACCCAAATGGAGACGCCTCGCGTATTTCGCTCGATCGTATTTTTAACAATTTAAAAGGTGTAAAACTTTCTCTACACTGATCAGCATCGTAGAATGGAAACAGTCGACTACAGTAAACTGCGCGGATTGCTCTGTAAGCGAAACCCTCTAATTAATAGTGTTTTAGGGTTCCGCAGGCGTTTAGCATAATCGGTGTGTCTCGGCCACCAGAGCAAGACGTCAGAGATATACTCGTATTTACCGTTTATGCAGTAACATAACGCTCTAGTTGTCTCATCTCTGTGTCATATCATAGCTCTCAAGCAACGATTAACATTTTTTTTATATTTGAAGTGTACACTAAAAGAACATGACTAGTCACTATAAAAGTATTTTATACGATAAAAACAATTACTTATAACAAAGAAACTTAAACTGAGAAAATTATTTTTTTATCTCAAAACATACAGTAGGTACATAGAGTACAATAATAAGAGTGGTAAGCTCTTATAGCTTACCACTCAGTTACAGATACAAATATTAAATCCTGCCTTGACAGCATTTAGTTTTAAATTTTTCGGTTTCATACCATGGTCCTAACAAGACACCTCTATAAATTCGCAATGTCTGTCTTTCTGTCCATTTATCCGTGGCTTAGCCTGGATACGGTTATTTTCACCCAGGTGAACGTGGTTAAACTAACAATGAAATGGTAGGTTAAACTGAGCTTTGGTTTCAATTTCATAAATTTCGTGAAGATTCACTAATTTCACAAAAAAATATATTTGTTAACAGTAGCCCAAATGTTAGCAGCTAGTTACATAAATCGGGGTACTGACAAACTGAGGGCTTCTAGTAACCAAAATAAGCCTACAATTTGCGTAACTTTGGTTACTATTACAACTCTGCACAATTTTACAAGTAGCTAAACTAATTAAGCATTTTTTTTCAGTGATGGTAACAAAAACGTATTTTGGTAAACAATTTATTTAAGCAATCCTCGTTCAAATCGCCTTAAAAATTTACTATCATAATACAACGTCATAATTGTATTGCTTCACCCATTTGTATGAGACTACGGCCAGCAACTTAAAATTGTATTAACCGTATTATTTACACAGGTCTATCCCAGTTTGTAACAACAGCTATCCGGTTTTAACTAGTTTTGCGATAACGTTATCTGCAGGTTAACTCGGAATTATATTTAGAACCCGAACAGATTAAAATGTTGAGTGGATTGCGTGAGAGGAATCCAATAATGAGTCAGTGAGTCGGATATGATTGTTCTCTCTAGTTTTGGAGGTTAGGCATTCTAGTTAATGTATATCATGAACCCGTTATAGTACTTTAGGGTTCCGTAACTCAAAAGGAATAAAACTGAACCCTTATAAGATCAGTTTGTTGTTGGTGAAAAAGAAAATTTTCTAAGTGAACTTAAAAAAAAGGATACGCCCGTTTATGTCGCAAAAAAACGTATATATTTCGACACTCAAGGGAATCAAAATTTTTAGGTCCCGTTGAAATTTGGCAAACTAGTCTTGTACTGCATGTATGGAAATTCGTAAAACAGTTTTCCCTCGGTAATGTTAAGTTTGTCATTACGGTTTAACTTGTCGTTAGAGCACTATGAAGTGCTTTCATAGTACATACGGAACCTTCAGTGCGCGAGTCTGACTCGCACTTGACCGGCTTTTTTGTATAAAGTCAATTTAACCCCTTGAACGTGATCTCAAAAAAAATCTAATCAAATTGAAACTAACTGATATTTTAACCAGAAGTTCAAATGTTCCGGACGGATCCGTACCTGTTTAGATACGGATCCGTACTTGTTTAGGTACGGATCCGTACTTGTTTAGGTACGGATCCGGTTTCCTTCATCATTAGGTGCGAAGGGTTCAGGAGGTATCTCATTTTTTTCACGTTTGTACTTTGAAGAAGATGAAGCCTGTATCCCGCTGAAGAATTCGGGAACCTTTCATTATAAGTCGCAGATCATCTCATTATCCCCGAACAGCGGCGCGTCACTTAAACAAAGCGGGTAAACATGTAATACCCTCTTTTGAAAGGTTCCGTAGGTTTTTTAAACATAAAACTTTAAGATTGCATGTTTGGGGTCCCGTACCCAAAGGGTAACTACGGAACCCTAAAAACGGAACCTACTACTAAGACTCCACTGTCTGTCCGTCTGTCACCAGGCTGTATTTCATGAACCGTGATAGAAATTTTACAGTTGAAATTTTCACAGACTTCCACCAGGTAACTCGTTTAATTTTTTTTAAGCTTTGATCTTTGTATCAATGATTTTCACAGATGATGTATTTTTGTTGCCGCTACAACAAATAAGTTTCTGTCAAAAATTTATTGATAGGTACAAGCTTTTATAGCCGACTGTACTTTTCTTTGAACATCCATCAATTGCCCTCAGAAACGATGCTAAAGAGCCCAAGCTTGATATGATTGCTTTATTTATTACGGAGTTCCTATGGCCACCTTCCAGCTCCATCATCAGATCAGCTCCACGTCATAACAATATTGCATTTTCACGCGATTTGCATATTCGTGCAAAATTTCAGCTCCATCGGAAACCGGAAACGGGTCAAATTTAACTTGCAAAATTCAATTACAACGGGACAGGTGAAATTAAATAATAACTTGTAAACATACAGAAATTAAAAAAAATGCACATAAGGCCATCGTGGGCTCACGGTATAATATTCATCATCATCATCATCATCTCAGCCATAGGACGTCCACTGCTGAACATAGGCCTCCCCTTTGGACTTCCATATATACCGGTTGGAAGCGACCTGCATCCAGCGCCTTATAATATTAATATTATAATATTGTAGTATAAAAAATCGAAAACAACCCGCCACGGTACCCCAATCCTCTTACCAAAGCAAATGAATCCGGCTTTCTTAATAAATCCTTTAAAAAAACTTACTCCGAGCAAAGTAAATTTACCGCAGAAACAAAACCTAAAAGATCGTAATTATTTCCACGGAGATAAGGCGACATTTTTCAATTTTCCGGGGCCCAAATCCCTTCGTTTATTTACAAGGGCTTGCTTAATGTCACAAGGCCTTACTGCTAGGTTATTTTCTTTAAATATAGGTACGTTGATCAAGTAACTATAGAAGAAAACAATATCACTACGGACACTGAATAATATTCTTCTTGTTTTTGTTATGTGAAAAATAATAATAATCTAAATTCAAAATTCCAAAATCCCGAACCAATCACACATACAGGCTTTCGGTTAAAGAAAAACGCATTCGAATCGGACCATCTGTTTGGGAGCTATGATACCACAAACAGACACACATGTTAAACTTATAATACCCCTATTTTTTGTCGTGTTTAATGCATATCGGACAACCTCACACAAATCGATATAGGCCCAAAGTATTCATTTATTTATTCATCATTCAACAGCATAACAGTAAGAACCAAGGTACTGTGAACTACAAAAATATGTATAAACAATGACTTAAAACTAGTTAGACATAGGCGACACAATGGCGTGGCTCCGTTGCGTCGTCTGATCTGGTGTAGGATTCGGCAGATTGCCCCAGAACCACTGAAACACAACAACCTTCGGCCAGAAGTCTGCACTTGCGATGGTATCCTGCAGCGGCCGCGGCACGCGCACCACACACGAGCTGACGTGCACGTAGTAGCGTTATGAGTTGGTACTAGACGACATTGAGTTATTATTACTTAGTAATAATTATTACTTAGTAAATGGGACAAAGGCTAGGAGGATGATGATGAGTAATAATAACTCAATGCTAGACGACGATATACATACTTATATAGAACGCTATACAGGGTGGGCTCTGTAACAAGAGCGAAACATTAAAATTTATAATCCTTAACTAATCAGTAATTATGTCCCAATGGTGTCCCACACTCTATATAGAACAAACACATATTCGAGTACATCACACAAATATTCGCCCTTACTGGGATTCAAACCCAAGACTACCGACTAAGTAGGCAGCCTGGTCTTACTGCGCCAACTGTGTCAAAATGATAATCTTTGAAGGAAGGAACATTCTCGAGAACCCATAGTATCGAAATTTTCAAGTCATCATTTCGATCTCAGAGCGCATTGTCCTAAGAACAATGGCGACTTCGTTAAAGTTAATACCTCGGAATGGGCGGGCCCACTGCTAACAAAACAGCGTATCTAGGCTGTTACACCAACCATTTTACGACCTTTTGCTGTTGGGGACAGTCTAGTGGATGACCCGGGGTTAAAAGGATTTGCTTATCGACACTTCTACTTAACTAAGACGAGAGTTTTATTCATATTTTTGAAGAGAAAGGCAACACTTCATTGTGACATCAATTTGTGTGTAACAAATTAATGTTGACACGTTTTTAAGAATAAACGACACAAGTTCAATATAAATGTTGAAGGACATCTTACACAAATTGATCTAGTCCCAAACTAAGCAAAGCTTGTACTATGGATACTAGACTAGGTGTCGAACCTTTATGACTTTTTTAAAATTGATAAAGGGCTTTTCGAGCCTATACTGATTCTGATCTTATAACTTTAAGCACGTTTACTTTTAAATACATTTTGAATACTATACTTTTATAATCATACATTTTTATAGATAGGTATGTACCTACATTTGGACATTTGTTGTAAAATAACCTGTTGCCATAACGGCATTTTCCATGTTCCACATCAAGACATGATCATGACGATGTAACATGGAATCATGTAGTGGCCCTAACATCGCCTTTTCGTCTAATTACAGTAATTACAAAACCCGAAACTTTAGGTACATTGAGCTAACGATCGAGACTGCTAACTTTGGACGGGGAAAGATTTATTTCCTTTTCTCACGCTACTTAAGGTTTCATTAATAGTATAAGACCAGTAATGAAACGTACGGCTGCATGTTATCGACAAACCACTAAAGTCCATGATACCATAGTATATATTATAGAGCAGTAAAACAATTCATGAATATGTCCAAAAAGACTTGCATATCAATAAATCAATTATCAATCAATATCATTTGTTTTCAGGCTACTCTAGCCTGTAGATAAATACCTGAAAACCAACATACATATCAAATAGAACAATCATCGCTAGATAGTATAAAAAGTCGCTGCTGTCTGTCTGTCCCTGTGTATGCTAGATTTTTAAAACTACGCAACTGATTTTGATGCCTTTTTTTTCATAGATAGAGCGATTCAAGATGATATGTATAAAACATGCATAATTTATCAGAATTGCAGCCGTATAAAGCCGGGGCGGGTCGCTAGTATATTATTATTATAAAATAAACATAAACACGTTAGTTTATCGACGTGCGACGTAACTTCTGCATGCCTACTTAGGTGCGTGATAATTCAAGATTTTGCTCTGCGAGTTGGTTTTAAGAGCATCAGATTGAATCATACAGTTGGTTTCATACAAGGAGTGCATCTTGCAGATGTATTCCACCAGCATTTGTAGCACGTGACGACATTATTTTCATACTTTTAAGCAATTTCAGGAGTAAAGTTTTGCTAGGCATGTCAATATTTTATAACTTAGCTTTTGTATTGGTGGTGAATACTTGGATTTCCTATATGTTTTAAGATAGCTGCCATATCCGTGACGTACCCGACAAAGTAGAAGTTTTGTACAGTACCTTGTCCTTTCCTTTCTTTTACGAGAATGAGATAAAAGCCAGCGTGGGTTCTAAAGGGCATGGATACTGCTTCGTGAGCCATGACATGAATTATTGATTTCAGCAGAATGATTTAGAAAATATTGCCATTTGACAATTGCTTGCTGAAAATTCACACAAATAATCCGTAGATATGCATAGCTGTGATACTGACTTAGTTATGAGATACTGCGGTAACACTCCTGGAATGAAGAAAACTCACGCTAATTAAGTAGGTGCACTCGATAAGGCGCGGCGGCGCAGAGCTAGTTACTGGCTCATTTCAAATGATTCTATATTACGTATATTATTGTATGAGATAAAATAAACTGATCAACGTAGATTTCACTAGAATGAAACTTTAACAATGTTATGTTATGGTACAAGCGGACGCAGACCCACGTTTTACAATGAAGACTTCTACAATAAATCACACCAATATTATAACGCTATCTTAATAATAACGTGCCAGTTAATTTGTGCTAACCCGTTAAACGGGTTAGCACAAATTAACTGGCACGTTATTATATCGCGGATCAGCAAAGCAATATTACTATTTTTAGTTTGTGAGTGTGTTTATGTGTATGTTTGTTATAAGTACTTCTCTACGATCAAATGGTTGGACCAATTTTGAAAAATTTCGGTAAGAAGGTAGCTGATACCTTGGATTAACTCATAGGTCACTTTCTATCCCGAAAAATTTATTCCCGTGAGATGAGTGAGTAACGCGCGGCGCAGTTAGTATTCCATAATAAATAAAATATATCCGACAAACTCACACAAATCAATCAAGTCAGACAGAAAGCTCTAGTATAGTAGGCTTGTGTTTTGGGCACTAGATGGCGATATCCATACTTATCTAGAGAAATAAATACTTATAAGTAAAAAAAAACATTCTTGCCAAAAGAATAAATATTCGAGTTCATCACAGAAATATTTCCCTTATTTCCGGGATTCGAACGCTGGCTCATTAGACAGCTTCTCTACTGCGCCGATCGCGTCAAATGTCGACGCAGCATCCCACAGAACGTGCAATTGTAGTTTGCCGTTAAGATAGAACAAAATCTCACCACGAGATGGATTAATCGAACATTTCAACGGACTCAATTTCTTAGAAAATTTTGACGAAGGATTTTTGTGGCATTTCAAGCTATTAGGCAGAAATCCCAGACTCCTAAGACATATTTTACAATCACATCAAAATCAATAGACATTACTACAAAACCGTGGTAATGGAAGTCATTCGGAACAACCCCTAACATTGGTCAATGTGAAGGGGGGCAAAATTCTCGTAAAATGCCTTTAAATAAATGGGAATTCAGCTAGACGTAGATTTAATTTCTTTGCTACACATCAGCTAAAATTCCAGCGCCCGTCTCCACGCTAGCCGGCAGGCTTTAATGCGACACATTAATATTAAGTGGCGAGACACTGCGCTTCACGTGAAGCCTTATTCTGGGCGTTTTACTTTCAAATTGAAGCTCATAAAACCGAAAGACAGAGGGCTGGTTCCCTAGAAGCCGGTGAGTTCATTGCATCACTAACTTTCGCCTTAGATAGTTACGAAATGAAATAAAAATCAGTGTAACGCCTACAGGCCTATAAATAATACAGCCAAAGTATTGGTTACCTTAAAATTTTAAAAATTGCTACGAATTTCTACTAAAACATCTATAGAGACAACAAAAAATATGTATCTGAAACCGCACATCAGGAAGTTGTGGAAAAAGCTCCTCCCTTTATCGAAACAGAGATAAAAAACGCAATAAAATCTCTAAAAAATCAAAAGGCACGTGGAAATGATAAAATTACCAACGACATGATCAAAACATATGAGCTTTTACTGACAGAGCCCTTACTCTACCTTTTTAACGCAATTTTAGCTACTAAGTCTATACCCGAACAATGGCAACATTCTACAATTGTACTACTGCACAAAAAAGGATCTCAGTCCGATGTTAATAACTATCAACCAATAAGCCTATCACCTGTTGTTTACAAACTATTTATGACCCTGCTTAAAAACCGATTATACGAGCCATTAAACGAACAACAGGCGAGAGACCAGGCTGGCTTTAGGGAAGGCTATTCAACAGTTGACCATCTACACACGTTAAACATGATCATAGAGAAATATATAGAGTACAACAAACCACTTTATCTATGTTTTGTAGATTTTACGAAGGCCTTCGACAGCCTAAAACATGACTATTTGTATAAAGCCATAAGGCTCTTAGAGCTCAAGGCATAAATGCTGACTACATCCAACTGATATACTTAATCTACAACAATAGTACAGCCAGTCAGAGAATGGAGGGCGAAGGCAGCAAATTCAGCATACAACGGGGTGTCAAGCAGGGGGATCCTCAGTCACCGTTATTATTTGCATGCGTCCTGGAACAAATCTTCAGATCAGCAGACATGTCCGATTACAGCATAAAAATTGATGGTGAAAAATTAAGTGTGCTGAGATTTGTGTTGATTTTGAGAGACTATTCTATTGGTTACCTTGCGCTCAGTGAATAAAAGCTAAAATCTCTCTCTTTACACAGACCGGGAGTGTCAATGCTATCGTAATCTTGACGGGATTATCGATCCATTTTCTTGGGTCACGCTGCGTCTTCTGGTACGTGATTACCACATAAAAACATGTTTGCTTCAGTCGCATTGGCTCTATAAGCGATGTGGCCCGACCGCTGCCACTTATTTTTTTACCACGAAGGTGCGAACAAGCGTACGGCCCGCCTGATGGTAAGCGGTTACCGCAGCCCATGGACGCTTGTAGCTGTAGGGGATTCACACGCGTGTTGCCGACCCTTTAAAAATCTGCACCTTTTTTGAAGCACTTCATACTGTAGTCCCCTGGGAAAACCTCGGCAGGAAGCTTAATCCATAACATAATGAAGCTATTCTACGGGAAAGGATAAAAAGTGTATGTAAGTATGAATAGTATCACGTAGATTCTTTGAACTTGCGTGATAAAAATAGTGCCTTAAAGTAGAAAGCATGCAGTATTCTTCCAAGTTACTACAGAATCGGGCGACTCTCAAGTATTTGCCTCCCAAATTGGAAGGGTTGAGTGTTTGAGTTCTCAACTACCTTTTAAATTGACTGAAGGTTCCCTGAATTCACAATTGGACTTGAGATGGAATGCATGCGGGGTGGAAATAGCTCAATTATGACGATTCACGGGAAATGGGGGTGATATTTTAAGGATGAGAGGGACATTTTATTCTTTTGCATTTTTAATGTAGTAGAAGTTTAAGTTATAGATGTAGATAATGCTTAATTGTTTTAGTGCGTGTATTGTGTATTACAACATGAGTAAAATGTTGTATAAATAAAATATATGCCTCAATTGTCGACAGAAGGCGTTTAAACGGTAAACTTAATAGATATAAAAAAAAGTGACAACATTTGGAGATTAAATTTGCTGGCTGGGCCTTGTAGCTTTATACCTCTACAAAAAGCAATCATCCCAGCATGGCACTAGCCCTAGTTTTCAAGTCCAGGCAAGGTCTAGTTTTGTTTAGGGCTTAAACACAATTCATCATGCCGGTCCCGCATCGGACTACACAGTTACCAAAAAAGGTGTCTCCACAGCACTGCAGAAGATCGTCTGTAACAGACGAAACGGCCTTTGATGATGATGAAGCACAATTACAAGATACGACGCGACTACGACACGATGCGACGTCGTGTGATTGGAAACTGTATTTTAATTTTAAATCTGATTACATAAAGATATTATAATATAATACCTATTAAAAAGCGGTTACTTCCATATTTAATTTAAAACAATTTATTGTTTTGAAAACGAGCAATGCTCATAAAAGTGATTTCGAATTTATGTATTTCCACAACACGACGTCACATCGTCGCACGATCACGTGTCTTGTAATTATTTTTTGACCCTTAAGAGGATTACCACTACTTATTTTTCCATACAAATCGAGTTATCGTTCTCGTCTATTTCCTCTTTCAAAACTAAAGACCTAAACAGAGTTTCGGACTATTAAAATTATGCCAAATAACAAATATGCTAAAATTTATGCGTCAAAGAATTCTACCAAGACAATAATACTATTATAACTTTCGGACAAACAATCATTCGGAAAATTGTGGATTATGCCCAATAAACTTTCTGTAAGAATAATATTCGACGAAAATAAATTATGCCAAGTCTGTTAAGCTAAATAGGTTTCGTACGAAAAAAATGCGAAATAGATAGCACCCTTGTTGGTTACGTTATGTTTGGACTTCATTAATTGTATGCGACGCCATAGTAACCAGGCGCAAATTTAACGTAAACTGATAGTATAGGAAAGGACCAGCGATATTAGTGTGAAGACCAAAAAGTTTATCACCTTACCTCATTTAATTAAAGATGTGTATCAATTTTTCTCTTGTGTGACGACAGATTAACCGTCGAATAATGTACCTTAAAGTACTGTTTTGAGCTACATTATTGTGTCGTTAATTTTTGTCGCACAACGGAACTTTTTTCTAAGGTCAATACGCCTAAATGACGTCCAACTTTTTGGTCCTTACCCATTATCCTCTTCATTTGTAAGGTATTTGTATGTAATAGAGATAAGCTTTTCCACGTTCTACTAGTGGCTACAGTGTGTCTAGCTACTTTCACGTTCTCCTAACAATAACCAAAAACAACGTTGGGCCAAACATACTTCCTTGTGGGCCTTGTGGCACGCGGTAGATTTACGCCGTGTAGACGCAAGAATTATAATAATATATTAAATTAAATTAAATGTTGCCGCAACGTCACACAACAACGGATTGAATTCCAAATCGAATCAAATTGTCGATATCGCGTTTGCGTCACTTATTATTGTAATTATTAAATATTAGAAGCGTAACGCTATTGTAACCGACGCGAAATGAACTCAGCCATAATATAATTAATTTAGCGCATTACGACGGAATCATATTACACGCGTTGGATTGTAAAGTTAGGAAACATGGGTCCTAAGTTTGCTGAGCAAATTTTATGTAAATATTAATGATAATATTACAATTCGTGAGGTCTTATCATTAGCTTTCAGGTTGAAATTAAATCAGAAAGATTGAAAACTCGCCAAGATAAGTTCTTTAATTGGGGTTACTTACTGATATACCCGGCGTGGGAAGGCATTTGACAAGGCGGGCTGATCTGATCAGGATTTCAGGAGAAGACAACACATTGTTTTGGAGAATTTTGTGGAGGTCCTGGTCCAACAAATGAATTAATGATGATGAGATTTATACTGTCGATATCTCGGTGACTCGGGCATTGGAAACGTCGAATGAGGTGCATCCGAGCCAGCTGTATGTCACGCGTGCCACACTCAATCAACAGCGACATCAAAAGTCGGATTGTACGATTTGCTTACGGTGAACAAGAGAAAGGCTTCCGACTATCTAATTTTTCGCTTCTCAATGAGGAATTAAAGAAATACATATAAAAATCTTGGTACTGCCAGCTCCATGCAAATTGTAACACAAATTGTTATATGTAAGTTGACATTATACTGCCGATATTTTGGTTATCTGGCATGTGCCGTTCGGTTGACAGGTTCCGCCATTGTCCTTTGTTCGGGTATAATCGATCCGTGTTCGTAGCCACTTCTAGAAGTTAGATCTTCAACGTGTTTTACTCATACCACCAATAAAATACAGTTCTCGTGCGGTTTTTACGAAGAGTGAATGATGACGATCCATACTAATATTATAAATGCGAAAGTGTGTCTGTCTGTCTGTCTGTCTGTCTGTCTGTTTCCTCTTCACGCTTAAACCGCTGAACAGATTTAGATAAAATTTGGTATATAGATAGTTTCAGTCCCGGGGAAGGACATAGGATACTTTTCATCCCGAATAAATGTAGTGTTCCCGTGGGATGAGCGGGTAACACCGCGGGGCACAGCTAGTATACTATAATATTATAAATGCGAAAGTGTGTCTGTCTGTCTGTTACCTCTTCACGCTTAAACCGCTGAATCGATTTTGATGAAATTTGGCATAGAGATAGTTTAAGATACGTGGGAGGACATTAGATAGTTTTCATCCTAGAAATTATACCTAAAAAGATTGAAAAGTGAGTGAACATTTCTGTTGGGGTGCGGTGACCCTGTAGGAAATGTAATTATTAAACCAAAAGCACAGTTGCTCTTACATTTGCTTAGGCGCTTTTAATAATCCCTTTTATCAAGTTCTACGCGTACGTAGTCACGGGCAAAAGCTAGTATTTAATATGTAAACGCCTTGAGGGACTGTAGTCGACCGGATGACATCCATCCGAGCTAGCTGTGTGTCGCTGACGGCTTGCGTGCGACACTCAATCAACAGCGACATCAAAGGGCCGGATTGTGCGATTGGCTTACGGGGAACAAGAGGGGGGCTTTTGACTTTCTAATTTTCAGTTGACAATGAGTTTGCTTAATCCATAATGGATTAAATTATATAAAATAAAAATAAACTAAAATAGCGATTTGTTAGTGGAAAACAAAAAGGAAGGAACAATATGCATTTGGTCGGAAAAATGTAAAGCCAACAAGGAGTCAAATAAGTAAAAGACTTACTTTTACTTAAATGAAATAGAATCGTATTTTGTTGTTAATAAACTTAAAATGAAGTATTCTTGAAACAAAACCATAAAGTTAATGTAGTATGCGGAAAAATGAATAATCATGAAAACATTTCCATCGATTCGTCCTGGAACCCATCATCGCTTTCTAAATTCAAACAAAAATGATACCAGAACGAATGACAGAGTTCTAAATAAACAATGTTAAAATACTACTAGTACCTTCTTTTTGAAGACGCTTTAAGAGAAAATATTGCTTGTTGCATAATTTACACGGAAAATGAATCTGCCTGATTCTCAAAGTAAAAACAATACCAAATCGAAGAACTAAACAAAACATTTTATCGTACTTCGGTGTCTGTAAAGTGATTTATGAAAGTCGTTAATCATGCCATGGCTTAATGAAGTCCACAATTGTGAAGGGTTCGCTTTTTGTTAAGGCAAGTTTGTTGCCGCTTCGGGAGGGTTAAGTACTTCTAAGTTCTTGGCAAATAGTTCACTCAGTCAGCTTACTTGAACATTAAAGTAAATTAATTTTATAATAATAAATAAATATCAGACGATAAGACGTAAATCTGAGAGAGAAGGCTTCCGTCATTATTATTAGAAATCTACAATCATAATATACCTACATATCATCATCACAGACTTAATTATTAAACACTAAGTATATTTTTTCACATAGCAACGATCCACTGGATGCAGAAAAGAGAAGGAATGACTGTTTTTTTATACAAACGGAATTAATTAGCGTTGCGATTTGAAACTTCACCAATCGATTTCAAGTTGCCAATCGGCTTTGGCGTACCACTCGGCAGTACACATACAAAACAAAATAATACTCTTTATTGCACACCTCAAGCATCATCAAGGGACAATCTGCGGAATCCTGCACCAGATCAGACGACGCAACGGAGCCACGCTGTTTCGTCGCCTAAATCAAGTAATTTTATAGTTCACAGTGCCTTGGTTTATTTACTGTTATGCTGTGTAACTAATTGAAATAAATAAATAATTAAATCATGGAAAAAGTACAACATGAGGTAGGTATTTACATGTAACAACAGGCAGAGGTCTGAAGATTGTCCATTATTTTCTTACATAAACTGAAATTAATAATAGCTGGTATGTATAAGAATAATGGAGAATTTTAATTAGTTTCAGAGTTTATTACGAGTCCTGTATAATAGTGTCCCGGACCTTTGAGAGCCGTACGCGGACCCAAAGCCAACGCGTAGAGGCCCTTTCGACTATTTAATGAAATGTAAGGAAATCGAGCGGACGCTGTCCCTATCCGTATCATGGGACGCACACAGAGACAGCACCCGCTAGGTCTCAAGAACTATTGATGGATCTATGGAATCTAAATACAAATTGGGCTATGGGGATCAAATGGAGGACTGGCTAATTGGGCTATGGGGATCAAATGGAGGGCTGGCTTATTGGATTGAGATAATCGGCGTCTAGACCAGGAAAAAAATCTCAGTCTCTTTCTTATTATGACTATTATTGTGACCTCATTTTAACTGATTTGATTGATTGATTGGTAAACAGTAGGTGATCTTATTGCTAAATAGCGATCTCTTTCAAACAACTCTGTACAACACTACTTCAGCATTCAAACTTGTAATTTTCAAGAGAACTTGTTTGAGAACCTTTCGATTATATTTAAGACAAAAGCGCTGCCATTTTAGACTTTATCAACAGGTGGTTCACGAGTGCGAACCAATTTGCTTTGGCGTACCACAGGGTAATGTTCTTGGTCCTGTATTGCAACTGTCGCATAACAATATCAAGTTACTCAATAAACTTGACGAAAACAAGACGAAAGTCACCAAAATGTCGGACACCGTGAGTCTCGTAATCAGCAAAGACAAAGGGCAACTCAAACAAGCCGGCACTAAAGTTGTTGCAAAATATTTGCACAAAAAATCACACTGAATATAATTTTACTTATTGTTCCTTCGTGGGGCAAAGAGAAGATTTGTAGATAGGACAGTTTTTGTAGGTTTCTTATTTACGTAATTTTTTTTATCATAAAATGTAATTCAAACAATGTTAAATTTTGGCATGGACATAAACATTGGGTAGTTCCCCTACACCTGCAGGCTGCACGTTTATTCCAATAGTTGACACCCTGTTTTGTAATTCCAATTAGTTACTATGCATTAAGGTTTAAAGCTTATATTAGGATTGTGTCAAACACTAGGACTCTTACCATACAGTCATCATCGATCCATCCATTGTATATTGTGCAACATGATCTTTTTCAGTCGGCCGTCGCATCTGTTCCATTGAGCCCTCTCTGCGCCCTCGGACAAAAGTTGTATCTCTAACGAGGGCCGAGTTAGCGAGGGTTGTTTGTACAAAAACGGCTTGATTTGACGTTCCTGTTCTCTTCCGCTATTGTGACCCGATCTCTGCCATTTTTAAACCCACTTCCAAAAATTAAGATTCATACAATCACTTATTTGAGTCTTTGCATAATTTCTTATTTGACCTCACTGAATGAGACCCTGTTCCTACATATCCAGATAAGTTATTGTTTCACGAAGGTGGCTAAAAAGCGTACGGCCCGCCTAATGGTCAGCGGGTACCGCAGCCTATGGGTTTTGAATCCGTGTTGCCGACCCTTCAAAGATCTCCTCTCCTACTCCTTTTTTGAAGAACTCTATACTGTTATCCCCCGAGAACACCTCGGCATGAGCGTTCTACGTTCGCTCTAAGACAGGAGCACGGAGTGACAGTCTTTATAGGGTTGCTGATAGGCATAGCCAGCCGTTAATATTTGTAAACATGCTAACACTGGGCCTAAATAAAAATAGCATGAATATATAAATAACTAGCTGTGCCCCGCGGTGTTACCCGCTCATCCCACGGGAACGCTAAATTTATTCGGGATAAAAAGTATCCTTATGTCCTTCCCCGGGTCTCAAACTATCTCCATACCAAATTTCATCTAAGTCGGTTCAGCGGTTTAAGCGTGAAGAGGTAACAGACAGACAGACACACTTTCGCATTTATAATATTAGTATGGATGTAAGATAAAGGCATATTACTAAGATTCGAAAGTATTTTGCCCTGGCGATGCCAGATTTTATTTCAGCAGATTCATCTATACTATTATTATAAGATGAAATTCGGTTTTACGGACAGGGATCATTCATTTACTGCATACGCGCGGCGCGAATCATACAGTGCCCTCTGTTGGTGAAAAATATTTGCCCACTCACCGCACCCAAAAGGCTGGCTGGGTTTGAACTAATTTTGGTACAGTGATAGCTGAATAGCCAAAGAATATCTGGTGAAGCAAGAAGTATTTCGTGGTCGAGGGATAGTAGATAGTGATCTAGTAATGAATACAAATCAACCTCACACTTTCTAAGTAAAATATACATGCTGAGAATTGGTAACTATCCTATATATAGGTACGTACTTACTTTGCTTCAAACTGAATTACGTACTAGCATTATGTAACAACCGTAATAAGTTCAAAATGGCGTCTCAAGTCGCTGATTCTATTCGGAATCATCGCACAAACTATAGTGATTGCGTTCTAATGACGCAGACAAACAGAGAGTTGTGAGTGACGGTGCTGACTCGTTTAACCCCGTGGAAGGGAGATGGTGCCACAATATTAATGTAAAATCTCCTATACTTGGCTCCTGTTTAATTGTACTGTTTTTTTGAAACTTGATTAATTTCCCTACTTGTATTCGTAATTGTGTCCCACACCTCTGGCAGGTTTACCCGCAGTCGAATCCCATGCGTAGAAGTCTTTTTTACAATTTAATGAAATGGAACCTTACCGAGAGGATGTGCTTTAAAAAAAATACCTATATGTAAGATAATGGCAAAAATTTTGACATAGGTAGGTATTACATAAAATTTTGTCGGTAGTGGTAGCTCCCGGTTTACAATTGAAAACATTGCCACAGAAGTAGCGACATTAAGATGGTGCTAATTAATATCAAAGTTCCGAATTAAGTAGGTTTTAATGCAAATCTTACTTTTACGTTATTATTAAAAATATATATCTGTTAAAGATTTTCTTTATCTTGAAATTAATTGAAATTAAAACGAATCTCACTCAAGTGCTCAAGAGCTTATTTTACTCTTGGATTTTTTTGTCAGCTATTTATTCTGACCAGGCTTCATTACAAAGCTCAAGGCCATCTAGATCGCAGGAGCGTTCCAATCATCATTTTTAAAAATAAAATAAATGTATAGCCTGCCTTTTGAAGTTCATCAAAACGCACAAAATAATGATGTCCGTATTCAAAAAGAATACGACTAAACGTAATACAAAGGAATGGGCGGTTGAAGCGCTTCTGAGCGCTCCCTTTCAGTCTTAAAAACGCAGCATCGATCTTCCAGTGTATACGGAGCGTTTATACCGAAAGCGTTCTATCTTCCCTCTCCACTCCGCCCTAACCCAATCAAGTCAGCCAGCTAACTACGTTATGTTTGTTCCTCATATTTGCTGATACCTCTCGGAGTGATTACGCTTATGCAAATACGTTTATATTTGATTTGGAGGTTTAATTGGTGATTCGGCATTAAACGTTAATTGGGTTTGCTGAAACTCGCGTCTTCGCAGGCCTGTCATCGCGTTTGACGAAGTGGTTTCGTGATAATGTAGCTGTCTACGAAGGTTCTGGTCCTGAGTTTAAGTCAGGAACAAAGGAGATCGTATGTTTATTGTTAAGTCCTTATTCCTTTTCATATCATGACAAATATATTGACAATTTCGACCAACTTTTAGAAGTGAATAATACTTTTCCCCGAGTTCTAGGTTAGTAACAAAGCTATTTCATGCTTTCATTGCGTGCAGTCGAAAAAACTAATTTTCCGCGTGGATTATGTCAATTTAGACTAGTTTTTGAAACAAACAATATCAATGAAAAATTCAAACTGTAGGTTTCAAATATGTTATACCAATAAATCCCAATAGCCCTGTTCTAAGTAGTAACATGTTAAGAAACATCTTTGATCATAGAGAAAAATGTCTAAAACAATCAGCATTTTAAAAGGAATAAGGCCTCTTAAACTTTGATGTGTATTTAATATTAAAATCTCATAAATCGTAACATAAGTAATCCAAAGCAAAGTAAGGCTATTTGCCTGTAGAAGCGGAGCGAAGAAAATTAACCAATCAGGCTGCGTCTTTGTGAAGCCCAAAAGAAATGCATTTGAATCAGAGGAATGTGATTGGTTCATATTATCAGCTCCATTTTGTCCATGTAGCACCCACCCCAGTATTGGTTGGGAACTCGGTCCTCGAAGTTGTCGACGAATACGCGACCCAGATAGGGGTCAGACGATCCAATTAGGCAGGTCCAACTTCGAGAAAGAGATCAATCGACGGATTCAACTCGGATGGGCAGCGTTCGGGAAACTGCGAAGTGTCTTCTCGTCCAAGATACCTCAGTGCTTGAAGACAAAAGTCTTTAACCAGTGCGTATTACCGGTGATGACCTACGGAGCCGAGACGTGGTCTCTAACTATGGGCCTCTTAAGGAAGCTCAGAGTCACTCAGCGAGCTATGGAAAGGGCTATGCTCGGGATCTCTCTACGTGATCGAATCAGGAATGATGAGCTTCGTAGACGAACTAACGTCACCGACATTAGCAAACAGGGTTAGCAAACTGAAGTGGCAATGGGCAGGGCACATAGCTCGAAGAACCGATGGCCGTTGGGGCAGAAAGGTTCTCGAGTGGAGACCACGTACCGGCAAGCGCAGCGTAGGACGGCCACCCGCAAGGTGGTCGGATGACCTGGTCAGGGTTGCGGGGACTCGCTGGATGCGGGTCGCTTCTATCCGGCCCATGGGGAAGTCAATTGAGAAGCCTGTGTCCAGCAGTGGACGTCCTATGGCTGAAATGATAACTCAGCTCCACTTTTGTGGGCAGGCAGCTTAAGCTTGTTTCTATCTATCTATCAGCTACAGACGTCCACTGCTGAACATAGACCCCATGACTCACCTCAAAGTGCGATCCCGTGCAGAACACATCCATTGACCCCGCTACCCTTACGCGGTCATCCGTCCATCTAGTCGAGGCCGACCTATGCTGCGCTTTCCTATACGTGTTCGCCACTCTAGGACTTTGCTGCCCCAACGGCCGTCCATTCTCCGGGCTACATGGCCTGCCCATTGCCACTTCAACTGTGCAATCCTGTGAGCTATGACGGGGACTAACTTAAGAGGGCGCCAACGCGTTGGCTAGCTCTCTCTCTCATTGAGTGTTAGCGTGAGCGAGATGGAAGTGCGGGCCCGGAAGCGCGGAAATCTTGTTTTTTGAGTTGTCATAAACGTGTGCATTCTATATCGAAAATAGTTGTACAGTTTTTAAGAACTTATAATTGTGCATCTATTAAGCTAAAAAACATTGTTAAAAACGGAACCGAAAATATCTAAAAAAATGGTTATGCTTGAGAGATAAAAGTCTCGAGAAAATTATTACCAATCGTGTTTTCAGGTTGACAAGATTGAAGAAAAACTGTTTAAGTTTCTTACTCGTATTTCCAAGGGACAGATTTTTAATCACTATGGATGTTGAGATCTAGGATCATTCACCTGACGAATTTTGCGTGGGTAGTCTTAATCTTCCAATAATATTCTACGATGCGGTTTAACCCGCGAGAGAGCAGCCGCCTGCGGTGCTAGCGGTCTTTGATTCAAATTCCGGCAAAAACAAATATTTGTTTGATAATGTCGAAAATTCTGATATAATGAAACTGGGTCAAACATTCCGAGCTACCGATATGATCTAATTAAGTTTTCCCTAAGTAATTCAAGGGTAAGTAGGTATCAAGTCAAAGTCTGCTTCAAAGAATTCGCGGGCGAAGATAAACATGATTATAATTTCGGGATTTACATCTCAGGCGCTAAGTTAGGTGCTTAAGTTAATCAAGTTGCCTAATTTGGGTACAGGCGTAGTGTAATTAAAGCGTTACGTAACTAGAACTAGCTGAATTTGATAAATAATAATATCGTTGAGTACAAAAGCTTTTGCGTTTTGTTACTATCTTTAGCTCTGAAAACTAAGAGATACCTAATTGGGCGTCAGGAGAAACACAAAATTACTGAAATCAAAATAACACCGTTTACTAACTATTTAGTGACTACACAGCTCACAGTTTAGTTTCTTGCCTTGTGTGTTTGTGTGCTTAGGGTCGCCGTCATCGATGCACCTATGACTCACGATCTAAGGAAGAGCGATGCCCCTTAGCACAGGGGCATCAAACACTGTCATGTCGATATATAATCCAATGAATAAAGGGGTTTTACCTTACAAACGGTCCGGTAGTTTTGAATTTTTGATATATGTTGTCTAGGGTGGTTAGTGAGTGTTTTTAAATGCAAAATGCACAATTCCCCCTCCTCCGCGCCCGCCGCCATATTGAAAAACCGGCAATTTCTGCAGATTTTTGCTTATGCCTTCGTTTAGGAGCATTTTAGCTAGAAAAGAGCTTTGCCAATGTTGTAGACAATTAAATTTACTATAATTTACATCTCTGAACTAATTTGTTTGAAACATGTCGGGCCGTGCCTGACAATTTTTACGTGAGTTTAAACCGTTTTTATAATTATTAAACATGTCTCACGATAGTTTTAATAATATTATCGTAAGTTTGGTTCACAATGGGACTCATAGGTTATTGTGGGCTAGTTTTCCGCAACCCGACGTCTTACAAAGCGCCTACGCCACGCAGACGCCACGACGTACGCTGTTTCGCTGTCTGTCTCGCTCACTTATATGTCCGCCGCGCGAATCTCTCGCTCAACCGCTCACCGCGCCGCTGGTAACGCAAAGTCATGGCACATCCGATAGGCGCAACGTGTCATGAAAAGGGCTATGCTCGGAGTTTGTCTGCGTGACACCCGTAGAAGAACCAAGGTAACCAACACGGTTGAAATGGCAATTTACGGGTCATGTAGCCCTCAAAACGGATGGCCGTTGGGGCAGCAAGGACCTGGAGAGACCAGGGGCCTTATGATGGTTGCTTTTATCACGCGATAAATAAGTGATAAAGAATCCGTCACGTTTTGACATATTGCGAGTGTGAGTGACAGATGCTTTTGTCACTTATTTATCACGTGATAAACGCAACCATCATAGGCCCGCAGGTTGTTTAATTTGACCTCAAACTATGTAGCTATGATTGACATACAACGGACATATTCTCAAGCTATATATGACACTGTCATCTTGATTGCAATAATAAATACGAACAAATTTACAATATCTGTCAACAATTTTGACTATGACTGTATAAGTACACAGACTTAATGTAGTTTATCGTGAAGTACTCGGATTTCAGTAGCACAAACTAAAGGTACTTACTTACTTATATATTTTCCTCTATAGATGAATCTGCCTTGTGTTGCATTTATGTCATAATTTTTAAATGATTTAAAAACATTTTTTTACCCAACTACGGCGAAGCAATAAGGAGATTATTTTATCAGTCAAAAAGTAGCCGAAAAACCCTCACGTGATTTGTGCAAAAGCCCTAGGAGGCGGCTGAATATTTTTTTTATGATACATACGCCAAATAACCTTTTATATACTCATATCTAATACCGAGGGATACATTTCGAAAATATGAATAAATAATAATATGTATTTTATAATTTTGTACCTTTCTTCCTTAACACTTTCATTGCCAAGTCAAAATGCAGAACTTATACAGATGGCCGAAATAAAAAGCCCTTCCTTGGTGGTCAAAACTAAAACCAGAAGCCAATACGCTATGGCCGCAATTTTGTGACTCGAACAATATTGTATGGGACCATCACGCGACGTCGCGTGATGTGGCAATCAACGTGTTAAATACCTACTGTAATGACGATAACATAATCCACGTGAAAAATACAAAGAAGAAAGTTTTGAAACTGGAAACACGAGTAAAACAAGATGCTCCAACTAAAGCCAAAATGGCGTAACAGTGTCGAGGTGATTAACATAAAAAGTTCGCAGTGACTGGTGGTATTTGGGAGATATAATATTTATAACGGATTTCAGCAGAGGTTCGGAAAACAAGGGTAGGTTCGAGATGGGTTCTGTGTAAAATGATGTCATAAAAAAATTGATCAAACCATTGATACAAAGAAAAAACTAACAGCGCCCTCTCTCGCTTGCTCGTTCACCGCTGTAAAATGGTGCGGTAAGATGTGAATATTAACGTATTCACATAGTGGTCCCTAAGGTGTAAAAATCTTTCAAATAAACAATCCCTAATATTTATCAGCCGATAGACGCCCACTACTGGAAAAAGGCCTCCCCAAAGTTCTCCACAAAGGTCGGTCGTGCGCCTTTCGCAATCTCGGTTCGTCGGGCCATCTTGTTGGGAGCTTTCCCACTCTGTGCCTCTCGGTAGGTACACGACCGCCACTGAAGAACCTATGTGTCCCAATGGGCATAGGTTCTAGGAGTAATGTGCCCTGCCCACTATAATTTTATGTTTTGCGACTGTCTGAGCTATATCTACAACCTTGGTTATCTTGCGGATCTCCTAATTCAATGGAGTAGGTACATAAACAATAACAACCCGAACGCCCCAGGCTAGAAGGCCTGAAAAAAGTCTTTACCATTGTTTATGTTCACCTTTGGACGGAACCCAAAAAACGCGAAATTCAAAATAGAATATTATGTAAATCTCGGTCCCCTTGCCGTGCTATCTGAGGGTACAGTTAGAACGGGAAACTGAAAGCTATTGAAGGGGTTGTATGAGCTGTGTTGCGATTTTAATGGTCTTGTCTGTCGGCTTCTTATACCTACATGCTACAGTTTACTGTTATTTTTACGGAAGGTCTGTCTCTGAAAACGTAGTAAATTTATAACAATTTTTGGATATCAATAGTGCCTCACTTTGGACCTAAGTGTACGTAACGCTGCACGCTGTGTTGCTTAGAGGTGGTTGAATACTTGGATTTAAATACGTTGGTTGTTAGTATTTTTAACGATTCATGACGAATGACGATTAAGTAATTATTAAATTATCTACAGTAGGTAATACCGCCTTTAGTATTGTTATAAACTATGGTTGTTATTGTCCTTAACATAGGTTTATAAGTTTGTGTGTTACTAACAATTATATGGATTGCAATAATTCGAAATAAAGATTTGAATTTGAATACTAAAATCTTGAACATAATATGTATTTATTTATTTAAACTTTATTGCACAAAACAAAAGTACAAATGGCGGACTTAATGCCAAATGGCATTCTCTACCCGTCAACCATAGGGCCAAACAGAGATACTAGAAGTGGGTGCAAATCAGAAATCTGATGGTACAGAGAGGATCTAGAGTACCTACAAGTACTAAATACAAAATATAATAATAACATTGTTAGTTGTTTTATGCCAAAAATAGATTCGGAAAAGTGTAATCGCCGTTATTTCTAACACTACTTAATAGCACTAATAAAGTTTAGTGATAGTCATCGAAAAAGTAGCAGTTTCAAAATTTAAATTGCCAATATTTATGGTACACCGTGGCATATCAAGGTGCATACACTACATGCACTGATAATGCTATTAAATTCACGATCTCTGGTGATAATGCAATCAGAATAAGCTTAGAATTAAGGCTAATTTAACTTTAACAAAAACGCAAAATGTCACGACATCCAAACACAACCCGGCACCCGGCTTTATTGAACATTATTACAACGAAGCCAAATACACGAACATTTAATTACAAAAACCCTTTACAACGAACAAAAATAATTCCCTAGGCCCAAACGCTTAATACTCCTGAATCGAAATGGCCGACGCGCTTTGCATACAAATGTCGGGATCAGAGAGTATGCAGGTATAGACTGACATTGTCTTAGAAAGATACGAATATGAATATGGAATACGTGTCTGGATTATAGCCTAACGGGGTGTTTTTCATTTCACGCTACATTGCGGATTTTAAGTGGTATTAATCTATTTTACTGGTAACGATACATTTTTGGTAGGTGATTTTGAATGTTGGTGAATGTCGCTGATGTAAATAAAGAGGAAACAGGACTAAATATTCTGCAAATTTCAAGTCATTTTCTGCATATGCATTTTTTTAATAATAAAGCCAAAACCATCCACATTTATGAAAGTCAAGTTTTTTTTCAATAGGATTCAGTATTTATTTCGCAAGAAGAACAAAGGATTGAGCAGCATTCCGGTAAACAATGTTTTGAATTTGGTTAATGACAAATCCTTGACAAATCAAAGACGTTTAATACATTTGTGGGCAGTCGGTCAACATAGCAAAAAGTCCACTATTTTTCAACCGGTCAACTTCGTGATTTATTACGTATGC
Source organism: Apotomis betuletana (assembly GCA_932273695.1). Lineage (NCBI taxonomy): Eukaryota > Metazoa > Arthropoda > Insecta > Lepidoptera > Tortricidae > Apotomis > Apotomis betuletana. Next base: position 13,824,972 of record OW026323.1, on the reverse strand, counting down.
ACATTATTGCCGTATGAAAGGTGTTCGCAGCGCCACTATCCCTGGGCCGGACCGACACTTGTTAGGCTTTACAATAGAGCAGCGCTTTTTGACCCGTGGACCGCTGATGGTCATGTTTATCACGTAATATAAGTAATGTCTCTGTGAGCTGTGCGATGCAGGATTATCATGATTTCGCTGTGCTAGCCGTACAGCTCCATCTGTTACATTTGTGAAATAAAAAAATTAAAAATAAAGGTGTACATACATGGGATGTAGGTTCTTTTAAAACAAAGAAATGAAATTAAATTAAATGATTATTTCATTACACATTAGACTCTACATATACTACAACTCTATTTTTTATTTTCACCGTTCGGGCTTCAGGGTTTCCAGTCTTCTGTACAACAGGATCCCAAGCCGGTGGTGACAAAACCGTCTTCTCTATTGGAATTAGCATATTATTTGATTTCAATAGCCTCGCGCAACATTCTGGGGAAATATCTTAGACATTCGTTCTGTTATATTATCCATAATCTTTGCCCGAGATCGACTCAATCTTGTGAACCAATTAATATTTCCTGGCGCTTCTGAGAGCGAGGTGATTAACAAGGAGCGGTGTTTGGATTAAAAATCATGCCTTAATGTCTTTGATGAAGAGTCCTTTGATAAGAGGTGTTTGAAGAAGCTATGAGCGAGTTGGAGACTCGAAAGTTTGAGAATATCCTATTTTTTATTCGCAACAAACTTTGTGAGAAATCTACTGTTTTACTTACAAAGTTAAATAATTTGTACAATATGAGTTACAGGGATCATAGCGGGAATATGATGTTTGCTTTTATCACGCGATAAATAAGTGACAAAGCATCCGTCCCGTTTTGACAACATGCGAGTGTGAGTGACAGATGCTTTTATCTCTTATTTATCACGTTTATAAATAAGAATCAATAAGATTCTCATTCTAATTTAAATAATAACGCAACCACCATAGGCCTCATAGGATAAATTATGAATGAAATAATGGACTGTTAACTTGCATAATGTATACAGTGTGTTAACATACATTCATTATAACTGATATTAATAATTATGATGAGTACCAAATGGCATACGTATACTTACCAATTTTTTACAACCTGTGTGAATTCAGAATCCATTTCTGGGAATCGGATTCTTATATCGCAATAAACAATTAGATTGTGTCAATAGGATAGGTACCTGTGAAAAGTTATTCGTATTTATTTATTCGACTTTCATTCATTTTTGCTGTTTTGAAGTACAAATTTTAAGCACAGCTTATCTTTTTCCTTATTTGTAAAATTCTTCTAAATAAATAAAATTCTTTAGCACCTAGCATTAAAATTGATGGGCAATCATCACAAAGTGCCATCCTGCGAAACAGGCGTAGCCTAGTGCAGGTGACATGGGTAACTTTATATTTTCAATTACATTACAGTGATATCAACTTAATTTGTTAAACCGTGTACCTATAAGCCATTCCACTGTTAAATAAAATATTTTCATTTTTTTTAAACTGTGTCCATTTGTAATGTCTCCACAAAATATTTAGGTTGGCAATTGGTAGCAATACAATAAATACGTGTAATAGGGAAATGGGTGAAATTAGTACCTTAATTTGGCCTATACTTTAATTTAATCTTTTTTAATAATTTAATTAAAATTGTATTTTATTTAGGCATAAGTACCTATCTCAATACGTTGAAAATCATAACTACGTCAATTAATTCCACAAAAACATTTCCGAAATAGGTAAACGCGGAGAACCTCTACATTTGCTATCGTCGTATGAAATACAGTATGAAGGGCCGTTATTTACACTTACACTGGACATTGGAATATTGTAAGTAATTTAACGAATTTAATGTATTAAATGTCATACTTACCCCAATTTACGAAAAGTCAACTTGCCGGTAACACACTGTATATTATTGATTTGAATTGAAGTACTGTCATAGTTGACTAGGTCTTCAATTAATAAATAAATTCAAAACAGACAACCTCACACAAATCAACCTAGTCACAAATTAAGCTCAAGAAGGCTTTGTTATGGGTAGGTACTAGACGACGATATAGGTACATACTTATAATATCTTCTTCTTCCTGGACCTTGTCCCATTTACTTGGGGTCGGCCTTCCCTGTCCTTTTCTTCCATTCTGCACGATTAAGTGCTATCTTTGGGTCTAAATTCAAAGATTTTAGGTCTCTTTAGACCGTCGTCCACCAGGTGGTGGGGGGGTCTTCCGCGTCTACGCGTCGTCGAGGGCAAATCCAGAGCTACTTTGACTACGTGGTCGTCTGGGCGTCGTTGGATATGTCCGAACCATCTCAAGCGTCGTTCCACCAGTTTTTCCGCAATGGGTGCTATTTTATAACTGCCTGTGATGTATTCATTTCGTATCTTATCCAACAGTGTTACATTAGCTGAACAGCGCAGCATGCGCATCTCCATGGTATGGAGTTTATTGATGTGACTTTTGTTTTTGCCCCAGCATTCTGATCCATACAGTAAAGCCGGTCTTATTGCTGTTTTGTATATTTTTCCCTTTACTTTGAGGGGCATTTTCTTGTCGCACATCACGCCAGTCAACTCCTTCCATTTAAGCCAACCAGTGCTGCTTCGGTGTATCACATCTGCATCTATTTTACCGTCGCTGCTGATTACTGAACCGAGGTACTTGAATCTTTCTACCGACGGTAAGGTTGTTTGATCTATATACAGTATGCTCGTATCTTTCGGATCTGTATTGTCATCGAATATGCAGGACATTAATTCAGTCTTCTTCCGGCTGATTTTAAGCCCGTTTCCTTCAAGGGCTTCCACCCAACCGTTTAGATCGTCTTGGAGTTCTTCGGCAGTTTCGGCTATGAGAACTACGTCATCCGCATACAGCATGCTCCAAGGCACGGGTCGTTGTATGTTCTTGGTTAGATAGTCTATCGTTACATTGAACAGAAGTGGACTAAGTGTTGACCCTTGATGTACTCCAACCTTTAACTCGAAGCATTCCGTGATACCCGCTGGACAAGCAATTTGGGTCGAAACTTCTTCGTACATGTCCTTTATAAAATGGATATAGTGTTCCGGTACGCAATGCGCACGGAGAGCCTTCCATACAAGATCACGTGGGACATGGTCGAAAGCTTTTTCGAGGTCTATGAAGACCATGTGTATGTTCGTTTTACTAGTTTTGGCTTTCTCTAGTATAATTCTAATCGCCTGTAACGCATCAGAGGTGCATTTTCCCGCGACGAACCCACACTGGTTGGGTGACAGCTCAATTATGCTATTTATTCTATTATTAATTATCCGCTCCCATATCTTGAGTGTGTGGTCCATGAGTTTAATGGCCCTGTAATTGCCGCATTCCCTAACGTCACCTTTTCCTTTATAGAATGGGATAAGGTGACTCCTCCGCCATGCATTAGGTATCGTTTGGCCACTGCACAGTTTGTTATATAGGATGTACAGCCATGAAGTTCCTGCTGCGCCCAAGTGTTTCCAGACCTCAACTGGAATTTCGTCCGGTCCGGGGGCCTTATTGTTTTTCATACGTTTAATGGCACTGACTATCTCTTCTGTTGTGACCTCGGGCACTGGACCATAGGTACATGCCGGTGAAGAATTCTCAAGATTTCTGGGATTGGATTTGTTTAAAAGATCTTTGTAATATTTAACCCATCTATTCTGGATTTCACTGTCTTCTGTTAGCAAGTTACCGCTAGTATCTTTGATGTATTTCGCCGAATTGATGTCTTTAGTGTTATTGTTTCTCATTTTTGCAATTTTGAATATGTCTTTTTCAGATTTAGCCGAATCAAGATCATCATAGAATTTTGAATTTGACTTTGCCCTTGAAATTGCCACCTGACGTTTTGTTTCAGATTTTGCTGTTTTGTATGCTTCACGATCCGCGTCTTTATTCGTATTTTGCCATACTTTGAAGGCTTCCTTCTTTGCTTGCACTGCTGCTTTAACATCCTCTTGCCACCAGCTAGTCTCTTTAAAGGGGCCTTTTCTGTTCCTAGTTCTTCCAAGGTACTTTTCTGCTAGGGTCTTGCAAGTTATCTCGAAATCATTCCACATTTCGTTTGCCGTCAGGTTACAATCTTCACTTGCCTTTATAACGTAATCCTTTAATTCTTGAATGAAAGTGGTGCCCACATCCATCTTCAATGACTTCCATTTAATTTTTGGGGTTAATTTTTGGTTGAATTTGATCGGTTTTGAAAGTTTATAAACAGTTACTAAAATTCTGTGTTGTGAAGTTAATGCTTCTCCAGGAATGACTTTGCTATCTTTGTATTTTCGAAGGTCTCTTCTCCTCGCCAGGACATAATCGATCTGTGTTGAAGCCCCGCCGCTACGGTACGTGATCAAGTGGGTATCTCTCTTTTTGAAGTAAGTGTTAATAACTGCTAGTTCGCGGCTGATGGCGTATTCCAGGATTTTATCCCCATCATTATTGCGAGTGCCGTAACCGAAGCCACCATGACACCCTTCAGCGCCCGAGTTTGATTCTCCAACATGACCATTTAAATCGGCACCTAGGTGGATACTCTCTTCCTTGGGGATATTGCTCGTAAGAAGGTGTAAGTCTTCCCAGAAAGCATCCTTTTCATCAGAGTCGCAGTTTGTTTGTGGCGCGTAGGCGCATATAATGTTTAGACATGGTTGGTTTTCAAGCGCTAACTTTACCGACATCAATCGGTCCGATATTCTCTGTACGTCCACTAGTCTTTGACTAAGTTTCTCCGACAGTGCTGTTCCAACTCCGTTTTTACTACTGGTGGAACCATGGTATACAAATTTGTAGCCGTTACCTAAAAGTCTGGATTTTGACCCTCCCCACTTGGTCGGGTGCGTCCCATATTATATACAAACTTTTGGTATAATTTCAATTTATAAACATACAAAAGATATAATGCACGATATATATAATAAGAAATACCATATTTTCATGAAATATAAGGTTTGATTGGTATAACATTCAATTCATATAATATCATATGTTATAATGGTTATTTTGTCTAATAATTTTAGATATAATATTTATTTTGTATAACAATTATGACATATAATATAATATCATTTGAAATATCTATCATATAAAATAATATTATATGACATACCTAGTACCATTTTATACGCATTTTATAAAAAAAATCGCAGTACTTACCTATATCTGTAAGAGCGAAACGAGCGCTGGCAAGGCAGGTAAAGCAAGTCTGACTTGGCTTAAGTTAGGTACGATGACGAGCGAAGCGAGGAGGAGTGTTAGGTTGAACTGCGACCCTAACGAGCGTGCGAAGCGAGCGAGCCGCCCCAGGTCTGACTTGGCTTACGATTCCTAACATTACCCTTATCACCTTAAGGCAGATCCGACTTGGCTTAGGTTAGGTACGACGACGAGCGAAGCGAGGAGGAGTGTTAGGTTGAACTATGACCCTAACGAGCGAGCGAAGCGAGCGAGCCGCGCAGGTCCGACTTGGCTTATGATTCCTAACATTACTTATTTAACCTTAAGGCAGATCTGACTTTGTTTAGGTTAGGTACGACGACGAGCGAAGCGAGGAGGAGTGTTAGGTTGAACTATGACCCTAACGAGCGAGCGAAGCGAGCGAGCCGCGCAGGTCCGACTTGGCTTACGATTCCTAACATTACTTATTTTACCTTAAGGCAGATCTGACTTTGCTTAGGTTAGGTACGACGACGAGCGAAGCGAGGAGGAGTGTTAGGTTGAACTATGACCCTAACGAGCGAGCGAAGCGAGCGAGCCACGCAGGTCCAACCTGGCTTACGATTTCTAACATTACTTCAATGCTTCGATTGCTTCGATGTTTCGAGTAAATGTATATTATATGTAATAATAATTAAGTGTTTTAAATGTTATACCACTAGATGATTATACACAATGTCATTATACCTACAGTTCATTATATACTATGAAAATATGCATTTTATTGTTATATGTTTCGTTCAGTATACAAATTGAATATTATACCAATTAAATTTATTCCAATTGAGCCTATGTCTAATGAGTGTTATATCTATTGTTTATATATGTTCTATTACTTACCCCACTTGGTCTCTTGCACACAACATGCATCGACGCGTCGTCTTTTTAGGACTTCGCTGAGTTCGGCGCTTCGACCAGTCATGGAACCGAGGTTCCAGGTCGCTAATCGTAATGTATCGCATTTGTTATCGCATGTGTCGCCTTGACCGTCGCTTGAGGGGGACGCCCTAGCATTTATATTCTTTCTCTTATTTGTGCTTTTCATATTTGGACAGGGAAAAAGGTTTTGGCTATGGGGTTTTACAGCCGGCTGCCGCCTGACGCCAAGGCAGTATCCCTCATTGGAAGGTTGTGGGTGCCGCCGGTGGACTTCCGTTTGTCTCATACGCCGCCCTCCCTACTACGCCATCCTGCCTAATGACGTAGCTCCAGTACAGCCTGTATCCCCGACTATCTGAGGGCAGCCTTGTACCGTGTTTGTGCCTCTTCCGCCTGCTTCGCCGTACCGATGCCCTTCATCTCCGCCTCAGCAGCCGTTGAGGGCTTCACCCGTAACCCTGGGCATGGGATTCACGTTATACCCCGTGAAACTGGGTCCCCATCCGAACTCTGTCACCACCTCACCTCGGCCTACTGAAGTGAGGGGTGTCCACTCCCGCGACAAGGACGCGCCGAATGAGAATTACCCCAGTGAAGAGCAGGGAAGGTGGCCCTGACCTTCCTGGGTTAACGGTTCGTGTGATGCCGAAACCGAGGGCTGATGCCGAAACCGAGGGCTGATGCCGAAACCGAGGGCACATACTTATAATATAGATAAATAAATACATATTCGAGTTCATCACACAAATATTTGCCCTTGCCGGGATTCGAATCCCGTAGCTACTTTATCACTGCGCCGCGTCCTCGAATTACGTTAATTAAATATTACATAAAGTATTCATTCAATTTGACGTCTATTCACTCCCACAGCAACACTAACCCTTCGGTAAGCTGTCTCCGAAACAGTTTCGCCGCTCTGAATACAAATGGCGATGGGCCCGTCCTGTGAACCAATTAATATTTGCTGGCTCAACATTCGTACCACTATCTATCTCTTCAATTTTTGTTGTTTATGGCTCCATCTATACCATCGATGATTCCGCCAATGTCGAGGTTAAGGAAGACACGTGTTGCACCTCTAGCACTGTGACATGCGACTCTGTCGCGCGACAAACACTATTTGTCACTTTCGTTTCAATACCATGCGAGCAAGACAGGTGATGCTGAGTCGCGTGACAAGCGAAGTCGCCACAAGATAATACGCTAGCCCTGCTGCGCGTGTAGTACAACTGCACGTAGTTGCGCAAAAACGATCCAACCCAAACGTCACTTAAAATTGAATTTTGAACTTATTGACATATGGGTCATCATCATCATCATCTCAGCCATAGGACGTCCACTGCTGAACATAGGCCTCCCCTTTGGACTTCCATATATACCGGTTGGAAGCTACCTGCATCCAGCGCCTTCCGGCGACCTTTATAAGGTCATCTATCCATCTTGTAGGTGGACGTCCTACGCTGCGTTTGCTTGACATATGGGTAGTAAGTTTTTATTCCATTTTTAGCGACTTGTGGGTGGGACGTTTTTTGCGTAACTATGAACGTCCAACTACGCTTCGCGATTATTGTCGCGCGACGTAGCATCGTCCGTCACTCTCTCACAGTACAGCGAAGAAAGAGACAGGTAATATGTCTCGCGCGGGAGTGAGTCGCGTGTCTCAGTTGTGCTAGAGATCCTGGATCCATCTGTTGACAACTGTAGTGCCCTTTCTCAAGCAAGAGGGATGCACTTAAATCTCTGACAGATTTAACGGAAATGCCACTTTGCGCAACAGCGGCAGTGGTGCGCGGTTATGTGTGTCTCGCTCACTCGTACGGCCGCCGGCCACGGATCTCTCGCTCAACCGCTCACCGCGTCGCTGGTCGCGCAATATCGTGGCTCTGTAAGTGTCAAAAGTGTATAGGCCTAGGTTTAGTTTACGGGGAAAGAAATATAATTACTTTTTAATATTAAAAGAAAACCGACGTTAACGAATTGAAGTTGTAAAATATTGACACAAAGGTAAATTATGAAAGAAAAATTGAATATGATCCACTGGAATGTAAGCAGTATGGCTAATGCGCATAAGCATTTTAAACACACATGACACAGAGGGCGCTCCAGTACCGTAGAATTATGGAATCAAAGATTTGGTGCGATTGACGTAACGATGTGATAGCTCAGTTGGTAGAGCACTAATACGCCGGAAACGTACCTAGGGTTGCAGGTTCGAGTCCTGCTTACATTGCAGTGGATCACATTCAATTTTTCTTTCATAATTTACCTTTGTGTCAATATTTATAAAAGTAAAAATGTGGTATTTCCACATTAAAAAACAGAATCGACAAAAGATTCTATTAAAACATGAATTGAAGTTATGCTATATGACAATAGGACCGATATACAAAGTATGCTCTTTGCAACAATAAAAACTAATTTTCAAAATCGGTTCACCCGTTTTCGAGTAAACGAGGAACAAAACTTGACTGGTAGACTTGACTGGCTAGAGAATGACTCAAGCCATTAAGTTTTTGTAAGACAAGATTTCTTTTGAGAAATTAAAGATTAGAGAAACAATTAATATAGGTAGTTAAACACTTAAAACACTTTATGATGGAATAAAAAAAAAATTAAAACAGTACTTAAAGTGTATAGAATAACAAGGAGACAATGTAGAAAAATAAAAGATAAAAAAACAATTTTCTTTTGTTTTTCACCCTTATTCTAAGAACTTTTTGATTTACCCTCGTAGGTATGTGCTTGCACGAGCGTTACGTAGTGGAAACTAAAATTCACATTTAAATTTTAGGATACTTTTTAGGGTTCCGTACCTAAGGGGGGCTCCCATACAACAAACTTGTTATAGATTATGGTATGGACCCCTCATGCGCGACTCGGACTCGCACTTGGCCAATTTTTTTATATTCTTCACATTGAAAATGCTATCGATTCTGATTAGGATGAACCCAAAAACTACAAGTTCTGAAAAAAAGGGATTCTTTTTTTTTTGAAAACTCGGAAAACAGCCTGCCTACGCAGACCACATAAAGCTAAACGGTAAAATGAAGCATTTTCCAACCAAACTGCCGGAGCTCAAAGGTCCCGCCCTCGTTTGCATAATGAGTTGGCAGGCAAATTGTTATGTGAACTTGCTAATTTTGCAAGCCTGTATAATTCTAGTCTAGAGAAATGCGGATATAGGTTAAGATTAAGAAAAAATAATCTATCGATATTTTCGCAACCAAAATGAGTGTTTTCTTCTTCCAAATGTTTTGTACTTTTCTACCTATAAGTTTTTTATTTAACCATATTGTTAAACTATTTTTCTAATCAGCAAATAATTTAGAAATTCTCGCTTTAGCAAAATATTAAGATCTTGTTAGCAATTAATCCATACTAATATTATAAATGCGAAAGTGTGTCTGTCTGTCTGTTACCTCTTCACGCTTAAACCGCTGAACCGACTTAGATGAAATTTGGTATGGAGATAGTTTGAGACCCGGGAAAAGACATAGGATACTTTTCATCCCGAATGAATTTAGTGTTCCCGTGGGATGAGCGGGTAACACCGCGGGGCACATCTAGTAATTAATAAAAATATGAATTTCCCAACAAAACTTATTAAACTGATGTTACAAACTACATTTCCATTTAAATATTTCTGATATTTACAAATTCAGTTTTGATAATACTCGCCTTTGTCGACCCGCGTAAGGGCAACGTCAACTTTTTATACTCCTTGCAGACTTCATTCGGCGTCGCTATGTTATAAAAGATGTCTGAGATATCGCCACTATATACTCTAGTGATAAATACATGTGTTCTCAATCATTAAGTTTTCCAAAGGTAGTCATATTATATAATAGAGCGAGCGAAGTCTCCGTTTCAGCTTGTAAATAAATATCGGCAATTATGTCCGTCATATCACCGATACATAAGCTAAAATGGCTACCTATATGTCAATGTCAATCGAATATTTGTCCAAGCGTATAGGGGATCACTCAAAAATTCCGAAGTTTCATTTATCCGAAACCATCAAAATTCCGAATTTTCAAAATTCCGAAAGTGAAATAACGCGAAACGATAATTTTCGCCATGTATGATATCGATAATATATGTTACATATACTATTAATTAGGTTAGGTCAGGGTTATATGACATCCCAAACAAAAATTTAAGTATTTTACAAGAACATGGTTTTCGGAATTTAAAAAAAATCAGACAAATGAAACTTCGGAGTATTGTAGTGTATCCTCCTTGCTGTATCTAGGTACAAGCTGCGGGTCATTAATTTTGCGATGCCATGTCGCGCGACAACATTCACGCAGCCAAGTTGTGCGAGACGGGCTGCTGCCATACTTTACCGATATGAATCGCCTCGATCTCGAATTTTACGCTAAATGAGAAAGCAAAATATTAACGGATACTCCGAATACACATCGATAAAGTAGCCATCTAATGACAGCTCTCAGATGGGTACACTGCAATACTCGTTTTTCAACTGTCCGAATGCATCATCATTTCGAATTTTCATAATTCCGTAAACCATGTTCTGATAAAAATATTTTTGTTGTTTTTGAGATACATGGAAAAAATTATCGTTTCACGTTATTTCACTTTCGGATTTTTGAAAATTCAGAATATTAATGGTTACGGACAAATGAAACATCGGAATTTATGAGTGATCCCCAATCAGACACATGTCATAAGAAACGTTGAATTTAGTTGCAGGGGAATATTTCTGTATCCAGATTCCAGACCACTCATGTCCCATATGTGACATGGGATTGTAATGCTATTTATTAAGAGCTGAGAGTTGAAATTCGCGTAAACATTTATGAAGACTTAAGTCTGTTTAGCTGTAACCTCCTAATGATTTAAAATATTCCCACACAATTTTACACAATTTTTAACCTTGTATGATTACAAGAGAGTAACATTTTGTTTGAGCCCTTATTTATATTCGCTTATTATTTAAAGGTTTGAAGGATTAAAAACACAGCCTGTCCGTTTGTCGAGGTTTTGCGGCGAGTTTGCGTGTAATTTTGTTTTTGATTAGGGAAATTAGCGATGGGGTTTCATGCAAAAAAGCGGGAAATGTGTGACCAACGGACCACGGAGGAATTTGCGATGGTTGTTTTTTTATGCTATACAGCTATATTATATTTATGTATCTAGTGGTTCTGTGGGTACCTGTCTAGCATAACTACGTTTCGCGACTCTTGTCGCGCGACATAGCGCTACCCGTCACTCTTTCACATTACTGCACAGAAAGAGACAGGTTACCTCGCGCGAGAAATAGTCGCGTGTGACAGTTGTGCTAGAGGTGTCCGGAAGACATCGCGAGTCAGAGCGAGAGAAATAGAGATATAAATATGATTTTAGGTTTTCAAACTTCATGATCGTGTCTCCGCCCGCTGAGACTTAAAGTGACAGTGGGCGGGGCATATAGCTTGATAACTGAGGGCCGCTGGAAAAAAAATTACCGATAGCGAGAACTTAATGGAAGACGCAGCGTGGAAAGACCCCCACAAGGTGGACTGGCGATCTGGTCAGTATCGCAGCAAGCCGTTGCAACGACGGGTTGTTGTGGATAACCTTGCATTCGTCAAGCAGTGTTAACTTATTAAGGTATAGGAATCAATTAAAACCACAAATTTAAAAAAGCACTTTAATCCATACAAAGTGTAACTTATCACCAAAACAGTTCATTCCACGATCACACAGCTTCGATCCTATCACAAAAACATGCACATTTCAAACTATTACAGGCACTATTCGACATTAGCAAAATTAGCTCGAGTGACCTGAGGGGCTACTACCATCGAATAGTGCTGTCCCGCTTACCCAAATGTCGTTTGACATGAGATCGAGAGGGACGGCACTATATGAAGGTCGATTTTCGTACATCGGAGTAGCCCTCCTGTTGCATATAAGATCAGTCGGGGGAAGCAGGCGAACGGGTTAAGCGCGCCTGCCATACAATACTACTAATGTAGGTACTAATGCCATCTTACCACCACACAACTATTATAGTTGCGCGGTTTTAGTATGACATCTATACTTTTCGATATTTTTCATGGCACGCGCGCACAACACTTAAAATATCAGGGAATTACGATATCATGTCTCTTAAGTCAGATTTTCACGTCGATTTCATATGAAATTATATTTGAAGTTCAGTCGAGTCATGCACGCCGAAGGGATAAGCGCGCGTTCCATGAAAAATATCGAAAAGTATAGATGTCATACTATCCTATCTGAAACACTCATTTTGTTTCCCATCCTGGAACGTTTCGCCGAATGTTTAATTTGTCCGAAAGCCATTTTTTTCACAACTGATAATTTTTTAGAATAATTATAAAATCAAACTAACCTAACCTAACGGGTTCTTTAAAACGATGTGTATAAAATCAAGATATTACGGGTTTACGGAAAAAAATACTTTCAGACAAATGAAAATTTGGCGTAACGTTACAAATGGGAAACAATGTTTCGGAGTTCAGACAGGATACCATTGTGTGCACATTTTTCGTTTTATTTTATACATTAAACACAATTAGATAAAAATAAATACATGATATATTATTAACTCCGAATAGTACGTCTCCGACACGATTGCTTAATTTCTTAATCTCTTAATTTCTTTCTTTCTTTCACAAGTGTCGAATAGATGCCGCGATAGTCTGAACTCGCTACTAAGGGATCGCAAAATGTCTTATAATTGACAAATAAATTAAAACTAGTAGCGATGACTATCGAATACTTTAAAAATAAACACCTATTTAAGGGCAAGAACTAAAACAAAACTGCACCAATGTATAAAAAAAAGAAGACAAGAAAATGAAAACGGTATTTTATCATAAGACTTGCTTATCCTATATCCTGATGATTTCACATAATTGTAGTTCTGTGTGGTCCAATTTATTATGTTGACATATAGCACACGATAAACTAGCCTCAACAGCCTGTGTACCGTATATGGTACATTTATGTACCTACACAAATAAAATAGTAATATCTCAAACATAGTCTCAGACATATTAAAATATATACGAAACTGGTTAACTTACGTCGTAAAAGCCAAATATTGAACACAGTGTTCGATTGGCCGTTGATCGGCTCTCCTGCTGATGAATCGCGAACCGATTCGAAACATATCGAGCTATATTCGACATCTACGTCGAGTAAACCTGTTTCGTTTGAATTTTAATATCTCAAATGATTAAAAAAATGAGATACATTTTGTAGATGCATGACTTTTTACATCTTCGGTTCGTTCATAGTTGTAGGTACATGTACCACATATGGCACACAACGAAATATTACATGCGCATACATATATACCATAACATCTTTGTTCTTTTAATGTGGATGACTTTATAATAGTCACACGCAAACTCATACATTATGTATAAAAATACCATACACCGATTTGGAAAAATATGTTGAGGATATGCTATCTTATTGTAAAAAGTGAAATAAGTTAGGAAATTAATCTTTATACAGTTTTTTCTTACAATTCTATTTATAACATACCTTTTTAGTCGACGAGATTCTTAGAAATTTTATGTATAAATACTTTCAATAAATACCAATTTTTGTTGGACAAAAATAACATATATCTTTATAAATATTATATCACAATTTAGATGATTTCGAACAATAGGCGGTTAAGGCAAAATTGAAATAAATATTACACTTTCGCAACTTATAAGGAATTTTCGCACCGAGCTGTTGTTGAAACAATGTTTGAATAATACATTAAAAAGCAATTAAATCGTTTCTTTCGAAATGCTGGTTCTTCTATTGGTACACATTCCAGCTTATTTGTCAAAATAAACGATTTAAATTTAATAAAAACACTCGTATGTTATAGATATAAAAATATCTATAAAAATATTTAAGACAGCATGTTTTTTTTTTCAAGTGCTTTTACCATGTTATATTTTTGGGGCTTTTAGATCATCATTTTCTTAGACAAGTATTTTTATACAATATGTTTTAAGAAATAATCTATACATATAATATTATAGGAACAAATGTGTACTTTTAATTTAAAACCTATACATTTTACAAGATTTTTTTCGTATAGGGTCCTTATTTTGATAAACACCAATCATTTGGCTTTTTGATAAATTTTATTCTAATTAACTAATGTCTTTTTATGTTCTATGATTTTCTAGAAAGTCGACCGTGATTTGGATAATTAGCTGCTCCATTTTTTTTAACTACACTACGACCCAAGATACATCCAAATTTGTATTTCTTCCATTCAATTACTATACAATATTTTATATCGTATAGTGATTTCGCCGATAATCTTAACTAAAATGTTCGAGGCCAAGTTCATAAGAATATTTTGCGACCAATAACTTTATTCGACGAAGATATTAGCTACATATATTATGACATATTTGTCACTTGGAGAACTAATAATAACTCAAAAATGACTTATTGTCTCTATAGGGTTTTCTATCATTTGCCATAAATCTATATTTTCTCTGTAAGCTGAAACTTTTCTGGATTGTCATAAAACAAACCTAACCTAATGATTTCTCCATGAACAGTAGGTATTAACGAAATCTCGAAGAGTTTGTGATTTATGAGATAAAAAGTTTATGGCAAATTAAAATTATGACAATTGAAATTAGGGGAAGTGAAATGCTCTCGTCTCTATAGTACAACGCAATTAAGTTTACGGAATGAAATTGAATTCTTAGATATCTGTCTGTTTATACAAAAATAAACCAAACTGTATTACGTTTTTACCTATATACATTTTCCTAATTGATAAACTTAATATATTTTTGATTCAAAAAGTATTCTGTATTAATCTATTATGAATAAAATATTTTGAATATTAGAAGCAACCTTTTTTTACATCTGAGTTCACGAAATATAAATAAATGTGACGGTGTTTACTAAAAGGTCTCATTGCTCTGGTTGCCATAGGACGCGTTGACAGAATATTGGTCTAAAGATGCAAACAAATTACGTCTTTTACTAAACACTCACACAAATAAAGAAACACGCGAACAGCAGCCGATAAAAAGGCTGAAAGAAACCTGCGACCCTAAGATAGTTTCTGTTATCGCGCGATAAATAACAACACAAATAAGACAAAGCATCCGTCACGTTTTGACAAACTGCGAGTGTGAGTGACACATGCTTTGTCACTTATTTATCACGAGATAAACGCAACCATCATAGGCCCTCTCAAGACATGATATGGTGATGAAGACAAACAAGCATTAAAACACGGTGAAAATTATCCCGAAACCAGCTTTAAACAAACAATAACTTATTTGTATAAAATCTTTTTTTTTATCGATTCATATTTTTTTATGTGGTAATACTTACCTATTTTATTTTTATAAATAATGACACAATGGATTGGGGATCGTGCGTGTAAAGCGCACATCCTAGGGTATGGCTAATGCGCATAAGCATTTCAAAAACATATATGACGCAGAGGGCGCTCCAGTAGCGTAAAGAATTAAGGGATGAAAGATTTGGTGTGATTGACGTAGCGATCTAATAGCTCAGGTGGAAAAGCAATGTGCCGGAAACGGAGAGGTCGCGGGTTCAAATCCCGCTTAGATTGTAGCAGATCGAATTAAATTTTTCTTTCTTAATTTACCTTTGTGTCATTATTTATAAAAACAATAACTTGTTCTGTGTTAACAGCAAAATGTAATATGTGAATATGACCTATTATTATTGAATACCATGTTTATAAGTAAATTAAATATTGATCGATTGATAAATTCATCTATAGCTAAGGTGAAAGACATGTTGACTCTTCATTTATGACCAGACACGCTGTTTATCTCTTTCTTACAAATATAAAAGTCAACGTGATGACAAAGACAAACGATATAATAATAGTTGATTACTGTAGTTTATTTACACCAGCACCATAAATCATAAATCATAAATCATAAATCATAAATCATTTATTTGCATAAAACATGGTAATTACATAGGTCTTCGGTTAAATAATATCAGCATCACATGCTTTGTCACAGGGTGACATGCAAAATATATATGTACATACAATTCTAATTACTTATTAATCATTATATTTTCGACAGTTTTGCTATATTATGTGTACTAGTTTTATTTAAATATATATATATGTCAATAGCTTCGGCCAATTTCGTTTCTTTTCAGAAATTCAGATACCGAGTAGAAGCATTCATTTTGTAGCCACTGTGAGAGTTTGTACTTAAGTTCTACAATGGACAGATTTTTAAATTCATTTGGAAGTGCATTAAAAATTCTGATGGCCATCGGATAACAGTTATTACTAAACAATTTTGTTTTTACCTTGGGCATATATAAATTATTGGGATATCGTGTATTAAACATGTATACATCGCCAATTGTTTTAAATAGTTCAGGATGAGATTTTACAAAAATACATATTTCGTAAATGTACAGCGATGGTACCGTCAATAATTTTAGATTTTTAAATAAAGGTTTACACGACGTAAATTTTGTTACATCACAGATTCCACGAATGCATTGCTTCTGTGCAATAAAAACTCTATTGATGTGTACCGAATTACCCCAAATTAAAATTCCATATCTAAGTACAGAGCACACATAGCCATTGTAAGCCTGAATTTGACTGAAGCCATTATATACGGTCAGATTCAGATATATGAGGTTTGCAGTGATAAAAAAGTGAAAAATCGTAAATTGTTCGGGCTAGCAACCTATAGCTCAACGGGGTGTAAAGACCACGCTATATTGCGGATTTTAGTGGTACTAATTTATTTTACCGGCAACGACATTTTTTTTGGTAACTGACGTTGAAAGTCAGTGAATGTCACTTGGAATTAAAGAAATTTAAACACAGCTACAGTAAACGGCGATAAAGTTTGCACATCGATCTTTGGAAAGAGGCAATCGGCTAATTTCGACTTCGTATAGCGATATCTGTGTCGCACACACCATGACGTTTGTTTTGTCAGTCGTGGTTCAAATGCGAGAGAGTGCAGTCGCATATCCAAGTCAATATATATATAGAGTTGCTAAAACTTACACAAAATTAAATTTGTACTATGGCATCTATAGGGAAAAAAGGTAAGCCGTTACTTTGCCAGTCACGCGAAATTATCTACAATGTTTATAAATATTTTGTAACTGAAGCCGACCAATCTTAAAAACATGAGAATGTTAATGTAAGTAATTACACTTTTTGTCGATCTTTAAACCCACATTTAAGTATCCTAGTAGTATAACATCAGTTGCTAATGCTCAGTCAACCCCTTTTAGGAATGTGGGCCTGAATATATATATATGTATATTATTTTTCCCCAACAAGAACATTATAGCAATTACTATATATAATCACATCGAGTTTTACAGCTCTATATATTCCACGTGAAATCAAAACAAAACAACAATAAAGTACTTAGTTCTAAATTCAAATTCTGATGAACGATTAATCTAATAATTGATGTACATGGAAATTAGCATTCGTTTGTATTCGGAAATGCGATGATTGCCGATGTGCATTCTTTATCGCCGTTTACTGTAAACCCTTATATTTGACTCCGATCGTACCCATTACATATATTATATCATCTAGAGAACTAAGTTATCACAATAATTTAAGGAATTGCAACAATGAAAGTTACATTTTCGATCATGCAATAATGAAGCCAATACTTGCAGTCTTATTTATTTCATTACCAATATTATGATTCAGTTTAATTTGACACTTGATATATTTATAGGTAATATTTTTACATTGTTCATAGGCAGTATTTAGATTGATAGTTATGATATTACACTCTGACGATTCAGTTTACGATGAACAGAATCTTACAACGAAGTATTAATTACTCATTTAGATGTATAAGTAGCCTTTAATGCCATTAACACAATATCTTTGTTCTGTACCGATTCGATTAATAGGATCAAATGATACGATTATGGGGATGAAGTCATTGAATGTGGCAAAAAGGCACTAAAAAGAAAAATCTTTGATTTTCTTCAAATTTATCTAATTGTGATGATAATTTTAATTAATGGTGAAGGTATTCACACAAGCCAGAGGATCTGGTAATTGAGAAAATCCGCTGGGAAGGAGATTAAATTACGATTGTGGCAAACAACCATACAACCTTCCTGTTGTTGATAGGAAAATCATAGCATACGCTAGAAGTATCACTCTGCTCGTTAAGTGGGAAAACGAGTAAAGGAGCTCAGTCCGCATACGAAGAGTTCGTGCCAAGAAATTATTCTGTAATCTGTGATAAATAATAACTTTTTCACGATAATAACCGAATTCAACGAGAGGAAATTGTATTTCCGAAAACAATTGAACCATTTACTATAAAAAAACACCGAAATCGTCATTCATACGTATGGCGGCGGGATCTCCTCAAAAACATAGGTAAATAAAAAATTAAACCTCTGAATTTAAAACTTCCTCTTTTGAAGTCGGTTGGAAATGAGGGGCAGCAAGTTCTTGGAGATCTTTTGGGGCGGTTTGTGGATATGTAGCTGATGAAAGATATCCTGAAGATATTCCCTGGTTGTAGTCGCAGGCGTCTCTCAGAGGGTGGTGGCTGTCAGAGGGTATTCCATTGCCGATAACGGTAGACTAAGCTGACTATATGCCATACTGCTGGTTCTTTGGAGACGTATCGTAAACGTCTTGTTTGGAACCTTTTGATCTCTTCGGAGGCTGAACTTGGTTGATGTACCTAGTGTATACACATATACTTCCAATCTGAACAAACTAAAAGTGAAAACCAGATTATCAACCATCATCTGACAAAGAGTCTTGGAATACTTTTGGCACATTTCCAGAAGGGACGATAATCTGGAAAACTACTGGTCATTGGAAGATTAGATTAGAGACTAACTCCGCACTCGGCTCCAACTCCCGCGACGCGCTCAAGGGCCCGAGGATCGTGGAAAAAGGCGTCCATCATTTATTTAATCTTTATTGCTTAAAAGAATACCTTATCGTACCAAAGGTGGACTTAATGCCATGGAGCATCCACCAGTCCCTCGTGCAAGCAGGTAAATTGCATCATTCAGAGCTTCACGGCGGCATTTGATATTTACCACTCGCTTTTCGGTGAAGGAAAACATCGTGAGGAAACCACCTAAGCCCAAATAAGGCCTAGTTTCCCCTCTGGGTTGGAAGGTCAGATGGCAGTCGCTTGCGTAAAAACTAGTGCCTACGCCACATCTTGGGATTTAGGCAATGTTCGCATTGTTGTGTTCCGGTGTGGGGGTAAGATAGCCGGTGAAATTGCTAGCATAGAGGCATTCCATCTTCGTCCTCCGGGTAGGCAAGCACTTGTGACTCCTCTGGTGTTGCAGGTGTTTATGGGCGACGGTAATCGCTTTCCATCAGGCGATACGTTTGCTCTTTTGCCCCCTATGACATAAAAAAAAAAGAAAAAAGGTAGCCGACCCCGATTGAGAATTCATTCTCAAAAATGGGACAAAGGCTAGTAGGATGATGAGAGCTTCACGTTGGCTCGACCCTCAGCAGTAATAACTGCAGGGAGGATATCCTCAATTCCTCAGGGTCGGTACCCGGAGTGCAGCGTCATGTCGAGGCTGTCGGTGTCAGTGTCGGTGTGGTACGTGACGCAGGGTGCTGGGTGCGTTTGCGCGTGACGCAGGATACCCTCCAGCTGTGGATTACAATATCATCAACTTGTAAGCCAAAGTCATTCACGACATCGGAAAATTGTGTCACTGAAATCTTCGTCAATTAATGATGACAAAATGTCAATGATCAAAAACGTTTAATTGAAACCGCCACAAGTGTCTTTCTATCCTTGTTGAATTTGGCGCACTGAGAAACGGTTTAAGAGTTAAATCTATAATCAAATGGCGTTGAATCTTAGAGCCTTATCACACTTGCGATTTGCGAGCGTATTTTGTATGAAGGCGATCGCGCAGCGTGTTCGCCGCGTCGCTTATTTGTATAGAAAATACGCTCGCAAATCGCAAGTGTGATAAGGCCCTTATCGGTTTTTTCAACACATTGTCTGACATTTGCCTTTCATGCACTATAGATATTGTGTTCTAACTTTCCTCCAGAGAAATAGGAGCTTCGCGTAGCGGAACCCCAGTGAACAGATACCTAATTGTTTGGTATCAGAACTGGTACTGTCTTTTCGCCGAATAATTCTTCATCGAGTGTCATTTCGTAGAAAATATTTTCTTTGAAACCGTTTGGAAACCTTATTAAACCAACCTAACTTGAGTTCAGAAGAAAAAATGATCGAAGTGGAAAAATAATAATTCGGCGAAAAAGCAGAACACCATCAGGACTACTAAGGTCAAAAGGGTATAGCCGTGTTTGTATGGGGCATCGGCCCCAGAAGCCAAATCGATTGCCGTTTTGCTAATATATTAGCGCAGATGTAAGATGCTATTTTACAAAAAAAGGACCCTGAAATACTTCAGGTTTTTGAGAAAATAAAAAAAAACGAAAATTGGTTTTTAATTTCTTTTATCTAAACTACTCAATAGATTTGTTTGTAACTTATACACATTATGTAGGTAATACAGATGTATTATTTAAAAAAAAATGGAGTTCCAAATATCCTTATAAGTAGTAAAATTTTCACTTTAAATTTTTCAATAATTTTTTTTTTATATTTTCGAGATAGGGACACCCACCAATTTTGGCTGTATTATGTATAAACTAATATTCTATAATATATATTTTTTCAAAAACATTCACTTGGATCAACATATCCAAAATGAAACAAACTTATCGCCTGGTGACAATTTTTCAGACAGTTATTTTCAAAACCTCGTATCTAGTTTGTTGATTGATACTGAGATACGAGCTTTATTTTAAGTAGGTATTTGTTACTTAGTTTTGGTTGTCAACTGACGTTATAGTATACCATACATTTGTTGGACTTAATATGCCTAACTACTCGTACATGAATCGAATAAAAATAACATACTTAATATAAGAGCAAAGAGCATCGTCAAAATAAAATGTCTTTACATAGAAAGCTTATTTTACATAGAAAGCTCCAGTGAGTCCCACGGCACGTAGCTCAAAAAATATTGATTTACACAAAACACATGCAGATTCGAAAAAAAAGTTCGTCGATAAAATCGATTCGATCAATCGTTAGATCACTACAAACATCAACAGAGAAGTGTCAAATGGATGACTAAAATTAACTCAGACTGTAACTGGCCATCAGTAGGCCTTATGTCAATGTTCATAAGGTCTACCGATGGTCAGTTAGATGCGCTTCTGTTTGTACTACATATAGACATTTTATTTCGATGACGCTCTTATGTTATTTTTATTCGATTCTTGTACGAGTAGTTAGGCATATTAAGTCCAACAAATGTATGGTATACTATAACGTCAGTTGACAACCAAAACTAAGTAACAAATACCTACTTAAAATAAAGCTCGTATCTCAGTATCAATCAACAAACTAGATACGAGGTTTTGAAAATAACTGTCTGAAAAATTGTCACCAGGCGATAAGTTTGTTTCATTTTGGATATGTTGATCCAAGTGAATGTTTTTGAAAAAAATATATATTATAGAATATTAGTTTATACATAATACAGCCAAAATTGGTGGGTGTCCCTATCTCGAAAATATAAAAAAAAAATTATTGAAAAATTTAAAGTGAAAATTTTACTACTTATAAGGATATTTGGAAATCCATTTTTTTTTAAATAATACATCTTTATTACCTACATAATGTGTATAAGTTACAAACAAATCTATTGAGTAGTTTAGATAAAAGAAAATAAAAACCAATTTTCGTTTTTTTTAATTTTCTCAAAAACCTGAAGTATTTCAGGGTCCTTTTTTTGTAAAATAGCATCTTACATCTCGGCTAATATATTAGCAAAACGGCAATCGATTTGGCTTCTGGGGCCCCATACAAACACGGCTATACCCTTTGTTGCTTGAACAAATCCTTCGTATACACATCATTCGTAATTTAAAGAAGCACGTGCAACTCGCCTGTATGTGTATGTCGCCCAGCAGCGCGCGGCGCGCGGGCTCGGGCGCCCAGCACATCTCCATCACGCCCCAGCACGCGTCTGTGAAGTGCGGCAGCCGCTCCGGCCGCAGCCCTGCAACCGTCATTACTGTCAGCTCACAAGCACTCTAAAGGTCCGGTCTAGGAGCAGAGGCCATAGGTGGGAGCGCGAGGCCCGAGCACAGCGTCTCGCTCTCTCCAATGGCAACCGCTCACCGCTGACGGCACCGCTATTCTTGGACACCAGAGCTTCAGACCAGGTTTTCAAAATTGTGAATGATAGAGAAGTAGTATGATCCGAACTCAAATTTGGCAGCTTCTGAGTTAACTTTGACGAATTCTTAAAGGCGAGTGGACCACTCGTTTGACTTCGGTCCAGAACTACCATAGGTTATGGACCTGATGATAGATTATGGAATGGAACCTTATGGACCTGGTGCAAAGAAGTCTTTGAGGATGGTAGACGCCAGAACAGACCCCGAGTCCTGCTGCCACGAGGAGCCGGAAACAGTCGCTCACCTCGCTTGACCTTGGTCCAGAGCTGCTCCGAAGTCCTCGAAGGCGGCGGGCAGCCGCACGGACCCCGCGCACAGGTACCAGAACAGATCCCGAGTCCTGCTGCCGTCAGGACCCGGAGACAGTTGCTCACCTCGCTTGACCTTGGTCCAGAGCTGCTCCTTGTTCTGGAACTCCTCGAAGGCGGCGGGCAGCCGCACGGACCCCGCGCACAGGCACCAGAACAGATCCCGAGTCCTGCTGCCGTCAGGACCCGGAGACAGTCGCTCACCTCGCTTGACCTTGGTCCAGAGCTGCTCCTTGTTCTGGAAGTCCTCGAAGGCGGCGGGCAGCCGCACGGACCCCGCGCACAGGCACCAGAACAGATCCCGAGTCCTGCTGCCGTCAGGACCCGGAGACAGTCGCTCACCTCGCTTGACCTTGGTCCAGAGCTGCTCCTTGTTCTGGAAGTCCTCGAAGGCGGCGGGCAGCCGCACGGACCCCGCGCACAGGCACCAGAACAGGATCCCGAGTCCTGCTGCCGTCAGGACCCGGAGACAGTTGCTCACCTCGCTTGACCTTGGTCCAGAGCTGCTCCTTGTTCTGGAAGTCCTCGAAGGCGGCGGGCAGCCGCACGGACCCCGCGCACAGGTACCAGAACAGGATCCCGAACGCGTACACGTCTACGCCTGCATCGTAGTCGCCGCCCAACAGTTCGGGAGCCATGTGGACCTGGAGATAGGTCACAATTAATGCATTGACATTTTACTACAATATCGTGTACAAATGACAATCACAGAGCGCAGGTGTTAGCTACTAGGACGATTCAAAACACATTCTTGACGCTTGCGGCATCCCAACGGAACTGTTACTACGAGAGCCCACGACCAAAATTTTTGTCTCATAGCAATACGGCCAAAACCGCATCAAATCGATAGATACGATTATCCTGAACTCGAAAATACCAATATCAGACATTTTCCGCGTAGCGTTTGATCTGACCGAATTTTCAAAATTGTCAAAGAATTTTACCGAACTGCATCATAGCAATATGTCTGATTTGCAGACTGTAGTTGAATGATAGTTCTGAGATACCGGAAACATATTTTTCAGACGTTAGTGGTGTAGCGCAAACCCGTAAAATCACTTAAAAAAATTAAAAATGAGACAAAAAAAATGTCTCATAGCAATACGTCTGAAAATCTTTTTTATTAGTAAATTTTGGTTATTTGATGCGAACAAAACAATTTTCAGACGGAAATGTGAACGCATTAAATTTTGAGACCGTTTTGAAAATGTTAACAAAATATTTTCTTCGGTTTCCGCGACTGTCACACATTTAAATAAAATAATTTAAACGGATTATATCGCGTATATTAATTATTTGAGCCTCCCTGACGTTTCAGTACCTTTACAGATACCGTTGTCAAAGGTTGACTGAGAAAAACACAATTTTCCTCTGTCAAAGTTACATTTGTGCAAACTACCCATTTTGTAAATATTAATTTAAAATAAAGGTGTTCATACATGCCAGATGGGCCTAATGTGTAAAGACAGTTACACATGTGCCAGAAGGGCATTTATTATTTTATTTAAAATATCTACCAGCGGTTCACTAAAGGCTTACTGAGGAGAAAGAACCGCCAAAGAAAACTCCCAGATTGCCTTATTTATTATTATGAAATACTTTTAAACAAAAACTCTACATATACTACTTTTAACACTAATTTGTTTTACACCGTTCGAGGCCCAGGGTTTCCAGTCTTGTGTCTTGCTTGATCCTTGATAAGATGTACAACAGGATCCCAAGCCGGTGGTAATGACAAACCATCTTCTCTATTGAAATTGGGATATTTTTTGATTTCAATAGCCTCGCGCAACATTCTGGGAAAACGTCGTTTCTCTCTCGCAAGGATTGAAGTGTTGTCAAACTTAATTGAATGGTTTGGTTTGTCCATGACATGCTCGCAGACTGCAGACCTGTTGCAACGACGGTGCTTGACATCAGCTACATGCTCCTTAACCCGTGTAGCTATACTACGTTTCGTTTGGCCAATGTATGACAGACCACACTCGCAGTCCAGCTTGTAAACACCAGCACTCTGCAGAGGGATGCTGCACTTCACGGGCCTCAGGTATTGAGACATCTTCTTCATCGGCTTGAAATATGTTTTAATGGAAGCCCGTCTCAAGATGTTTCCAATCCTATCCGTGACCCCTTTCACATATGGCAGGACCGCAGGTTTACGCTCGACTGTAGGAGTCTTCACACGGGGTTTCTGGTTAAGGCGTGGTATCTTGAGCCCATTGGCCCAAAGCGCACGCTTGACATGCTGTAGTTCATCAGTCAAATGTTGGTCGTCACAGATTCCCTTGGCTCTCTGAAACAAAGATTTACCCACTGTAGCAAGTTGACTAGGATGGTGATGTGATTTGCCATTTAAATACCTATCAGTGTGAGTAGGTTTCCTATAAACAGTATGACCTATTGTATTATCAGACCTTCTCAACACACTGACATCTAAGAAGGCTAGTGAATTGTCATTTTCTAACTCCATTGTAAACTTTATTTTCTCATGAATGGAGTTTAAATGGCCTAGGAAAACTGAAACACTAGATTTAGGTAAAATAGTAAAGGTATCATCTACGTATCTTTTAAAGATCCTCGGCTTGACAGGTGACGATGAGAGTGCTTTCTCCTCGAAGTCCTCCATGAAGATATCGGCGACAACAGGAGATACTGGAGACCCCATAGCCACACCATCCACTTGCACGTAGAATTCACCGTTCCATAGCATATAGCCAGATGTAAGGCAGTGTTCTAATAATTCAGCATATTCCATTGGCATATTCTGTTCACGTAGCCTCCTCCTCACAATATTGATGCAATCCTGTACTGGTAGGCATGTAAAGAGGGACTGGACATCAAAACTAACCATAATTTCATCATCAGTTAGTATCAGATCTTTAATTTCAGTGATGAAATGGTATGAATCCCGTGTGTATGCCTGTGTCTTCCCCCGCAACGAAGAAAGAACCCCAGCTAGGTACTGAGCCAAGCGATAGGTGGGAGCATCAATTTGACTCACTATAGGCCGTAGAGGCGCATCTTGTTGGTGTATTTTCGGCAAACCGTACAACTTTGGTGGCAACGGGCAGGAGGGAACTAAACTTTTGACATCTAGATTAAGGCTCTCGGAGTGCTTGCTTATTAGCTCAGTAGTAGATTTTAACACTTTCGCAGTCGGATCACGTTTCACAGGCTTATATGTTGATACATCCGACAATAAAGCTGTTATTTTTTGATTGTAGTCATTGGTGTTCATGACAACCGTTGCATTTCCTTTGTCAGCTCGAAGAATGGTTAGGTCTGGGTCCTCACGCAAGGTCTTGAGCGCGTGAAATTCAGTACTTGCTAAGTTTACTTTCGGTGGCTTTGCCTTTCGCAAAACAGACGAAACGTCTTGGCGAATTGGAATTTGGAGGCAATTCGCCAAGACGTTTCGTCTGTTTTGCGAAAGGCAAAGCCACCGAAAGTAAACTTAGCAAGTACTGAATTTCACGCGCTCAAGACCTTGCGTGAGGACCCAGACCTAACCATTCTTCGCCTACCTAGCTGGGGTTCTTTCTTCGTTGCGGGGGAAGACACAGGCATACACACGGGATTCATACCATTTCATCACTGAAATTAAAGATCTGATACTAACTGATGATGAAATTATGGTTAGTTTTGATGTCCAGTCCCTCTTTACATGCCTACCAGTACAGGATTGCATCAATATTGTGAGGAGGAGGCTACGTGAACAGAATATGCCAATGGAATATGCTGAATTATTAGAACACTGCCTTACATCTGGCTATATGCTATGGAACGGTGAATTCTACGTGCAAGTGGATGGTGTGGCTATGGGGTCTCCAGTATCTCCTGTTGTCGCCGATATCTTCATGGAGGACTTCGAGGAGAAAGCACTCTCATCGTCACCTGTCAAGCCGAGGATCTTTAAAAGATACGTAGATGATACCTTTACTATTTTACCTAAATCTAGTGTTTCAGTTTTCCTAGGCCATTTAAACTCCATTCATGAGAAAATAAAGTTTACAATGGAGTTAGAAAATGACAATTCACTAGCCTTCTTAGATGTCAGTGTGTTGAGAAGGTCTGATAATACAATAGGTCATACTGTTTATAGGAAACCTACTCACACTGATAGGTATTTAAATGGCAAATCACATCACCATCCTAGTCAACTTGCTACAGTGGGTAAATCTTTGTTTCAGAGAGCCAAGGGAATCTGTGACGACCAACATTTGACTGATGAACTACAGCATGTCAAGCGTGCGCTTTGGGCCAATGGGCTCAAGATACCACGCCTTAACCAGAAACCCCGTGTGAAGACTCCTACAGTCGAGCGTAAACCTGCGGTCCTGCCATATGTGAAAGGGGTCACGGATAGGATTGGAAACATCTTGAGACGGGCTTCCATTAAAACATATTTCAAGCCGATGAAGAAGATGTCTCAATACCTGAGGCCCGTGAAGTGCAGCATCCCTCTGCAGAGTGCTGGTGTTTACAAGCTGGACTGCGAGTGTGGTCTGTCATACATTGGCCAAACGAAACGTAGTATAGCTACACGGGTTAAGGAGCATGTAGCTGATGTCAAGCACCGTCGTTGCAACAGGTCTGCAGTCTGCGAGCATGTCATGGACAAACCAAACCATTCAATTAAGTTTGACAACACTTCAATCCTTGCGAGAGAGAAACGACGTTTTCCCAGAATGTTGCGCGAGGCTATTGAAATCAAAAAATATCCCAATTTCAATAGAGAAGATGGTTTGTCATTACCACCGGCTTGGGATCCTGTTATACATCTTATCAAGGATCAAGCAAGACACAAGACTGGAAACCCTGGGCCTCGAACGGTGTAAAACAAATTAGTGTTAAAAGTAGTATATGTAGAGTTTTTGTTTAAAAGTATTTCATAATAATAAATAAGGCAATCTGGGAGTTTTCTTTGGCGGTTCTTTCTCCTCAGTAAGCCTTTAGTGAACCGCTGGTAGATATTTTAAATAAAATAATAAATGCCCTTCTGGCACATGTGTAACTGTCTTTACACATTAGGCCCATCTGGCATGTATGAACACCTTTATTTTAAATTAATATTTACAAAATGGGTAGTTTGCACAAATGTAACTTTGACAGAGGAAAATTGTGTTTTTCTCAGTCAACCTTTGACAACGGTATCTGTAAAGGTACTGAAACGTCAGGGAGGCTCAAATAATTAATATACGCGATATAATCCGTTTAAATTGTTTTATTTAAATGTTAACAAATTTTACCGATCGGTATCATAGCAATATGTCTGAAAATTGATGGACATGATAAAATAAGTTGTCCACATGTGCAAAAAATTTATATCAGACAAATTAAGTGTAGCACCTTCTCTATCAGACAACTTTTCGATACTCAGGTATCATTTAAAAATCGTATTGAGGTATCTTGAATTTTCTGTTACAAACCAATGAATACGTTGCGACCCTGAATTTATAAGATGATAATTAACAAAGAATTTACCCGAAACCGTAACATTGAAGTTGAAGGACTGAAATAAATCGCACAAAAGGAAACTGGGATATAGATACGACGATTACGACGACACGATAGACATAATATATAAATACATATATAGATAACATCCATGACCCAAGCACAAATATTCGAGTTCATCACACAAATACTTGGCCTGGCCGGGATTCGAACCCAGGACCGCCGGCTCAGTAGGCAAGTGCTTTAAAAAGTGAGCCAACCGCGTCGGCATATTGTACACAAGCACGTCAAAAACAATACCCTCAAATAGAAATGCTTATTAGAAAATACTTTGCTTTGCTTAGTCACAACGAGGACATAGTTACATAAGACTAAAAGAATTAAATAAAAAAAATCGTTAGTATTCAACTCCAGAAGAAATTAAAACGAAAATAGCTTAAAGTGTCGAATACCGTTTATTGATTAGATGTGGATTCGTTTTTCAAAAGTTTCTCTTGTATAGATAAATAAAATTTTGATTTAATATATTAGATTTGTTTTATTGTACTACCTATGTTTCTACATGAATAACTTAAAATTAATGCCGTTTAAATATTTTTCACCGTTGGTTAAAATTCTCCCACATTTTAAAGTTTGAGAATCTGTGAACAGCATGATGACGTAGGCTTGTGTCAGTCACGTGGTTCGCGAGTCTCGGAATGGAATACCTGGCGGAGTATATTATATACATTAGAGTATATTATTATACCATGGTTCCAACGTTTGGAGCAGCTGGCGAGTGAGCTGTATAATAGTAACGTAACAAGCGCTGAGGCTGTTGAAATTAAATACTGATTGATTTGATAGTTTTGGTTTTATTTAAAGCACACTTGAGTAACTTTTACAAAAGAAATAAGTAATGACATCTGTCATCTGTCAAAGTACATATAATAGACAAGGGAGATTCTTGAATATCTATGAAGGCTGTAAATTTAAAAAAACATTTAACAGAGGCGTCGGCCAGGCGACTCCGAAACGTTATTTTCGTTTTTGGGAGTAATAGTATATGCTACACTTAAAGTGTCTGAAAACAGGTTTTTGGTAATCATGGCAGCAATACGAAAAGTTGAATTTTTTTTTTATCCGTATTGCTATGATACAGGTCGGCTAAATTTGTTGACATTTTCAAAAATGCGCTCAGGCTATATGCTACGCGCAAAATGTCTGAAAACAAACTTTTTCGTAATACAATTATAAAATCTATGTACATTTTCACTATCAGACGTATTGCTATAATACCGACTGTCTTTTTTTTGACACAGCAGAAATGGCCTCCCACGCAGTTGCTACACTTTCGACCGTTACTACACACCTAGTCGGGTTCAGAATCATACAATCTAACGATTTTATAGGGTTTTTGCCGTATTGCTATGAGACATGGTTTTGGTCGTGAGCTCTCGTACTATGTCGGGAGACGCTTGCGTTCATGAGAATGGAATTGAGAAGCTTTACGACGTCTAGAGCTAAAGCGTCTATTACACTTTCCTAAATTAGTCACTAACGAGAGGGATGCAGCAATATGTGAAACACGTATGGAGATATCTCCATCTCACTCCTTCGTATTGCTGCATCCCTACTAAGGATCCTAAATTTAGCCAAGTGTAATAAGCACTTAAAACACGTCTTACAGAGAACACACTAAATCTTCAATATCTAAAGTCAGTCTTACTATGCACAGCGCTACCGGTAGGGGATACAAACCCGGTTATTTTCCATAGAAATAACCGATTATAATATTCCCAACCAAGCATTTTGAACCAGCTGGTGAAACATATTTTGTGTGTTTTATAGCCGGCAAGGACTGGCTTTTAGACATGTATCCCAAGGTGGTACAACTGTTCCTAGAAAGAACCGTTGTTGTTGTCAGCGTACAGGTCATTATAAGGATCCTCGGAGATATTTGTCAGGTTTAGAACCGTTGTTGTTGTCAGCGTACAGGGTGGTACAGGTCATTATAAGGATCCTCGGAGATATTTGTCAGGTTTAGAACCGTTGTTGTTGTCAGCGTACAGGGTGGTACAGGTCATTATAAGGATCCTCGGAGATATTTGTCAGGTTTAGAACCGTTGTTGTTGTCAGCGTACAGGGTGGTACAGGTCATTATAAGGATCCTCGGAGATATCTGTCAGGTTTAGAACCATTGTTGTTGTCAGCGTACAGGGTGGTACAGGTCATTATAAGGATCCTTGGAGATATTTGTCAGGTTTAGAACCATTGTTGTTGTCAGCGTACAGGGT
Source organism: Apotomis betuletana (assembly GCA_932273695.1). Lineage (NCBI taxonomy): Eukaryota > Metazoa > Arthropoda > Insecta > Lepidoptera > Tortricidae > Apotomis > Apotomis betuletana. The sequence continues at coordinate 13,794,535 of OW026323.1, read as the reverse complement.
GGTACAGGTCATTATTAGGATCCTCGGAGATATTTGTCAGGTTTAGAACCGTTGTTGTTGTCAGCGTACAGGGTGGTACAGGTCATTATAAGGATCCTTGGAGATATTTGTCAGGTTTAGAACCGTTGTTGTTGTCAGCGTACAGGGTGGTACAGGTCATTATAAGGATCCTTGGAGATATTTGTCAGGTTTAGAACCGTTGTTGTTGTCAGCGTACAGGGTGGTACAGGTCACTATAAGGATCCTTGGAGATATTTGTCAGGTTTAGAACCGTTGTTGTTGTCAGCGTACAGGGTGGTACAGGTCATTATAAGGATCCTCGGAGATATTTGTCAGGTTTAGAACCGTTGTTGTTGTCAGCGTACAGGGTGGTACAGGTCATTATAAGGATCCTCGGTGATATTTGTCAGGTTTAGAACCATTGTTGTTGTCAGCGTACAGGGTGGTACAGGTCATTATAAGGATCCTTGGAGATATTTGTCAGGTTTAGAACCGTTGTTGTTGTCAGCGTACAGGGTGGTACAGGTCATTATAAGGATCCTTGGAGATATTTGTCAGGTTTAGAACCGTTGTTGTTGTCAGCGTACAGGGTGGTACAGGTCACTATAAGGATCCTTGGAGATATTTGTCAGGTTTAGAACCGTTGTTGTTGTCAGCGTACAGGGTGGTACAGGTCATTATAAGGATCCTCGGAGATATTTGTCAGGTTTAGAACCGTTGTTGTTGTCAGCGTACAGGGTGGTACAGGTCATTATAAGGATCCTCGGTGATATTTGTCAGGTTTAGAACCATTGTTGTTGTCAGCGTACAGGGTGGTACAGGTCATTATAAGGATCCTTGGAGATATTTGTCAGGTTTAGAACCGTTGTTGTTGTCAGCGTACAGGGTGGTACAGGTCATTATAAGGATCCTCGGAGATATTTGTCAGGTTTTTCAGCTAATGTCTCCGATGACGTAAGGTTGTGGTTACCGGCGTGCCGACGACGGAGCCCGACATGAGCGCCTCGGCGGCGCAGAAGCCGAGGTCCGAGAGCGCGGCTCTGTTATTCGCGTCCAGGAGCACGTTCTTCATCTTGATGTCGCGGTGCACGAGGCCCAGGGAGTGCAGGTAGCGGATACCTGCAAGTTGAAGGTAAACATTGTAAAGTTTTGTTGATCCACTCATTGGGAACTTTTAATGAGGTCTATAGAAATAATCCTTTTTCTTGAGCGAATCCACTTAGCTTTGTACCCGATGAACAATACCCATTATCTGTATTGTTAACTGTGGCGACAACTGCCACTTCGAAATGTAAGGCATTATAAGTGCAAATTACTATTACACTAAATTAGTCTTTAAGTCAAACGAAATAAGGTTTACTCTTAAACAAAGAGAACACAGATGTTGGTCACTTCGTTAATTGCGTTCGTCATCCTAAGCTTTACTGCTCTTTCACTTACGAAGTGACCAACATCTGTGTTCTCTTTGTTTAAGAGTAAACCTTATTTCGTTTGACTTAAAGACTAATTTAGTGTAATAGTAATTTGCACTTATAACGCCTTACATTTCGAAGTGGCAGTTGTGGCCACAGTTAACAATACAGATAATGGGTATTGTTCATCGGGTACAAAGCTAATGGGATTCGCTTAAGATTAAGAATTACTACTATACGAGTATTCTATTTTTTTTAAGGTTTCGATACGTGCGGGATGGTGTATATGTGAGTGTACCTTCGACGATATCACAGGCTATGCGCATGCGCTCCTGGTGCTGCAGCCCCGCGCGCACGGCGGCGTGCAAGTCTCTCTCCCGGCGCTCGGAGACGAGCAGCACGCCGAGCGCGCCGCCCGCGCGCCGCTGCACGATGGAGCCGTGACCGCTACGATACGTGCGGGATGATATGTGAGTGTACCTTCGACGATATCACAGGCTATGCGCATGCGCTCCTGGTGCTGCAGCCCCGCGCGCACGGCGGCGTGCAAGTCTCTCTCCCGGCGCTCGGAGACGAGCAGCACGCCGAGCGCGCCGCCCGCGCGCCGCTGCACGATGGAGCCGTGACCGCTACGATACGTGCGGGATGATATGTGAGTGTACCTTCGACGATATCACAGGCTATGCGCATGCGCTCCTGGTGCTGCAGCCCCGCGCGCACGGCGGCGTGCAAGTCTCTCTCCCGGCGCTCGGAGACGAGCAGCACGCCGAGCGCGCCGCCCGCGCGCCGCTGCACGATGGAGCCGTGACCGCTACGATACGTGCGGGATGATATGTGAGTGTACCTTCGACGATATCACAGGCTATGCGCATGCGCTCCTGGTGCTGCAGCCCCGCGCGCACGGCGGCGTGCAAGTCTCTCTCCCGGCGCTCGGAGACGAGCAGCACGCCGAGCGCGCCGCCCGCGCGCCGCTGCACGATGGAGCCGTGACCGCTACGATACGTGCGGGATGATATGTGAGTGTACCTTCGACGATATCACAGGCTATGCGCATGCGCTCCTGGTGCTGCAGCCCCGCGCGCACGGCGGCGTGCAAGTCTCTCTCCCGGCGCTCGGAGACGAGCAGCACGCCGAGCGCGCCGCCCGCGCGCCGCTGCACGATGGAGCCGTGACCGCTACGATACGTGCGGGATGATATGTGAGTGTACCTTCGACGATATCACAGGCTATGCGCATGCGCTCCTGGTGCTGCAGCCCCGCGCGCACGGCGGCGTGCAAGTCTCTCTCCCGGCGCTCGGAGACGAGCAGCACGCCGAGCGCGCCGCCCGCGCGCCGCTGCACGATGGAGCCGTGACCGCTACGATACGTGCGGGATGATATGTGAGTGTACCTTCGACGATATCACAGGCTATGCGCATGCGCTCCTGGTGCTGCAGCCCCGCGCGCACGGCGGCGTGCAAGTCTCTCTCCCGGCGCTCGGAGACGAGCAGCACGCCGAGCGCGCCGCCCGCGCGCCGCTGCACGATGGAGCCGTGACCGCTACGATACGTGCGGGATGATATGTGAGTGTACCTTCGACGATATCACAGGCTATGCGCATGCGCTCCTGGTGCTGCAGCCCCGCGCGCACGGCGGCGTGCAAGTCTCTCTCCCGGCGCTCGGAGACGAGCAGCACGCCGAGCGCGCCGCCCGCGCGCCGCTGCACGATGGAGCCGTGACCGCTACGATACGTGCGGGATGATATGTGAGTGTACCTTCGACGATATCACAGGCTATGCGCATGCGCTCCTGGTGCTGCAGCCCCGCGCGCACGGCGGCGTGCAAGTCTCTCTCCCGGCGCTCGGAGACGAGCAGCACGCCGAGCGCGCCGCCCGCGCGCCGCTGCACGATGGAGCCGTGACCGCTACGATACGTGCGGGATGATATGTGAGTGTACCTTCGACGATATCACAGGCTATGCGCATGCGCTCCTGGTGCTGCAGCCCCGCGCGCACGGCGGCGTGCAAGTCTCTCTCCCGGCGCTCGGAGACGAGCAGCACGCCGAGCGCGCCGCCCGCGCGCCGCTGCACGATGGAGCCGTGACCGCTACGATACGTGCGGGATGATATGTGAGTGTACCTTCGACGATATCACAGGCTATGCGCATGCGCTCCTGGTGCTGCAGCCCCGCGCGCACGGCGGCGTGCAAGTCTCTCTCCCGGCGCTCGGAGACGAGCAGCACGCCGAGCGCGCCGCCCGCGCGCCGCTGCACGATGGAGCCGTGACCGCTACGATACGTGCGGGATGATATGTGAGTGTACCTTCGACGATATCACAGGCTATGCGCATGCGCTCCTGGTGCTGCAGCCCCGCGCGCACGGCGGCGTGCAAGTCTCTCTCCCGGCGCTCGGAGACGAGCAGCACGCCGAGCGCGCCGCCCGCGCGCCGCTGCACGATGGAGCCGTGACCGCTACGATACGTGCGGGATGATATGTGAGTGTACCTTCGACGATATCACAGGCTATGCGCATGCGCTCCTGGTGCTGCAGCCCCGCGCGCACGGCGGCGTGCAAGTCTCTCTCCCGGCGCTCGGAGACGAGCAGCACGCCGAGCGCGCCGCCCGCGCGCCGCTGCACGATGGAGCCGTGACCGCTACGATACGTGCGGGATGATATGTGAGTGTACCTTCGACGATATCACAGGCTATGCGCATGCGCTCCTGGTGCTGCAGCCCCGCGCGCACGGCGGCGTGCAAGTCTCTCTCCCGGCGCTCGGAGACGAGCAGCACGCCGAGCGCGCCGCCCGCGCGCCGCTGCACGATGGAGCCGTGACCGCTACGATACGTGCGGGATGATATGTGAGTGTACCTTCGACGATATCACAGGCTATGCGCATGCGCTCCTGGTGCTGCAGCCCCGCGCGCACGGCGGCGTGCAAGTCTCTCTCCCGGCGCTCGGAGACGAGCAGCACGCCGAGCGCGCCGCCCGCGCGCCGCTGCACGATGGAGCCGTGCACCGCTACGATGCGCGGGTGCGGGGGAATGCTCCTATAATTGGCTCTGTATTACTAGTTATGTCACTATTAGCGTAAGTTAAGCTGTTGGTTCTCCATGTATAAATAAATAAATAAATAAATAAATAAATATGGCAATCCATACTAATATTATAAATGCGAAAGTGTGTCTGTCTGTCTGTCTGTTACCTCTTCACGCTTAAACCGCTGAACCGATTTAGATGAAATTTGGTATATAGATAGTTTCAGTCCCGGGGAAGGACATATGATACTTTTCATCCCGAATAATTTTAGTGTTCCCGTGGGATGAGCGGGTAACACCGCGGGGCACAGCTAGTAAAAAATAATCGCCGGTCAAATGCAAACAGGACTCCGTCCAAACTATGAAAGGAATGCATATTGCTGTAAGTGAACCGAGCGGCAAACTTAACATTGCAGTTGGAAAACTGATTCCTCATATATAGCGGCAAGTAAGTTTATTATAACAAAGAGGCTAGGCTGACGTTGCTCTGTGGCAAATATGATGATACTTCAGCAATGGGAAGTGCCCTATAGGTTTTGTTTCCCTTGGCAGCGTAAACAAATGCAGCATGAACGCTCGTATCTTTTGATTAGGTTCACTTAGAAGTTTGATTTTTTCGCGGCTCCAAGATGTAGCACATCTGAGTATTTGATAATAATTTCAGCTTTATATTTCCACGCGTCCCTATAAAAGGGTCTTGACGGGCGGACAATAGAGTAAAGTTATCCTATAATAATTCTGTTTATTATCAATTGATGTTTGGAACCCTAAAAAGGAGGAATGGTACACTACTGCAGACGCCTCGCCTGGAAAGAAGGGATTACCGGGTGAATAGGTATAGGGAGGCCGGATACTGATACGAAGCCGGCAAGCGCTAGTGCTAAAGCATGTATAGTGCTCGTCTCAAACGGTTCACTAATGTTTGACCAAAAAACGTTTGACAAATGATCACTTGACCAAACAACGTTTCACCAAATATTCATTAGGCAAACGAGACATTTGACAAAAGTATCATATTACAAAAAGTCACTTTACAAATGATCATTTTACAAACACTACACTTGACAAAATATCATTTTACAAAATATCATTTTACAAAATATCATTTTACAAAATGTTATTCCATAAAAAGTACTTCTTTTTAACAAAATAAATGTATCTGTATCTTATCTTTATCTTGTCTTTTTCTTGTATTTTTCTTGCCTTTTTCTTGTCTTTTCTTGTCTTTTTCTTGTCTTTTTCTTGTATTTTTCTTGCCTTTTTCTTGTCTTTTCTTGTCTTTTTCTTGTCTTTTTCTTGTCTTTTTCTTGTCTTCTTGTCTTTTTCTTGCCTTTTTCTTGTCTTTTTCTTGTCTTTTTCTTGCCCTTTCTTGTCTTTTTCTTGTCTTTTTCTTGTCTTTTTCTTGTCCTTTTCTTGTCTTTTTCTTGTCTATTTCTTGTCTTTTTCTTGTCTTATTCTTGTATCTTGTGTCTTTCTTGTCTCTTTCTCTTTCTTGTCTTTTCTTGTTTTTTTCTTGTCTTTTTCTTGTCTTTTTCTTTATTTACGTTTTTTATGGATATAAAAAAAAAAACTAACCTAACCTAACCCGGCCGGGTCGGATCTGCTCTGAAATTGATTCACCTCAAGTTTGGTCAAATGACTCAGTTGCTAAATGATCATTTGGTCAAATGATTATTTGTAAAATGAAAATTTTACATCTGATCATTTGGTGAAGTGAATCATTTCATTTTACAAATGAATCATTTGTAAAATGACTTTTTGTAAAATGATCAATTGGTGAAACGTTTTTTTGGTGAAACGTTGTTTGGTCAAGTGATCATTTGTCAAACGTTTTTTGGTCAAAGGATAGGACACCGTCTCAAACAAATACAACGAAAAAAAAAAAAAATACACCACTCAAAAAATATATAATTTAGACACAGACACCATATTTAAAAAATAATTCTTCCCGGCTTCAATGTTGTATGAAATTCCTTTACAGTTCTTTAGTTGTTCCGCCCGAAACGTGATACTTCGAAGCCTGTTATAACGCACGCTATGACATTTCATTATATTAACGCACGCTATGACATTTCATTACATTGAGAAAAGGCCGTTATTATACAGCGTGCTCGGGTTAAACGAGCCGTACCTGGTGTAGAAGAACTCCATGGCGAGCTCCCGGTAGTGGCGCTCGTCGTGCGGCAGCACGGACTTGACCGCCACCGGCTCGTGCCGGCCCCACGCGCCGCGCGACAGGTACACCACGCCGTACTGCCCGCGCCCTGCACACACACACACACACACACACACACGACATGACTTGACCGCCACCGGCTCGTGCCGGCCCCACGCGCCGCGCGACAGGTACACCACGCCGTACTGCCCGCGCCCTGCACACACACACACACACACACACACACACACACGACATGACTTGACCGCCACCGGCTCGTGCCGGCCCCACGCGCCGCGCGACAGGTACACCACGCCGTACTGCCCGCGCCCTGCACACACACACACACACACACACACACGACATGACTTGACCGCCACCGGCTCGTGCCGGCCCCACGCGCCGCGCGACAGGTACACCACGCCGTACTGCCCGCGCCCTGCACACACACACACACACACACACACACACGACATGACTTGACCGCCACCGGCTCGTGCCGGCCCCACGCGCCGCGCGACAGGTACACCACGCCGTACTGCCCGCGCCCTGCACACACACACACACACACACACACACGACATGACTTGACCGCCACCGGCTCGTGCCGGCCCCACGCGCCGCGCGACAGGTACACCACGCCGTACTGCCCGCGCCCTGCACACACACACACACACACACACACGACATGACTTGACCGCCACCGGCTCGTGCCGGCCCCACGCGCCGCGCGACAGGTACACCACGCCGTACTGCCCGCGCCCTGCACACACACACACACACACACACACGACATGACTTGACCGCCACCGGCTCGTGCCGGCCCCACGCGCCGCGCGACAGGTACACCACGCCGTACTGCCCGCGCCCTGCACACACACACACACACACACACACACACGACATGACTTGACCGCCACCGGCTCGTGCCGGCCCCACGCGCCGCGCGACAGGTACACCACGCCGTACTGCCCGCGCCCTGCACACACACACACACACACACACACACGACATGACTTGACCGCCACCGGCTCGTGCCGGCCCCACGCGCCGCGCGACAGGTACACCACGCCGTACTGCCCGCGCCCTGCACACACACACACACACACACACACACGACATGACTTGACCGCCACCGGCTCGTGCCGGCCCCACGCGCCGCGCGACAGGTACACCACGCCGTACTGCCCGCGCCCTGCACACACACACACACACACACACACACACGACATGACTTGACCGCCACCGGCTCGTGCCGGCCCCACGCGCCGCGCGACAGGTACACCACGCCGTACTGCCCGCGCCCTGCACACACACACACACACACACACACACGACATGACTTGACCGCCACCGGCTCGTGCCGGCCCCACGCGCCGCGCGACAGGTACACCACGCCGTACTGCCCGCGCCCTGCACACACACACACACACACACACACACACACGACATGACTTGACCGCCACCGGCTCGTGCCGGCCCCACGCGCCGCGCGACAGGTACACCACGCCGTACTGCCCGCGCCCTGCACACACACACACACACACACACACACGACATGACTTGACCGCCACCGGCTCGTGCCGGCCCCACGCGCCGCGCGACAGGTACACCACGCCGTACTGCCCGCGCCCTGCACACACACACACACACACACACACACACGACATGACTTGACCGCCACCGGCTCGTGCCGGCCCCACGCGCCGCGCGACAGGTACACCACGCCGTACTGCCCGCGCCCTGCACACACACACACACACACACACACACGACATGACTTGACCGCCACCGGCTCGTGCCGGCCCCACGCGCCGCGCGACAGGTACACCACGCCGTACTGCCCGCGCCCTGCACACACACACACACACACACACACACGACATGACTTGACCGCCACCGGCTCGTGCCGGCCCCACGCGCCGCGCGACAGGTACACCACGCCGTACTGCCCGCGCCCTGCACACACACACACACACACACACACACGACATGACTTGACCGCCACCGGCTCGTGCCGGCCCCACGCGCCGCGCGACAGGTACACCACGCCGTACTGCCCGCGCCCTGCACACACACACACACACACACACACACGACATGACTTGACCGCCACCGGCTCGTGCCGGCCCCACGCGCCGCGCGACAGGTACACCACGCCGTACTGCCCGCGCCCTGCACACACACACACACACACACACACACGACATGACTTGACCGCCACCGGCTCGTGCCGGCCCCACGCGCCGCGCGACAGGTACACCACGCCGTACTGCCCGCGCCCTGCACACACACACACGACATGCTTACGGCCCGGCCTCGACAGCGCGACCAGCGGCGGCGTCAATGGCAAAAACAAGAGTAGGTATAGTAATGTACGACGCACGACACGAACCGCCGCGCGCGGCGAGCTCTAGCGGACGGAGCGGGCGGTGTCCGCGCCGCGCCGTGAGCCGCTAACAACGAGATCGTAGCCGGGCAGTTACAAACGATAATACGCCGTGTTCGGTGTACTCTTCTGGTAATTTCTCCAGACCAAGAATCTCAGGATCGTCAATTAACCCTTCGTATGCCATGTCAAAAATGTGCTAATCAACTTGAAACCAACTGATATTTTAACGTAAAGTTGAAATGTCCTACGCGGATCCGCGTTTAGGCATACGAGAGGTTAAGGAACACCAGAATAGTACAATATCTTCGTTTCAATTATATATGAGACAGTTACAATAGTAATCAGCGAACGAATAAAACATAGAAGCCTAACTAGCGTCGGTAAATGGTACCACGGATTTTGTGTCAGTTTAAGGCGGGGCGTAAATTTTGTGTCAAACGGCTGTCTAGTTTGCCAATGGCGACGCAGCCGAACAGTTGCATTACGTGAAATATATGAAGTCTCAAAGTAACAAAATATGCCATAATGTCCAGTGAAATGGTGTATTAATCACTCAGGAAAACACAAAAAAAAGATGGTATCAGTTTTCATACGTAAATAAATCCGTATACATATTAATTTAATTTATTTTACGGAACAGATTTTGTATAGGGATGGTGTTATGCCATATGATTATATACGATGTTTGAAAAAAGTAATGCAATCAGTGGCGTGCCTAGGCTTACAAGAGAGGGCAAGCCCAGGGATTTGTTTTGGTAATTTTTATTGGGTAAATCCATTTTATTGCCGCATTACTGTTCAATGTACAATTTCAATAATACACAGGTTGGGGGTGGGTTTTGGGGAAAATATGAGCTGTTTTATTCTGAGCGAAAGTTAGAGTGCCTACCTTTCCTTCGCCTATTAAAAAACCTGCACTCATCACAATCGCACGGAACAACTCTTTCCATTGTTTAAAGCCACAGTAATCACAACAACAAACAAAATCAAAACACAAACACTATCTCTAATATTAGGTACCTACTTATTACTACGCTCAAACAAACACTACACTAACTAAATATTTCTAAACAACGTGAAGTTAAATCACTCCTGTTTACGCGCGCGTATGTACGAAATTTGCAAGTGGCCGATCCGTATTTAACTTCACTTCACCGTCCACCGTTCAAAAAGGCAAAAGCCCGGCTTATTCCTAAAGGAAAAGAGCAATATGAAGCAACGTATAGTTATGTTGATACATAGGATATTTCCATGTGTTAGAGTAGGCGGTATGAAGCCCGATTGCAAGCCAACGCGTGCGAGGGAGATGACTAGCGGTGACATAGAACGGCGACGAGCGATCTGCGAGCGAGCGGCCGGTGCGCGGACCAGTTTTGAACCACGCGGCGTCGACAAAATTTGAAATTATGAAACACGTCACGGCGCGCAATTTTATATTGTTCAAGTAAATCATTATTTATCGTTTGTTATTTTACTAGAGCAAGCCGGGCTTTTGTGCTTGTATAAGACCGTCCCTAAAAGGTTATGCGTTTTCCGTCAGTCCGGCAGGAAAACGTATAAGTTCCTAATTATGTTTGATATTTTTCACTACAAAGATTGTATCGACTTTACATGTAAAATATTAGTTATTACAAAGAAGGAGAAATAATAATATATGCAGCACGCATTAATAATAATCATTCAAAGTATTAGTAACAACAAGGAAGAAACAAGGATTCCTTAAAAGATGTATTTTTTTTAGAAATTCGTATGTAAGCAATAACCTTAACATTCAAGATTTATAATGAAGTAAACAAAAATGGCTCTTTATTGCATTAACGATTCACCAATTATGAGTTTTCACCGCCATATTACCATAGACAAATGTCATGCGTTTTGTCGAATCACAGCTGGCCATTCGGGAATTGACGAATCACATTTATTTGTGTGACGTTCGTAGTTAAAGTATTACTAATTAGGAGTAGTAATAAAACAAACGAAGTCAACAAAAATAAAATTAACAATTTATTAAAAAAATTAACCCGGTAATAAAAAATGGGTCGTGGGTCTAATGCCGGTCTAGTGTTTGCCGTCGTGATCCGGTACTCCCCTGACTGGACGACGACTACGGCGAGGGCGGTCTTGACGGCCAGCGGTCACGAGGGGCAGGAGCGGCGCGAAGCGAGCGGCAGTATAACGGGCTCCAGCTCGTCGCCTAGATGGTAGTGTGCCTTTTCTTTATATAAAATTGTTCTTCAGAACCACAGCCAGTTTTCAGCGTAAACGACGCACCCAGAGAAGTGGGTGCGATATTATAGTTACGTGATCTGCGAAGAATCTCCAAAAAAATGTGTCCGCGAACATCACATAATTTTTAAATCGAATAATTATTATAGTTTTGTACGAGCGCGTATGACGACACGGCAGCTGCTATGAACGCAACTCGTACGGGTCCGTAGCATAAGACGGTGTGGCGCGGACTGGCCTGCTCTAGAAACTTCTCCGCGAACAAACGACTCTGACGTCAGGACCAGCTTACGGTAGCCGGTTTGAGTGCGCGCAATCGCGTAATAAAGTGCTAACGTTTGTGATGATTTTATTAATTATGAAGTTATTTATTTTATTTGTATTGGATTATATATATTTAAATCGTATTTTATTTTAATAAAATAGATTAGATTAGTAAAACTGTTAAATAATAATTTGATTAGTGTAAATAAATAATTATGTTTGTAAATAATAAAATAATAAATACATTTTTAAAATAATAGAATTTCATTAGGTGTATAATTTAAAATGTAATAATTTAATGCTCATAATTTATTAGATTAAAATTAATAAATAGGGTAAAATTAATTAAATGTTTTAAAATAATAATAATTTAATTAAATAAAATGAAACGGTAACGTACAACGTTACATTTGTTATGCGTGATTGAAAACATTTGAGTGGCTGTGATTGGTACACCGGTGAGCATGCGCATTTCGACTATTGGGCCGGTTTTTGATTGTAACTTTGTATGAAGCTCGTGTTATGTTTTATTCGTTCGCTGATAGTAATTAGATAAATGGTGGTCGCCACAGTTATGCGGAGCGGCCATGTGACGTATGTGTGACGTCACCAATGAACCGGTACGTCGACTTCTTTTATGTTGCGCCAACACTTCCAACAGAACGTATGAAGTTAAACATTCCAAACCAAACATCCCGCACAAGACATTTTAATGACGTTCCTTACTGCATCTTATAAACAATACACTAAGAGAGTACATGGGTAACTTACCGATTTCCCTGCCTAACTCAGGGGTTCCGTACATCAACAGGTCACACACCGAAGTGCTTTCTAAACACAACCGTGCGAAAGTAGGCGCATATCTGTAACAATATATTACACATGGACCAATAGAAATAAAAATAAATAACCTTACACTTCCTATTTGTATTCTCAACAAATTGGTTTTAAATGAGGATAAACAAGTTTTTCGTGTTGTTATTCTATACCGAGGAGACAATAGCGAGTTCTTAGGGAAGTGTCGATAATTTATTTTAGTGATCATTCTACAAAAGACATATATCAGCCGAGAATCGTAATCGTACGGTGACCCAGAAGACATGTTACCATGGCAACTAACCGAATTAACTTTTTTCTTTAGCTAGTTGCCATGGTAACATGTCTTCTGGGTCACGGTTGTACCTTGTTTTGCCTAACAACTTTTTGCCTAATTTCAGTTAGACTAATATTATTTAGCATAATTACTCGTTTTGCCTAATTATTATTTGAGTGAAAATCGTTTCGTATAATACTCATTTCACATAATCTTATTTCGTCTAATTTTATTTGACCTAATTTTTAATTCGTATAAACATATTTTGCCTAACAATTTTTTTGCCTAATTTATTTATTTAGCAAGCATTCTGACGCTCCGCTCGCTTCGCTCGCTCCGCTATCCACGGTCATAAAACAAACCTAACCTAACCTACAGTATTCGGTCTTCAACCTAAGCTACAATTTTCAAAATAAGAATCGACAAAGTGAGTTTTAGATAAAATAATATTCGACAAAACAAGAATTATGAAAATGATCATTTAGGCAAAACGAATTTCGACAAAATAATAATTATGAAAAATTATATTATACATATCGACTTTAGATACAACGTTCATTATGGTAAAAGTTGTTAGACAAACTGAAAATAGACAAAAAAAAATTAGACAAATCAAGGGAATACCAGTTAATCACCCAATAACAATGTCAATTTCCAAAAGCCATGTCCCATTGAGTTTAGTTACTCACTTCTTCCTGATGGCGAGCTTGACGTCTTCGGTGTGGTGCAGCCGGTTCGCGAGCGCCGCCTCCAGCGCCGCCAGCGCCGACTGGTAGCGCTCGTGCGCCACGCTCAACCGCTCCAATATCTGATACATACAACACCAATATTAGGGCCGATGGTGGCCGGTGGTGTGGACATGTCTCCCGTATGTCAGACGAGAGAGTCGCAAAGCGCATCTTTTACTGCGAATTGGAAAATGGCAAGCGAAAGCAGGGTGGCCAAATCCTGCGGTATAAAGATGTGCTGAAGCGTCACATGAAGAGGGCTAACATCGACCCGTCTAAATGGGAGACTTTAGCAGAAGGCCGGTCACAATGGAGGCACACTGTGAACACGCAGGTGCGTGAATTTGAAACGGGACGACGTAATGAGCTCGATTCTAAGCGCGACGAGCTCAAGGCCCGACCACCGGCGGCCATTCAATATAAATATGTCGGAGGGGTGCTGACATGCAGTGAATGTGGTCGCACGTTCACGGCTAAAATCGGCTATGTCAGCCACCAGAGAGCTCACCAGCGTCGCTCTCATAATTTGTAGAAAAGTGGTCGCTGTAGCCGAACACGGCTTGGAGAGTATATATATATATATATTAGGGCCGATACAGACGGACACCATTTCAACTGCAACCCAGCTACAAAGTAGCAGCTCCAGGGCGTACTGATGCAGTTACAACAACTGCATTAGAACTGCAAACCGACTGTGCAGTTCGCTTGCAGCTGTTGCAGTCCCGTCAACCGCAATAGAACTGCTCATAATGTGTGCAGTGATTATGTTCCACTCCGTCAGTTACTTGTGGAAGTGAATAGAGTGCACAAATATTTCAGTATGAAATTTGTCGAAATATTATTACCAAAGACACGTACGTATTTACTCAATCGATAAACTGAACTGAATAGATAACCAGGGTTTTGCAAGAAGCGGCATTGCAGTTATAAGTCGTTTCAACTGCATTATAACTGCAATACGACTGCAATACGACCATGCAGCCAGCTTGCAGTTGGTGTGCGGTTGACAGGACTAAACGGCAGCTGCAAGCGGACTACAAATTAGATGCAGTTGGTGTAGCTGCATCATAACTGCCCTGGAACTGCCACTTTGCAGCTGGGTTGCAGTTGAAATGCTGTCCGTCTAAATCGGCCCTTATATAATAAAGCCAAGAATAAGTTGAAGTAAACAAATTAAAGAGAAGATAGACATTATGTCGTAAAGGGACGTCGAAGAAGTGGTTATGGATACAATTAGATGGAGAAAACTACATACATCACCACCTACATCGACAAGAGTTAGGCTCTTAAATTTATGATGATGATGATGATGCATCATCCTCATGATAGTATGAGATTAAGATAAGTAACATAAAACCAAAGGAACAGCCCTTAGGAAAGGCCGCCACACAGACGTTCGGAATTTTCGTTCGGACGATTCTTTACAGAATGACGTCGGAAAGTGTATCTGTCTATGCCTGTCATATGGCAATGTCTCGCTTGCTGACGTCAGGGGAGTACGCTCTTTTCTTGAAGGTTTGGAGGTCGCATCGGTTTGGAAATACTGCAAGCAATGCATTCCCCAATGCAGTCGTGCGAGGCAGGAAATTTCTAGAAATACGCACAGCTGTGGGCCAACTATCTAAGTGGTGAGGATGAAAGAATTGTCGCGTAGAACGATGGCGGAAAGATGCGGCGGGGATCAACAATTCCTCGGAGCACTCCCCGTCAAGAAACCACTGCACTGTTGAGAAGAAACGCCGGGAGAAACTGCAGTTGATATTATTTCTTAGATATGATTTAACTATTACATTATTAAAGTGGTGGTAGCCTAGTGGTTAGGGCATGCGACTTTCGATCCGGAGGTCGCGGGTTCGAACCCGGCCCGTACCAATGAGTTTCTCGGAACTTATGTACGGAATTTCATTTGATATTTACCACTCGCTTTTCGGTGAAGGAAAACATCGTGAGGAAACCACCTAAGCCCAATAAGGCCTAGTTTCCCCTCTGGGTTGGAAGGTCAGATGGCAGTCGCTTGCGTAAAAACTAGTGCCTACGCCACATCTTGGGTTTTAGGTAGCCGACCCCGATTGAGAATTCATTCTCAAAAAAAAATGGGACAATGGCTAGGAGGATGATATTATTTAACTATTACAGTAATATGAAGGTAACCTCACAGACTGACCTGCGAGGCGATAAGGCGCGCCAGCTTGGCGGCGCTGAGCGAGTGCTGGCAGCCGAGCGCCGCCTGCCGCCGCCACTCCGGGCTCATCACTAACTATTACAGTAACATGAAGGTAACCTCACATGTCAGTGGAAGCAGACTGACCTGTGAGGCGATAAGGCGCGCCAGCTTGGCGGCGCTGAGCGAGTGCTGGCAGCCGAGCGCCGCCTGCCGCCGCCACTCCGGGCTCATCACTAACTATTACAGTAACATGAAGGTAACCTCACATGTCAGTGGAAGCAGACTGACCTGTGAGGCGATAAGGCGCGCCAGCTTGGCGGCGCTGAGCGAGTGCTGGCAGCCGAGCGCCGCCTGCCGCCGCCACTCCGGGCTCATCACTAACTATTACAGTAACATGAAGGTAACCTCACATGTCAGTGGAAGCAGACTGACCTGTGAGGCGATAAGGCGCGCCAGCTTGGCGGCGCTGAGCGAGTGCTGGCAGCCGAGCGCCGCCTGCCGCCGCCACTCCGGGCTCATCACTAACTATTACAGTAACATGAAGGTAACCTCACATGTCAGTGGAAGCAGACTGACCTGTGAGGCGATAAGGCGCGCCAGCTTGGCGGCGCTGAGCGAGTGCTGGCAGCCGAGCGCCGCCTGCCGCCGCCACTCCGGGCTCATCACTAACTATTACAGTAACATGAAGGTAACCTCACATGTCAGTGGAAGCAGACTGACCTGTGAGGCGATAAGGCGCGCCAGCTTGGCGGCGCTGAGCGAGTGCTGGCAGCCGAGCGCCGCCTGCCGCCGCCACTCCGGGCTCATCACTAACTATTACAGTAACATGAAGGTAACCTCACATGTCAGTGGAAGCAGACTGACCTGTGAGGCGATAAGGCGCGCCAGCTTGGCGGCGCTGAGCGAGTGCTGGCAGCCGAGCGCCGCCTGCCGCCGCCACTCCGGGCTCATCACTAACTATTACAGTAACATGAAGGTAACCTCACATGTCAGTGGAAGCAGACTGACCTGTGAGGCGATAAGGCGCGCCAGCTTGGCGGCGCTGAGCGAGTGCTGGCAGCCGAGCGCCGCCTGCCGCCGCCACTCCGGGCTCATCACTAACTATTACAGTAACATGAAGGTAACCTCACATGTCAGTGGAAGCAGACTGACCTGTGAGGCGATAAGGCGCGCCAGCTTGGCGGCGCTGAGCGAGTGCTGGCAGCCGAGCGCCGCCTGCCGCCGCCACTCCGGGCTCATCACTAACTATTACAGTAACATGAAGGTAACCTCACATGTCAGTGGAAGCAGACTGACCTGTGAGGCGATAAGGCGCGCCAGCTTGGCGGCGCTGAGCGAGTGCTGGCAGCCGAGCGCCGCCTGCCGCCGCCACTCCGGGCTCATCACTAACTATTACAGTAACATGAAGGTAACCTCACATGTCAGTGGAAGCAGACTGACCTGTGAGGCGATAAGGCGCGCCAGCTTGGCGGCGCTGAGCGAGTGCTGGCAGCCGAGCGCCGCCTGCCGCCGCCACTCCGGGCTCATCACTAACTATTACAGTAACATGAAGGTAACCTCACATGTCAGTGGAAGCAGACTGACCTGTGAGGCGATAAGGCGCGCCAGCTTGGCGGCGCTGAGCGAGTGCTGGCAGCCGAGCGCCGCCTGCCGCCGCCACTCCGGGCTCATCACTAACTATTACAGTAACATGAAGGTAACCTCACATGTCAGTGGAAGCAGACTGACCTGTGAGGCGATAAGGCGCGCCAGCTTGGCGGCGCTGAGCGAGTGCTGGCAGCCGAGCGCCGCCTGCCGCCGCCACTCCGGGCTCATCACTAACTATTACAGTAACATGAAGGTAACCTCACATGTCAGTGGAAGCAGACTGACCTGTGAGGCGATAAGGCGCGCCAGCTTGGCGGCGCTGAGCGAGTGCTGGCAGCCGAGCGCCGCCTGCCGCCGCCACTCCGGGCTCATCACTAACTATTACAGTAACATGAAGGTAACCTCACATGTCAGTGGAAGCAGACTGACCTGTGAGGCGATAAGGCGCGCCAGCTTGGCGGCGCTGAGCGAGTGCTGGCAGCCGAGCGCCGCCTGCCGCCGCCACTCCGGGCTCATCACTAACTATTACAGTAACATGAAGGTAACCTCACATGTCAGTGGAAGCAGACTGACCTGTGAGGCGATAAGGCGCGCCAGCTTGGCGGCGCTGAGCGAGTGCTGGCAGCCGAGCGCCGCCTGCCGCCGCCACTCCGGGCTCATCACTAACTATTACAGTAACATGAAGGTAACCTCACATGTCAGTGGAAGCAGACTGACCTGTGAGGCGATAAGGCGCGCCAGCTTGGCGGCGCTGAGCGAGTGCTGGCAGCCGAGCGCCGCCTGCCGCCGCCACTCCGGGCTCATCACTAACTATTACAGTAACATGAAGGTAACCTCACATGTCAGTGGAAGCAGACTGACCTGTGAGGCGATAAGGCGCGCCAGCTTGGCGGCGCTGAGCGAGTGCTGGCAGCCGAGCGCCGCCTGCCGCCGCCACTCCGGGCTCATCACTAACTATTACAGTAACATGAAGGTAACCTCACATGTCAGTGGAAGCAGACTGACCTGTGAGGCGATAAGGCGCGCCAGCTTGGCGGCGCTGAGCGAGTGCTGGCAGCCGAGCGCCGCCTGCCGCCGCCACTCCGGGCTCATCACTAACTATTACAGTAACATGAAGGTAACCTCACATGTCAGTGGAAGCAGACTGACCTGTGAGGCGATAAGGCGCGCCAGCTTGGCGGCGCTGAGCGAGTGCTGGCAGCCGAGCGCCGCCTGCCGCCGCCACTCCGGGCTCATCACTAACTATTACAGTAACATGAAGGTAACCTCACATGTCAGTGGAAGCAGACTGACCTGTGAGGCGATAAGGCGCGCCAGCTTGGCGGCGCTGAGCGAGTGCTGGCAGCCGAGCGCCGCCTGCCGCCGCCACTCCGGGCTCATCACTAACTATTACAGTAACATGAAGGTAACCTCACATGTCAGTGGAAGCAGACTGACCTGTGAGGCGATAAGGCGCGCCAGCTTGGCGGCGCTGAGCGAGTGCTGGCAGCCGAGCGCCGCCTGCCGCCGCCACTCCGGGCTCATCACTAACTATTACAGTAACATGAAGGTAACCTCACATGTCAGTGGAAGCAGACTGACCTGTGAGGCGATAAGGCGCGCCAGCTTGGCGGCGCTGAGCGAGTGCTGGCAGCCGAGCGCCGCCTGCCGCCGCCACTCCGGGCTCATCACTAACTATTACAGTAACATGAAGGTAACCTCACATGTCAGTGGAAGCAGACTGACCTGTGAGGCGATAAGGCGCGCCAGCTTGGCGGCGCTGAGCGAGTGCTGGCAGCCGAGCGCCGCCTGCCGCCGCCACTCCGGGCTCATCACGCAACACGGCCCGGAATCCTCCCCGCCCACTATCCGTAGTCTGGAACAACACAAACGTATCATTACTATCTTCTTAACAGGCACATACACATTATGGTGATCCATACTGCTCGCACTGCGGCCAGGAGGAGACGAGTAAGCATGTGCAGAGTGTGGCATGTATGCGATAGTACGCTATAGCATCTTCAGAAAAGATAAACTAGAAGAGGAAGAGCTGAGGGACATTAACCTTAAAGATGTCCTTTCCTTCTGCAGGAGAACAAGAAGATTCGAGGAAGAAGGCTGTATGGGAGCGCCGCCGGGACAGTAACTGTTGGCTCCAATTGGGAATTGGGCTGAATGAACGCAGTCGCGAACTGAACAGCGAGCGATCGACAGCCCGCCTGTTTCCGGCGGGAAGTCCCTACACCAAATCATCAATCATCATCTTCTTATAGTGCCTCTCCAACTAGTGAAGGTTGGCAGCCAGTCATATTTATCTCGATTTCGACACAGGCGCGACAGCGGCCTATCAGTGTAACTCGGGCGTCGGTGACTTTGTAATGCCAAATCCTTCGACAAGGCATTCACGTGAATGCCCTTTCCACGTCGCCCCTCGACACGCACACATAGCCGCGAGTTTTGTTACTGCACACAAGTGTCGCTGTTGTTTTTTGAATTAAGTATATATATTCTTTGATTTCGACGAGGTTGAAAATTTCCGCTGCACTTAATTGTGGCTCCAGTCCATTCCCGGATGTTTAGAAGCCACGATTTCTTCCTGAGTCTAACAGCTTTTTCTCCTGCCACGATAGGTCCGCTAGCGGCTGAAGTCCAGAGACCCAAGCACAGCAATCTAGGTTCATCCATTGTCGGTCAGGAAATCGGCCATAAGATCATTTTGAACCCTGAACGGGCTGTTTGCCCGTGGGATGAATGTTGTAGTAAAGTAAAAGATGTAAGTTGTTGAGTGGTTTTATTAACACTAAAAATTATTATAAAGAACGTAATATTTAAACGGTGCAAATTATAGGTATGTAAGCAATGTAAGGTCGGTTTCGCTATGTAATCACAAATATTGATAGGTATGTACAACTTGCTTGTACATGCTGCCGAACTACAAAAAAATAAAAGAAAAGAAAATTGTATACAATAAAAAAATGGGAAATCTCAATATGTGCGAAGTTCTCTGGGCATCGTAGGTGATGTGGCGACATCCACGGGAACTCGTTGCTGCACGGTGCCGGTGCTGCTCGTCGTTACCGCTTGCATTTCCAAACTGGGGTTCGCCGTGTTTGTTGATGATGGGTCATTATCGGCATGTTGTGGACGTTTTCCCTTTGTCATGATTATTTTGCGTGCTCCCTTGTAAACGAGAAGTGCGACAGCCATAGACATTAGTATGTATATAGTTGTGTACTGATGTATATAGTGGAATGAGACAGATTCGGTGTTAGCGGAATCTTGTTGTTTTTTCAACTCGTCTATCTTCTGGTGGAGCTCGTTTAGCGCTTCAGCGTGGTCTTCAGTGGCCATGATGAGTGTTGAAGCGTTATTTATGAGGTTGTTGATTTCTGGGGGTGGTGGCACATTGATCTTCATCTCGTTCTCGCTGGTTTGTATTATTGTGCTTTGAAGACTGAGATGGGCCGGTATCGTGAATGCGTCGTGTTTGAGTAGGCATCCCCGACCTAGTGTAATAAGTCCTGTGCCATTCAACTTGCTCGACGTAACACCACCTGGGCAGAAAATGCGCACTGCGCATTCCTGGCAACACGAGAATAGCCACGCGCCGCCACTGTGCAATTGTATCCATTTGTCGCTACAGGTCGTTATCGCCGTCTTACACTGTGTCAAATTACTGTTGTTTATAATTTGAGTCTCGCATGTGGCTTCGGAACCTTTTAAGTTGTACATAGGTTGTTTTAACGGGCATAATAAATGAGCTTCGTTAATTGTTAGGCATGTTTGTAGTTGATCTGGATGCATTGAGATGTACATGTCTTTTCGGAGATCGATAGCCACGTATTCTGACGTGGGTATTATAATTATGCATTTAGAGCTTCTCGGTTGTGGTATTGGGATGATGCGATGTAATTCGTATTTATCGATGTTGAGCAGTGGTAATTTGACCTCAAAAATAAGAAATTCGTCGGTCAGTCTTGAGTGCACACGTAGTACCTTATATATGTTTCTCAGGCTTTGTTCGTTGCTGAAGTTAGGTAGGGACATGTCACTAGGCAGTTGACTGTTGATTACGCCAAGTTGTTTCAGCAGTTCCGTCGGGCTCAGCAAATGTATATCCACTCTCCCGTTGCGTGTATCTGTCACCATGTCTATCATTGAGTCTTGAATACGATGTAGGTTAGAAATTATGATTGCTGCGGCTAGAGTGCT
Source organism: Apotomis betuletana (assembly GCA_932273695.1). Classification (NCBI taxonomy): domain Eukaryota; kingdom Metazoa; phylum Arthropoda; class Insecta; order Lepidoptera; family Tortricidae; genus Apotomis; species Apotomis betuletana. The sequence continues at coordinate 13,773,310 of OW026323.1, read as the reverse complement.
GGTCGTAGCGTACATGTAGTGTTGCTGCTGATTATTCAATTGAACTGTCTTTGTCTTAAGATCTGATAAGTGTTTATTTATGAGTTGATACTGTTTGTTCATCACGTCTTCGCTTCTTTTTAGTATGTTGTATTCAGCTTCAATAACGGATGTTTGTTTTTGATATAGGGTTTTCATGTGGTTTTTGTTCTGCTGTATTAGTTGGATATCATGCTTGTATTGTTCGGCGAATCGTTCGTCTAACACCCCAAACAGAGAATTTGCGAGGTACCCGACGCCGTCGATAAGCCCTCGTTTTCGGCGGTTATCGTGATCAAGTTGAAGTAATTTGTCGTTATGTTTCAGCTCATTGATTTCGTGTTTCAGTTGAGAAGTTATTGCTAAGAAGGCGGCTTCATCAGTGCATACGCCGTTCAAGTGATTGACGTAACTCTCGATGTTGCCGAGACTCTGCTTGTAAGAGCTGAGATTGTAATACACGACTATCTTCCACTCATCTTGAATAATGTTTACGTTGCCAATCTTGTCGAAGTAAACAGGTTTTGTTGCGTCTAGTGTCGTAATGTTGTACAACTGTTGCACAGACGGCGAGATCAATGCCCCGAGAAAGAGAAGTGTGGCCAAGACATAGTGTGTCAATGTTTTCCTGGTTTTTGGCCTGCTTTCTGGCTTGGATGCCTTGTCTTGGATGGCTGGTTTAGAATCCTCTTTCACGTGCAATGGTGCCAATTTGACGATGGGTCGTTTGAAGATGCCGTTTTTTGTTTTCACTGTTACGACACGAGTCAGTCCATCCTTTCCTGGATGTAATTCCTGGATTCTGCCGAGGAGCCACCTTGCGGGCGGAGCGTTGTCTTCTTTCAACAAAACAACTTCGTCAATCTCCACATTCCTCTTTTTCGTGTTCCATTTGCTGCGTGATTGTAATGTGTGTAGGTACTCGGAAGACCACTGATTCCAAAAGTCTTTGCGCATCTTCTCAATGAGTTGCCACCTGGTGCGCAAGTCTTGAACATCTGTGCCTGTCGGGGTTGATAGTATGGAACTACCAACCAAAAAATGTCCGGGTGTTAAGTAGTCCAAATCTTCACAGTCTTCCTTGAGTGTTGTCAAGGGCCTTGAATTAAGGCAAGCTTCGATGTCGATTAAGAGTGTGGTGAATTCTTCAAATGTGAGCTTCTGTTGCCCGATGACACGCTTTAGATGATGCTTCATTTGAGCTACAGCTGACTCCCAGAGGCCTCCAGCGCTCGGCCAAGCGGGCGCGTTAAAGTGCCATGTAATTTGTTCTGCGGCGATGTGTTCCATGAACTCAGTGTCAATGTAGTGTTTACAGGCTTCTTTGTGTGTATTTGTCAACACCCTTGCAGTTCCAACAAAGTTGCGTCCGTTGTCCGAATACATATGTTTTGGGGTTCCCCTCCTTCCACACATACGTTTAAATGCGGCAATGAATGTGCTCGAACTTAAGTCTGAAACTAGCTCGAGATGTACTGCCTTAGTTGAAAAGCAGACGAAGACTGCGATGTATCCCGTTGTAGTTTTTATTCCCCGGCCCTTGTTTGCCTTGACTTCCACTTGTCCAGTGAAATCCACTCCACAGTGCGTGAACGAACGAGATGGTGTTACTCTCGGCTCGGGCAGATCGGCCATAAACTGGTTGTTGTTACTGGAGTTGAAGCGTATACACTTAACGCATTTTCTTAGTTGCTCTGCGACTCTCCCGTACCCGCCTAAAATCCAGTAATTGTTGCGTAAATAGCCCAACGTCAATTTGGGCCCGGCATGTAGCGTTGCTTGATGAGCTTGTTCAATCAGCATCTCGGTGACTCTGTGTCTCTTGGGTAGTAAGATGGGATGCTTCGAAGTTGTTCGTAGTGCTGAATGTTTAAGTCGGCCACCAACGCAAAGTAATGAGCGTGTGTCTAAAATTGGATTTAATTTAAGTAAGTTGCTTTTACAACTCACAGTGCCTTGTTTACGCAATCGTGCTATGTCTTCAATAAAATCCAATTGCACTGTTTGCATGATTGCTGTGTGTGCGTTCTGTATTTCTGCTGTTGTTAGGTAGTTCATGCGCAGGGCATTGGCTTTGTTGCGAGCGTTGTTGATGAAACGTGATATCCAACATATGATTCGTATTATTCGAGTTATTGAACTGTATTTATTTATGAGATCTTTTATAATGTTTGTTTCCTGGGATGTTTGTACTGCACATGTGGGCTTTGTAGTTTTAACTTCCAGTTCCGGGCTTTTAACGATTTGTTCCTGCTGGATAGCTTCATACTTCAGCCATGTAGGTGCTTCCCACCAAATCTTGCAGTTTAGTAGCTGTGATGCGGTCATCCCGCGGCTCGCCGAATCAGCAGGGTTCTGTTCTGATGAAACATGTCTCCAGCACGCCGAGGGCATAACTTCGGCTATTTTTGTCACACGGTTAGCTACAAATGTCTTCCATCTTGCCGCGTCGCCTTGTAGCCAACCCAAGACTACCATCGAATCGGTCCATCCGTATACTGTTACGTCATGTCCAATGAAGTTTTGTTTCACCTTGTTCATTAGTTGGGACAGCAATAACGCGCCACAAAGTTCTAATCTCGGGATGCTGACTTGTTTCTTATATGGTGCTAATTTTGTTTTTGCAGTAACGAGCTGTACATGTGTGCCGCCACTTTTAGATATGGTTTTGCAGTAAATGACGCAGGAAAATGCTTTCTCTGAAGAGTCCGAGAACCCGTGCAATTCGATGCGGTCGGTGGTATCTCCCAGCCATCGTGGAATGGCGATTCTATCTATGTTCGGCATGTCGCTTCTGAACATTTTCCATTCTCTTTGAATGCTTTCTGGCAGTGTGTCGTCCCAGCCGATCCCTGATTCCCAAACATTCTGGAAAATCATCTTCGCCTTGACCGTCAGTGGGGATAAAAACCCCAAAGGGTCATATAGGGTTGATATGTCGGAAAGTAGTGTTCGTTTTGTAATGTTTTCGTTGATGTCGTTTTCGCGATACATTTTTTGTTGGAATGTAAACTGATCCAATTCTGGGTTCCAGCGTAATCCGAGAGCCTTGTTGGTTTGTGTGTGTTTAAAGTCAAGCATGCTCACGCTAACTTGTGATTTTGATAAATTTTCAAGTAGTCTTGGTTCATTACTGGCCCACTTTCGTAGATTAAATCCGCCATCTTGTAAAATTTGAATTAGCTGTTGCTGTGTTTGTTGTGCCAATTCGATGTCGTCTTGTCCGGCTAGTAGATCGTCGACATAGAGTTGATTGTTCAATGTTTCGCACGCCAACGGGTACTTATGCCCTTCATCTATTACGAGCTGTTTGATCGTACGCATAGATAAGTAGGCGGCGGCTTTAGTTCCATACGTTAAGGTCGAAAGTTGATAATCTTTCAATGGCTCCTTATTCGCATCGCGCCATACTATTTTCTGTAAATGCTGATCTTCCTCATGGACCATGATTTGTCTGTAGAATTTTTCGATGTCTGCAGTGTAGACGTATTTGTATTTTCTCCAGCGCAATAACAATCCCTGAAGATCTTGCTGTAAGTTTGGTCCACACAGCATCAAATCATTTAAACTCTGCCCACTGGTGGTGCGACTTGAAGCATTGAAAACAGCACGGAGTTTCGTGGTGGTGGAGTCCAGCTTGAGCACTCCATGATGAGGTAAATAATAACTAGGATTTCTAGCAATGTTGCACAGTTTCATGTGTTGTAAGTCTTTGTATTCGTTGATGAACGCTGTATATTGAGTGCGGAATAATGGATCACGTGTCATTTTTCTTTCCAGTTGGAGAAACTGGGCTACGGCTTGTGTTTTGGACGTCCCCAAGTGTTGCTCGAAGTCTTGTTTCATGGGAATCTTGACCTCATATCTTCCATTTGGTAACCGTGTTGTTGTAGATTTGTAAAGTTGTTCGCAATATTCCTCTTCGACTGTATAGGTCGACGTAGAGTTACTGCTTATTTCTTCCATCTCCCAGAAGCGTGACAGATCTTGTATATTGTTCAAAACGACGTGACAGTTGAATGTTTTTATGTTGCCAAACAAAATCCAACCGATTTTTGTTTGTTGAGCGAGAGGAGCTTGACTCGGGCCTCGAAGGATTCCATCCATGATAATATCCGAGTATACGCTGGCATCCAACAAGATGTCCACTGCCCTCGATACGTTATAGTCGGGATCCGCTAACTGAATGTTCTGTAGATGTGGCCATTGTTGCTTCGGGAAGGAGCTGCAGGGTAATTTGTTGAGAACCTTTGTCATGATTAATGCCTCAGTTGTAAATTGATGGTTGCCGTACAAGGACTCGCAGTTTATCTCTACGATACCCTTGCTCTGGTTGGTAGATGAGCCGACGCCAGAGATAGTTCCGCTGTGATGACGTCTTTGTAAGCCTAGTCTCTGAGCGGCGTTTTCCGTAATCAAACTGATTTGAGACCCCTGGTCGATGAGGCATCTCATTTGTATGTATGTTCCATCTCTAGCTTGTATATTTAGCAGTACAGTAGATAGGAGAACTTCATTATCTGAATTTGACACGTGATTCGATGATGAATTCAAGTTCGGTGACCGCATTTTGTTTTGTTGTACCGACGACGAAGGAATTGCGTCACGATGATTATACACGTCGTGCAATATTGTGTTATGTTGCCCGTTGCAAACCTTGCATCTTTTTCTAGAGTTGCATTGCTTGCCATTGTGACAGTATAGACAATTAGGGCAAACTTATAATTGCTCAATTGTTTTTAATTTAGCTTCGGACGTCATGCCTTGAAATGTTTTGCAATGGAAAAGTATGTGGTCAATTTTGCAGAGCGGACATTTTCTGTCGTTCGTCACGTGGTACGATGTGTACTGTGGCTTTCCTTTGTTATTGTAGGGTTGCGAAAACTTAAATTCCTGTTTATTTCCAACCGCCTTCTGAATGTTGGGGGCCACAATGGTAGATCTTTTAGTTTTATTTGTCATGGGCTCCAAAGCTGCAAACTTGCCCTCCAAGAACGTCATGAGTTCGTCAAAAACTGGGAGGCCGCGCGGAGTCTTCCTGGCTTCCATGTATGATGCGTATGTCTCGGAATCCAATTTTTCAGTGATAATATGTACCAGTATGGGGTCCCAGGTGGCGGTGTCTACGCCGAGATTTTGTATGGCATGAACAGCTTCCATACTGGTGTCATAAAGACGCTTCAACTCGTATGACGTTTGCCTTTGCACTGATGGTTGGTTCATAAATAGCTGTACATGTTTTGTGAATAATAGTTGTATATTGTTGTAGCGGTAGGAGAGTAATTCCCAGCAAGTATCGTAGTTGTCGGCTGTGATATAGAGATGTTGCACTAAGCGTTCCGCTTCGCCCTTCAACTTTCCCTTCAAGTGTTGCATTTTCTGTGTTTTCGTAAGCATGGGATTGTTATGAATGGCCTCAGTGAAGAGATCCATGAATGTGGGCCACTGTGTGTATACGCCTGAGAAAGTTGGTATTTCAATCCTCGGGGTTGATAGCTGTTGGTGTGATGTAGAGCTTAGTCTCTTGTTTAACAGCTTTTTTGTAGCTTCGTATGTCGCTTCATAGCTCGTGTATTCTTGCTCATATGCTACGTCAGATCCCATTAATATATTGTCAATCTGCCAATGTAGGTCATCGACAGTTTTCCAGCGCTGCTGTAGCATGTGAAGCTTGTCTTCGAGCTCCCATTTTTCCGTCATTTTGTCAATGTCGATGCTTTTGATGACACGTAAAAAAGCTCGAAAGTTAGTTGCTTGTTGGTATTTCATATCGTCAGCCCTAGACGAGGTAGATCGCTCCTCTGTTGATGCTCCGGGCTTTGACGGTGTAGCAAACCTGTTAGCGCCTGTCGTTAGGTATGTTTCCAATGTTTGTCGATGTTTTTCATAAAGCTGCTTGACAGAATCGTACATGGCGGTCCCTTGAGTGGCTAGGAACGCGGAATCTGATTGGGCTATCTTCGTATGGTTTCCGGCGAACTCTCTCCAGATGTTGTCTAAGGCCTCTAACCTTTTTGCAATATAATCCTCAGTCTTCCTGCTGGCGGAATCCTTGCTGAAGTTAATGGCTGCATTGTCGATCTTGTCGGCGAGTTCCCTTTGACGAACTTTTAAATCCTCCATGACTGTCGATGCTGGCACCAGATGTATGTATGTAGGGTAACCGGCACTTCCTGAAGTTGTTACTGTTGTCCACTGTCTTCGTGGTCTTTACCTGGTCCCAAGTGCAGGGTATTGATCTGCTACGCAATTCACTGGCGAGACCCGCTTGTGGGAGACCAATGAACCACTTCACTGCACCAAAGGCCCAGATCCGGTTCGAAGGACCAAAATGAACGGGCTGTTTGCCCGTGGGATGAATGTTGTAGTAAAGTAAAAGATGTAAGTTGTTGAGTGGTTTTATTAACACTAAAAATTATTATAAAGAACGTAATATTTAAACGGTGCAAATTATAGGTATGTAAGCAATGTAAGGTCGGTTTCGCTATGTAATCACAAATATTGATAGGTATGTACAACTTGCTTGTACAAACCCTTTTAAGTCCACCTGCCGAGTGACTGACAGAAGCTCCCTCATCGCTTCACTCGCCGGTCTTCTCTGATGGTACTCACTTGTGGAACAGTCTTCTAGCTGCTTCTAGAAGAGTCCTCAGCGCGGAGAAGGAGGCGCACGGCTGCAAGTCAACCTGCCGAGTGACTGACAGAAGCTCCCTCATCGCTTCACTCGCCGGTCTTCTCTGATGGTACTCACTTGTGGAACAGTCTTCTAGCTGCTTCTAGAAGAGTCCTCAGCGCGGAGAAGGAGGCGCACGGCTGCAAGTCAACCTGCCGAGTGACTGACAGAAGCTCCCTCATCGCTTCACTCGCCGGTCTTCTCTGATGGTACTCACTTGTGGAACAGTCTTCTAGCTGCTTCTAGAAGAGTCCTCAGCGTGGAGAAGGAGGCGCACGGCTGCAAGTCCACCTGCCGAGTGACAGACAGCAGCTCCCTCATCGCTTCACTCGCCGGTCTTCTCTGATGGTACTCACTTGTGGAACAGTCTTCTAGCTGCTTCTAGAAGAGTCCTCAGCGTGGAGAAGGAGGCGCACGGCTGCAAGTCCACCTGCCGAGTGACTGACAGCAGCTCCCTCATCGCTTCACTCGCCGGTCTTCTCTGATGCTACTCACTTGTGGAACAGTCTTCTAGCTGCTTCTAGAAGAGTCCTCAGCGTGGAGAAGGAGGCGCACGGCTGCAAGTCCACCTGCCGAGTGACTGACAGCAGCTCCCTCATCGCTTCACTCGCCGGTCTTCTCTGATGCTACTCACTTGTGGAACAGTCTTCTAGCTGCTTTTAGAAGAGTCCTCAGCGTGGAGAAGGAGGCGCACGGCTGCAAGTCCACCTGCCGAGTGACTGACAGCAGCTCCCTCATCGCTTCACTCGCCGGTCTTCTCTGATGCTACTCACTTGTGGAACAGTCTTCTAGCTGCTTCTAGAAGAGTCCTCAGCGTGGAGAAGGAGGCGCACGGCTGCAAGTCCACCTGCCGAGTGACTGACAGCAGCTCCCTCATCGCTTCACTCGCCGGTCTTCTCTGATGCTACTCACTTGTGGAACAGTCTTCTAGCTGCTTCTAGAAGAGTCCTCAGCGTGGAGAAGGAGGCGCACGGCTGCAAGTCAACCTGCCGAGTTACAGACAGAAGCTCCCTCATCGCTTCACTCGCCGGTCTCCCGCCAAGCTCCTGTCTGCAGGTTGACTCTAGGGCGTCTAAGCATCTGGTGAGTAAGAATGGAAGTTTAAAGAATATTAATTACCCACTTGAGAGAATTCGTGACAGTGTTTAGTAAAACAGACCAAATTTGTTTGATTTTTTATACCTCTAACCTGTCAACGAGTCCTTATTACTAAACACTCACATTTATTTGCAATAAAGAATTTTTGTAGATTATAATCATTATAATCATTAATATGAGGGTAATACTTTAAAACCCGTTTGGTTGACAGGGTAAAAATGTTTTAATCACAGCAAAAGCTGCTCCATTTGACACTTTGTCAAGTTGGCCTTTGTGGCGGTAATAGATGTTATTTTTAACATTGAATAATCTTATTTTTACTGTCGAAATATTTCAATTCATACCTTTGTAGCGTGCCGAAGTAGGTCTGCTTCAGACAGTCCACAAACGGGACCAGCTTCAAACTTATCTTGCGACTTAATTTTGACAGAACTGCAAACAAAAATTACACTGTTTACCAGATATTGACAACGTAAAAACGCTGTTTTAAGCCCGTCTATTGTGAAGGATGGGCAACTACGGAACCCTACACTGAGCGTGGCCCGACATGCTTTTGACCGGTTTTTATTTTCAAGATGCTCTAAGGTTTAGACGAATAGAATGCACGCAAAGAATCTTGTACATTGTAATGCACTCTGAGCGTTTACGCGCTCGTATAGCACAAACTGTCTGGGTCCGAGTTATAAATGTTACTTTGTGCATTGAGAGGTAAAGCCTCGTATTTATAAGATTTATATGGCAACAATTTTGCAACCAGTCGCAACCACACTGTAATGTCATTAGTTTAAATACCTGTCAGTTCCTATCGTAACCTCGTAATTGTCATTTAATGGAATGCACTGTTTTTGGTGTAATAAACACGTGTATAGTTTATTTATAATATTTCGTTCAAGGCTGTAAATAGTTTTCGGAATTTTCTTTGGATATATTTAAATATTCGTCTTTTAAAGAGACCACCATGAATGACATTGACATTGTTGACAAACCATCATAAAATCGTTGTCTGTGTAAGAAATTAGTTCCAGTGAAATTCCGCAATCCTCATATATTTCTGGTCAGGCTTTACATTGGGCCTCACGAGGTTAAGGATGGTGCTAGGTGCTATCCAGCCACATAACCACTCAATTGCTTTGAATTTTGAGTTGGACTCTTTTTATATAATAAAATAAGAGCGGTGACAGGTAGCCGTAGTTACCAAAAGCAATCTAGTGGATACACAGACAACCCCCACTAGACGGAGCATGTAAGGCGACCCGCGCGCACCAACGATATGGTACGGCAGAACATTAAAGTATCAACACGGCGGCCACTGTTTAGTTGCGTCCTTGTTTATGATCCATGCGTACGTCAACGAAAAAAGAAATTAAATAAATAACATGGTAAATAGGCTATTTGACTGATGTTGAATTCTACAGCGTACTGTAGTTATATGAATAAAATTAGCTAAATATTTCACGAAACAAAGAAAAAAAAATCCAGAAACATATATATTTTTTGGAAATATGTGACTTCAAAGGTACGCAAATTCTATGATATTTTTTTTTAATCCAAAATAAATTTTGAAAATGTTTTCAGGATCCTCATAATTTTACGAAACAATAATTGTATAACAAATATGAACTTAAACGCACTTTATCACGGTGAAAATGACAAATTTCTTAATTTTTCCATACAATTATTGGTACCGGCCTGTGACGTCACTAGCCTGACGCGTTTTGTATGGAGCGTTTTTAGCGCTACGTAGGAATGTTGAACTTTGACGGTCATTTCTGACTTTTAGAGCAGTTTAAATGTAGTCAGTCCCATATAGACATTTGATCACAATAAAAAATAGAATCGATTGACATCCTCAAAAAAAATTAGTCAACATGCCTTGTTGAGAATTGATAGGTTTTTACCCACTGGCCACACAATCAGTTAGTTCATTTTTCTGTCACGGCGCTGCGAGCGCGCGCGCTGTCGCCAGCGGACGCGAGCCGGCGCCATTGGTAATATTGGTATCTAACGTAACGGCTCTTGAACATTATAACCTCCGTGGTTTGGGAGATATTTTGGAAGTTTTACGCTTTAACGGAAAGTGTTGAGATACGGCACAATTCCTTGTACGGTGGGCTGCTTCGGGCGCCCCAAGGATTGTTATTTAGAGTGATATAAGGACTACTACAGTGTGAATTGTGTTTGGCGTGTTTGCTGACGAGATCAGGGCGGCGGCGGCGCAGTCCGGGACGTCGCTTATTGCCGCAAGTAACACACATACACTTTACACAAAACAGAAACACATACTTGCGGCCGGGAAGAGATTCGGCTGAAATCCAGGTTAGCAAAGTAGATCAAGTTAGGTTAAGTACATAGGGCGCGTATCGCGTTCATTGTTTCGCGCTAGGCAAGATTGCTTTGGTAATTTGTTCTTACATGGGCCCGGGATAAATTCAATTTGTGTCTGGCGCAAACAAATTTTGGTAGCAAAAGCGTGGTTCATATCCACAGAAAAGATATTTGTTTCATTTACGTTCGGATAAGTAATTTAGTTAGCATCAAAATCATAATTGAAATTTGAGGGTGGATTGCGCTTGGTTCGCATTCCAATCTATTAACGTTAAGTTGCATTTGCGTAATTAAGACTAACTAAATTATAAGAATATTAGTTATAACTTTCAATTGAAATGTTAGTTGAGTGAATAAAGTAAATATAGTTTCGTTTCGATACGGAGAAACGTATTAATAAGTAATTCATAATTGGGGTTCCGCTGAACTATTATTCACTCAAATTACATTTAATTTAAAATAAATTTAGTGTTGTTTTCCGTTGCGTAATATTGGTGTTGGGTGAATAACTTTGAAGTTGTCGCGTTCGGTACGAAAAATAAAAACGGATTGTTATTGTCTAAAATCGGGGTTCCACGGACAAAATTATTCACCCAAATTTATTAATTTATTTTTAAAAATTTATTTTATTGATCCGCGTTATCGAGGTTGGTACCATGGCTCCCTCAGTAGTTAAAACGGTCGCGTCAAGGGTCGAATCGGAATTAAGATGGTTTTCATTAGTCGTTACGTTAATTGGTCGTACGGATCGCGAGGACGCATTATTGTCACGCGCGCGACAGGTAGATGAAAGATATGACGCGGTATTGAAATCGCATGCCGAATATTTGGCCCGTATTGACGAAGAGGAGACCGGGGAAAGTCGGACCCAGGCTGTTGAAGTGGTGCAACGCAATGTAGACCAGTGCGGTGATATGGTGATGAGTATCATCCAAGCGGCAGCGGATATCGAGCGCGCCCGAAAAGGGGATGTTGGGGTAAGGCGTGCACCCAGTGGTGTGGCACTAATGGCGCCGTTGCCACCAGTGAATGTCCCGGAATTTGGTGGTGAATATGCCGACTGGCCGAGGTTTCGCGACATTTTTAACAGCGTGGTGCACTCGCGCACGGATTTGACCCCCGCGTATAAAATGGCGCAGTTGATGGGGAGATTACGCGGTGAGCCTCACGATATTTTGACTCATTTGGAGATTACGGATTCCAGTTACGAGACGGCATGGGGCCTATTAATTGACCGATATGATAATCGGCGATTAATTATTGATGGGCTCATCGAAAAAATATTTAGTATATCGAAGGTCACTAATGTACACGAAATAAGGTCGAAAATCCTTAATCCCGTCACGGTGGCGGTGAATACGCTGGAGCGACTCAAGTTGTCACTAGGGGACAACAAGTACATTGTTGTGAACCGGGTTTTGCGCAAGTTACCTAGCGAGGTGGTGGCGCGGTTTGAGCAGTCACATGGGGGTGATTCATCGAGTCACCTCCCAACATTTGACGAATTGAGGGCGTTCCTGGAGGGTGAGTGCAGGCGGGCGGATTGCCAAGGGGCAACCACGCCGCAACCCCCCACGTCACCCCGGCGTACGGTTGGGCCCAAACCGGTGGAGCCCCGTCGGGGAGGACAGCGGTACAACGCCCTCCAATCGGAAGTGTGTCCCTTCTGCCGGAAGGGGGGACACGCGATCATCGCGTGCGCGGATTTTGGAGCACAGCGGGTGCAGAGGCGCAGGGGGGTGGTCAAGCAGCGAAACTTGTGCTTCCGCTGCCTAGGCGCACACTATGTGCGTGAATGCAGTAAGACCACCAACTGCCGAGTATGTGGAGGAGCCCATCATGAACTTCTCTGCCTGGCTGAGAGTGGGGAGCGGTACGGGGCCTCATCGGGAGGCCATCCTCCCTCTCCTACGCCAGCCTTGGGTGGACGGTCGCCCCCCCACCGGGGAGGGGGGTCACCCAGAGACCAGCGGTCGCCCCCTCCTCGGGGAGGGGGGTCATCGAGGACTCCGGAGTACCGCCGGATGCCGCAGTCTCCTCCGCGGGGGGGGGATCGGCGCCGAGATTCGGGCGGGTGCCCGGAGATGACCCATGGGGAGTCGGGTTACGCGACTTACTCGGCCGCGCTGGGGGGCAGGTTGCCGCCCCCGAGTAGTCGCTTCTCCCCACCCCTCGCAGAGCGCCCACGCTTGATGGCGCGTCCGCCGCAGATGGGACGGATGCCGATGGGCTATTACCAGCCGGCGCGCATGGCACCGATGGGTCGAGGGGTGTACTACCCGGGGTGGGACCCATACCTGGGCCAGGGGCCCTCTCCCCCTCCAGCAGAAGGGGAGGGAGGTGCCCCCTGCTAGCAATTAGCAGTCTGTTCATCCGTCGTGCCCACCCCACCAGTGACGGTATTATTACCGACGGCTAAGATTACCGTCAGGGGTACGGATGGACGGCCAGTGCCAGTGAGGTCACTCCTGGATTCGGGGGCACAAGGTTGTATCGTGTCCAGCCGCCTAGTGGCCAGGCTGGGCCTCAGGTTGGAGCCATCACGGGATGGCGCAATAGGTATAGGTGGCAATCAGGTGCCTCACATCAGGGGTCAGACGGACCTCCTGTTTGAGATGGGTGACTCGGCATCGATCACGCGGGTGAAGGCCACGGCTATTGTTTTAGATGAAGTGGTCGGGGTTCTTCCTTCGGTACGGTTACCGCCGGCGGTAACGAAGCTGACCAAGGGATTGGAGTTGGCCGACCCTCACTTCGCAATTCCCGGACGGGTGGACGTCTTACTTGGAACTGACGTCCTCGGGAAGCTGCTGCGGAGCGGTAAGCGGGAGCTGCAACCAAACGGGTTGGTGGCCGTGAGTACCGCAGGTGGGTACGCATTATTGGGCCCAGTACGGGGACCACAGGACGCAACGGATTATAGCAACATATACTACGGCAGCGTGTTATCGGAGGTCCTGCAAAGGTTCTGGGCAACAGAAGAGCCACCCACAGCTCCCAGGACAAGCCCACTGGACGAGGAGTGCGAGACATTTTATCAGTGCAACACGGTGCGCCTCCCTTCGGGCAGATTTATGACACGGCTGCCGTTTCTATCGACGCGACCTCCACTGGGGAGCTCCAGGGACCTGGCTGAGAAACGGATGATGGCCATGGAAAGGCGCATGAAACGGGACTCCAACTTTCGGCGAAAGTATGTTGAGTTCATGCGTGAATATTTGGCTTTGGGTCACATGTCGGTATCCAGGGTAGACTGGCGTCGTGAGGAGCACTACGTATTGCCTCATCATGCAGTCCTGAAGACACCTGACTCCAAGATCAGGGTCGTGTTCGACGGGAGCGCGGCGACATCTAACGGGGTGTCCCTGAATCAATGCCTGCACGCTGGTCCTAAGTTGACCAGAGACATTGCAGACATTCTAACGGACTTCAGGAGACACCAAGTTGTCTTCGTTACGGATGTGAGGATGATGTTTCGCCAAACGGAGATCCATGCGGATGACCGTCGGTTCCAGCTGATATTGTGGCGAGAGAGCCCAGAAGAACCGATGATCACGTATGAGCTGAACACGAACACGTACGGATTAAAGCCCAGCCCGTATGTAGCGATGCGGACGCTACGAGAGCTGGCTGACCAGGAACGGCTGCGCTTCCCTCGCGCAGCTGCAGTCATCGACCGGGATGTCTACGTGGATGACATTTGTACGGGCACGGACAGCATTGAGCAAGCGCTCATCCTAAGGGATGAATTGGTGGCGCTCATGGCCTCCGGTGGCTATGAACTCAGGAAGTGGCTGTCAAACTGCCCAGAGGTGCTGGCAGGACTACCAGCTGAGCACCAACAAGACCCGCATTTGTTTGAGGACTCGGATAATCCTCATGCGTTGGCAATTTTGGGGGTCCAGTACCGACCGACTCAGGATGTCTTCACATACAATTGTGAGGCCGAATTGCTGTCGAAGACCTGGACCAAGCGATCAGTCCTTTCGACTATCGCACGAACGTTCGACCCAAATGGTTGGATCTCTCCGGTCACGTTCATGGCAAAGTTCTTCATGCAGAAGCTTTGGTTGGCCCAACTAGGCTGGGATGAGCAGCTCACGGACGAGCTGCTGCACGAGTGGACGGCATTCGTGACCACATTGCCGCATATTAAAGAAATTGAGATCCCGCGCAAACTGCTCCCTCAGGCGGGAGCCAGGGTGACCCTGCATGGGTTCTGCGATGCTTCTGAGAAAGGGTACGCGGCCGCGGTCTACCTGAGAACAGGTGAGACTGCTGGCGAGGGCGTTGTACGCTTGGTCATGGCCAAGAGCAAGGTTGCGCCTGTTCGGACCCGGTGGACGATTCCGAAGATGGAATTGGCGGGTGCCGCGCTCCTGACCCGCCTCCAAAACCATGTGGCGCAGAACCTGCGTGGCACGGTGGATCTGAATGACACGGTTTACGCATGGACGGACAGCCAGATCGTGTTGTGCTGGCTGCAGACTTCGGTCCATACGCTTGAGGTATTTGTGGCCAACCGAGTGTCACAGATAAATAACTCGGAGACTCCTCTGGTCTGGAGACATGTTCCAGGTGAAGTTAACCCGGCAGACTGCTCGAGTCGCGGCTGCCCGGCGCCTGCTCTGGTTGAGCATTCTCTCTGGTGGGGGCCTCAATGGCTGGAGCGGCCACATACGGAGTGGCCTTTCAATGACTGCGGACGCCAGCCACTACCCCCTGACCAGGGTCTGAGAGTCAATGTGACTACAGTGGAGTCTGTGGCAGTGGACCACACTCTTTTGGAACGGTATAGCTCACTAGGGAAGCTACTTCGAGTCACGGGATGGATAATGCGGTTTTTCCATAATTGTCGAAGCCCTGCGGCACAGCGCAACCTGTCACCTGTAATGGGACCTGAGGAGCAGCAAAGGGCTCTCTCACGTTGGGTGGGGGTCATTCAGGGGAATGAGTTCCAGGATGAACTTAGGATCTTGCGGACTGGCGTGGGCAGAATGAAGAAGAGCCTTGTCCGCCTCAACCCGTTTATTGATGAGCACGGAATGCTCCGGGTGGGAGGCCGACTACGGAATGCCGAATTGCCCTATTCAGCGCGGCATCCTTTAATTCTTCCCAAGAAGGGAGCTCTGGTGGAGCTGTTGGTTTGGGACCGTCACATCAGGAATTCACATGCAGGCTGCAACACACTGCTGGGCATTTTGCAGCGGGAGTTCTGGATTTTGTCGGCACGGAGAGTGATACGGAGCGTTGTGTTTCGTTGCTTGCCTTGTTACCGGCTCAAGGCAGCCACAATGCAGCCACAAATGGGAGATCTCCCGCCCGACCGAGTTACGGAAGCTCGGCCATTTGCTGGTGTGGGGACAGACTTCGCGGGGCCTTTCATGGTCAAGACATCACGCCTTCGCAACGCGAAGTCGGTTAAGGCATATTTGTGCGTCTTCGTGTGTCTGGCGACCAAGGCCGTTCATTTGGAAATGGTAGCTGATCTCTCTACGGAGGCCTTTTTGGCAGCGCTGGACCGATTCGTTTCTCGGCGGGGGATACCGGCCTTGATACGGTCGGATTGTGGTACCAACTTCAAGGGCGCCGATCGTTGTCTAAAGGAAATTGTATTATTTTTAAGTCAAAATGAGCGAGAGATCGGCACGGCCATCGCCAGTCGGGGCATTTCGTGGTATTTCAGTCCACCTGGATGCCCCCACTGGGGTGGAATATTTGAGGCAGTGGTTAAGTCTGCCAAGACTCATTTGTATCGGGTCATCGGCTCAACGATCCTCTCCTTTGAGGAATTGTCAACGGTGTTCTGCAAAATTGAGGCAGTTTTAAATTCGCGCCCCTTGTGTCCGTTGAGCGCTGACCCGAATGACCTGGAGGCCATTACCCCAGGTCATTTTTTGATTGGCCAACCACTTAACGCCTTGCCGGAGTATCCGTATACGGATGTTAAGTTGTATAGGTTGTCACGGTATCAGATGTTGCAGCAAATGACTCAAAATTTTTGGAAGCGATGGTCGCTTGAGTATTTGCACATTCTTCAGCAACGCGTTAAGTGGACGGACAGGACGACCCCACCGTGCGTTGGAGACCTCGTACTGGTTAAGGATGCTAACCTATCACCGTTGTGTTGGCGACGGGGGCGTATCGTTAACTTGATAGCGGGCAAGGATGGGTCTCCACGGATCGCTGATGTACAAGTGAGGGACTCGATCCTTAGACGGGCGGTTTCAACGCTATCCCGACTACCGGGAGTTTGAGCGGACCGACGACGGGTCGGTCCGGGGCGGGTGGTTGTTGAGAATTGATAGGTTTTTACCCACTGGCCACACAATCAGTTAGTTCATTTTTCTGTCACGGCGCTGCGAGCGCGCGCGCTGTCGCCAGCGGACGCGAGCCGGCGCCATTGGTAATATTGGTATCTAACGTAACGGCTCTTGAACATTATAACCTCCGTGGTTTGGGAGATATTTTGGAAGTTTTACGCTTTAACGGAAAGTGTTGAGATACGGCACAATTCCTTGTACGGTGGGCTGCTTCGGGCGCCCCAAGGATTGTTATTTAGAGTGATATAAGGACTACTACAGTGTGAATTGTGTTTGGCGTGTTTGCTGACGAGATCAGGGCGGCGGCGGCGCAGTCCGGGACGTCGCTTATTGCCGCAAGTAACACACATACACTTTACACAAAACAGAAACACATACTTGCGGCCGGGAAGAGATTCGGCTGAAATCCAGGTTAGCAAAGTAGATCAAGTTAGGTTAAGTACATAGGGCGCGTATCGCGTTCATTGTTTCGCGCTAGGCAAGATTGCTTTGGTAATTTGTTCTTACATGGGCCCGGGATAAATTCAATTTGTGTCTGGCGCAAACATGCCTATTGTAGTGTTAAGTGGTGTAGAGAGACCTCATAAACATGGACGCAACTAAACGGTGGCCGCCGTGTTGATACTTTAATGTTCTGCCGTACCATATCGTTGGTGCGCGCGGGTCGCCTTACATGTGCCTTACATGCTCCGTCTAGTGGGGGTGGTCTGTGAGTGGATAAGAACCTGGAAAGTAAACAAATAAACGTAATAATAAACGTAATAAATAATAAGTAACTGACCAGTCCGCTGCACGTCGAGCGAGGCCTGCTTGACGGACACGGAGTCGCCGACGGTGCACTGCGAACCGCTGAGCTGCAGAGAGAACAGCGTCGACTCCGTCGCGATCGGGATCCGGCCGGCCGGCGACTGCGTCGACTGAAAACAAAGCTTTTTGCAAAAAAATTGGTTGTCTGTAAAGTCGGTTTACGGACGATGGTTTAACGTGACAACGTCAGTAGTCTGAAATTCCGTAGATTCCCCAATAGTTTCCGTAGGTCTGGCCACACCGCCTAAATTCCGTAGATCTACGGATTTTTCCGTAGCTCTGGCAACGCTGGCAAGCGCTCTCACCCCTTCCCTTCCACGGCGCTACAAAGTCAACATTGCTACAATGAGTCATGTTTTTTCGTATGCGCGGCCGGCGTTCATCAATTTATTAAACGTTGTCACGTCAAAAAATAGTAGATTATTCAACAAGGGACTAAAACAAGCCATAATGACGCCAGATGTTTTAGCTCGAGTCGTGTCTAATAGTTCGAGGGGCATTATGGTTTTTAAGTCTCGTGTTAAACACTCTACTTTTCAGTTTGCATGCGAGGAAAAAACGACGTTCTATACAAAACATCAATATGTTTAAACCATGAATACAAAGATCAAAGCTTAAAGAAAAATTGAAAAAGGAGCTACCTGGTGGAAGGGACCGGGAATCGAACCCGGTACCTCTGGATTACCGGTCCAGCGCGTTAGCCACTTCGCTACCCTCGCTCCACGTAGACCTGACGAATTTTTCCTTATGCTTTGTGTGTCGATCTTTGCATTGTCGCTAAGGTGTAAAAAACCTTTCAAATAAACAATGCAAAGATCGACACACAAAGCATAAGGAAAAATTCGTCAGGTCTACGTGGAGCGAGGGTAGCGAAGTGGCTAACGCGCTGGACCGGTAATCCAGAGGTACCGGGTTCAATTCCCGGTCCCTTCCACCAGGTAGCTCCTTTTTCAATTTTTCTTTAAGCTTTGATCTTTGTATTCATGGTTTAAATAAAAATTGTGGTGTACCTACATTAAAAAAATGAGACATTACATGTTTCATAAATTTATCAATATGTTTGTACAATTCTTTACATATGGTTTTACCCAGTAAATTGAGGTGGGTCTCAGTAGTTTGTATTTGAGAAGTATGTTCAATGTCTTCACTCGGAGTAAAAGTTGGAGAGTACAGTACAGACAGAAGTTATCCTCAAAATGGTTTTCGATGGTTATTTCATTGGCCTCATTCTCAGCCCGCGATGTTCAAGGGCGTGAGTCACATGTTGGTTGTGATTTCTGCTTTGAGGACATTTTAATTCCTTCAATAATACGCTTACTGATATTGTATTTGTGTTAAATTTGGTCCGTAATTTATAAAGTTGCACAATCAATTGGTGTAATTGGCGATTACAACTCGAGTTTGATACGAGTTATGAACTTATGAACATCTATTTTAATGAAATAATAATGGAATAATGAACTTTATTCTTCACAAGTAGGCCACAAGGGCACTTTTAGGGCAGCTCATATCTCACACGCACACATTGACACTGGCATTCAAGATTCAGTTCTTTCTAGACTGTGTCCAATGTATGAGGCAGTTCTGTAAGAGTGAACAGGCAATACATACTAACATCTATGCTAAACAAGCTGAGCCCCACACTGTCGCTGTGTATGATGTCGTAGTCGTCGAAGCTGCAGCTGTCGTACGACACGGCCTCGCCGTCCGACACGAGTCAGTAAGAGTGAACAGGCAATACATACTAACATCTATGCTAAACAAGCTGAGCCCCACACTGTCGCTGTGTATGATGTCGTAGTCGTCGCAGCTGCAGCTGTCGTACGACACGGCCTCGCCGTCCGACACGAGTCAGTAAGAGTGAACAGGCAATACATACTAACATCTATGCTAAACAAGCTGAGCCCCACACTGTCGCTGTGTATGATGTCGTAGTCGTCGAAGCTGCAGCTGTCGTACGACACGGCCTCGCCGTCCGACACGAGTCAGTAAGAGTGAACAGGCAATACATACTAACATCTATGCTAAACATGCTGAGCCCCACACTGTCGCTGTGTATGATGTCGTAGTCGTCGAAGCTGCAGCTGTCGTACGACACGGCCTCCTCGCCGTCCGACACGAGTCAGTAAGAGTGAACAGGCAATACATACTAACATCTATGCTAAACAAGCTGAGTCCCACACTGTCGCTGTGTATGATGTCGTAGTCGTCGAAGCTGCAGCTGTCGTACGACACGGCCTCCTCGCCGTCCGACACGAGTCAGTAAGAGTGAACAGGCAATACATACTAACATCTATGCTAAACAAGCTGAGCCCCACACTGTCGCTGTGTATGATGTCGTAGTCGTCGAAGCTGCAGCTGTCGTACGACACGGCCTCGCCGTCCGACACGAGTCAGTAAGAGTGAACAGGCAATACATACTAACATCTATGCTAAACAAGCTGAGCCCCACACTGTCGCTGTGTATGATGTCGTAGTCGTCGAAGCTGCAGCTGTCGTACGACACGGCCTCGCCGTCCGACACGAGTCAGTAAGAGTGAACAGGCAATACATACTAACATCTATGCTAAACAAGCTGAGCCCCACACTGTCGCTGTGTATGATGTCGTAGTCGTCGAAGCTGCAGCTGTCGTACGACACGGCCTCGCCGTCCGACACGAGTCAGTAAGAGTGAACAGGCAATACATACTAACATCTATGCTAAACAAGCTGAGCCCCACACTGTCGCTGTGTATGATGTCGTAGTCGTCGAAGCTGCAGCTGTCGTACGACACGGCCTCGCCGTCCGACACGAGTCAGTAAGAGTGAACAGGCAATACATACTAACATCTATGCTAAACAAGCTGAGTCCCACACTGTCGCTGTGTATGATGTCGTAGTCGTCGAAGCTGCAGCTGTCGTACGACACGGCCTCGCCGTCCGACACGAGTCAGTAAGAGTGAACAGGCAATACATACTAACATCTATGCTAAACAAGCTGAGTCCCACACTGTCGCTGTGTATGATGTCGTAGTCGTCGAAGCTGCAGCTGTCGTACGACACGGCCTCCTCGCCGTCCGACGGCGAGTCCGGGCTGGCCGGACGGACGGACTGGCTCAGCAGCGCGGAGTTGGACATGCTCATGTAGTAGCGGGTGTCCAGGTGGCACGGGAGCTCTGGGAATAGATAAGATAAGATAAGATAAGATAAGATAAGATAAGATAAGATACGATAAGATAAGATAAGATAAGATATGATATGATAAGATATTTATTGAATAAAAACTTATTTTACAGTAATAATAACTATAGCCTAAGACATTCTACTTGGCAAAAAATGGCATGCGCCTGAACTAAGATTCCCTGTGTTTCAGGCATAAAGAGGACTAACTTATTAACAATTTCTTAAATAAATAATCATAAACACATGAAACAATAATTTAGTTCTTATTAAATAGTTTGATAAATTATAGATCGGATACAAAAATATTATTATATAAATTAGACAGAATACATGAAAATCAACTTAGAACAATCAGTAACTTCTCTGTATCTTCGTATGACATATTTTGTAGCGCTTCTTGGAGTGTTTTCTTAGATTTCGCGTAGCTGAGCGGATATATATCCAGCTTCGTATTAAGCCTACTGTACAGAAGAGGACCCAGAGCAGAGATAAAGCCAAGATAAGATTAGAACAGACACGTTGTGACACGTACTTTGTCGCGCGACTTATATTTCTTGACGACGCGTTTGGCTCGGTTTGTAGACCTGCCTACTGAGCCAGCGGTCCCGGGTTCGAATCCCGGCCAGAGCAAATATTTGTGTGATGAACTCGAATATTTGTGCTTGGGTCATTGTTGTTATATGTATTTAAGTATATATTTATCTATATAAGTACGTATATCGTCGTCTAGTACCCATAACACAAGCCTTCTTGAGCTTAATTTGGGACTAGATCGATTTGTGTGAGGTTGTCCGATATTTATTTATATTACCTGTCATTTTTCTTTCAATACCGTGCGAGCAAGAAATACGTTGCTGAATCGCGCTACCATTGTGTACCATCGCAAAAGACCTCAGAACAAAACAATAACCCGTAATTTCTCTTTTAGAAAATTATCCGTCTTTTTTACCCCTTACCGCATACGAAGCCATATATTTATTTATTTATTTAATCTTTATTGCACAAAAGAAAACTTATCGTACAAAAGGCGGACTTAATGCCATGAGGCATTCTCTACCATATGACAGTTATTAATGTCGACCTTATTTGACACAGGTTAAAGTTCAATTTCGAAAATGTATTTTTTTATATATGCGGCAAGGGGTTAAACTCCAACGAAAAAAGGAGGGGTGTTATAAGCTTAACATGTGTATTTTTTCGTCTGTCTGTGGCATAGTAGCTCCCAAACAGACGGTCCGATAAGAAGGCAGTTTTTTTTAATCGAAAGCCTTGTTTGGCGATGTGGATTTTAGCTGTTTGGTGAAAATAACCGCCGCCATTTTTTAAGATATGCAGCTCTGATTAAAACAAGTTACAGGATCTCAAACAATATTGAAGGTAAGAAGCTTCTAACTTTGTTGTTATGTTCAGGTTTAGAAGATTTTTTAAGCCACTCATTAAATGAACCAACAAATTGAGACGGTTTTTTTTTAATCTATGTTATTCTGTATAAATAGCTATTGAAGCCAACGTCGTCGACTTTGTGGGCTTTTAATCATTCAATACTATATGCCTTAGGATATATATCATACCCCGTGGTTTTCGGTGCTCGAGTAGTTTGACGACTGTCGGCCTAGTGTGCACCGGAAACCCCGCGCAAGCTGATTACACTAACCGTCTATACTCCAGTCCATATTGATGACCTCCTCCTTCAGTTCCTGCAGAACCTCTTGCATCATCACCACTAGAGCGCTCTTTTTCTCGCCCTCAGAGAAGTTCTGGTAAATGGTCTACAAACAAAAAATATTCAAAGATACAAACGGTGAAAAAATGTTTAGATCCTGAACAGGTTTGAACTGGTATCTTATGCCATGCCGATTTGGGACAACGACTGATATGAAATCCTATAGCATACTTACTGTAGTTATATGAAAAAAAAAACTCAATATCATGAAACAAAGAAATGTAACTTTAAAGGTACGTAAATATTATGATTTTCTATTTACCTAAAATAAATTTTGAAATTTTTCTGAATCTTCATAAGATTCAAAATTTACGATTAACTAGTTTATTGTTATATACATTCTCCTCTATGATCAAACATATTTCTGAACATATGTAACTACTTAGAACATGGCCATTGTGATTTAATGGTATATATTTGAAACCTACTGTTTGATTTATTCATTGATAATTTTTATTTCAAAAACTACTCGAAATTGACAAAATTCAGGCAGAAAACTAGTAATTTTCAACTTTTCTTCGATTGCACGCAATGAAAGAAAAGTATTATTCACTTTAAAAAGTTGGTTAAAATGATCAATAAAGTCATAATTAGAAAAAAAAAATGTTTTTAAGGAACAAGGCCTCCTACAGTCCTACAGGACGTTAGATATCATTTTAAAACATTGACATTTAGTTAAATTCCCAAGCTACATACAAAATTCGCTTTGTCTACAAGGAATAAGTAAAGAAAATTAAAATAATATAATACTAGGTCGATGCAGAGTCAGCCACCGGCTAAGCTTGGACCATAAATTAGAGCGGAGTTTTTTTTTTCGAAATTTTCTCTTCGTCACGACCTAGCGTAATTTAATTTGTGCATTTTAAAACAAAAAAATCTAAAATCGGTTGAGAACTCGCTGAGATCTGCGCATTGTTACAAAGTCCATTCGAGTCGATCCATGGGAGCTTCGCTCGCTCCGCTCCAATTAATAAGTAATACGTCAATAATGTACCTCAAATAGTTGTTTTTCCTGTTTGGCCACGTACTGTATCTTCTTAGGCACAACTTGCAACTCGCGAGCCAGCTCGAAAGACGATAAGATCAGTTGCTGCACCAACTTCACGTGGATCTGGAAACAGAACATACGTTGACATGATTTGTTCCACGATAACCGACTGACGGACACTGAAATAATGAAATAATAATGAAATAATGAACTTTATTCTGCAAGTAGGCCACAAGGGCACTTTTACTGTTTTCGTCTGTCGGTTATCGTGAAACAAATAGGCTATACGTTCATAAGGTTTCAAGCCTGTTTGCATAGAAATACAGAAGCTTTTGTTTCATTCTAATGAAGTGAATAGTCTTGAAGTTATAACATTTCGTCTGACGCAAAATGGGTTCGGTAATTGAGACCAGGAAAGGTTCTTGATAGGAACACTACACCCTTGGGTACACTACAATACTCCGGAGTTCCATTTGTCCAAATACATTAACATTCCGAATTTTCATAATTCCGAAAACCATGTTGTGATAAAATATTTAGATATTTTTGGGATATCATATAACCTTAACCATACCTAATTAAGTATAGTATGTAACATGATCCGTGGTGAAAATGACCATTTCGCGTTATTTCACTTACGGAATATTGATGGTTTTGGATAAATTAAACTTAGGAATTTTTGAGTGATTCCGGAAACCTTCGTGCGCGAGTCCGACTCGCACTTCGGTAGTTTTTTTTTTTATCAAGCAAGTGCGATGTATAAACAGGAGTAATCTCATTTTTAGGGTTCCACACCCAAAGGGTAAAAACGGGACCCTATTACTGAGACTTCGCTGTCCGTCCGTCCGTCCGTCCGTCCGTCCGTCCGTCCGTCCGTCCGTCCGTTCGTCTGTCACCAGGCTGCATCTCAAGAACGGTGATAGCTAGACAGTTGAAATTTTCACAGATTATTTGTATTTGTATTCCCGTTATAACAACAAATAAAAATAAAAAATATTTAAGGGGGCTCCCATACAACATACTTATACATTATGGTACGGAACCCTTCATGCGCGAGTCGGACTCGCTCTTGCCCAATTTTTACTAACACTAAATAGACCGTACAGTTGTCTGAAATTGAGTAACTATATTGTCGCTACTTACCTCGCTGAGTTTAGTGCAGTTCTCGAGCAGGTAGTCCTGGAGACAGTCGTCTGAAATTGAGTAACTATATTGTCGCTACTCACCTCGCTGAGTTTAGTGCAGTTCTCGAGCAGGTAGTCCTGGAGACAGTCGTCTGAAATTGAGTAACTATATTGTCGCTACTCACCTCGCTGAGTTTAGTGCAGTTCTCGAGCAGGTAGTCCTGGAGACAGTCGCTGCCGAACGTCACCACGCTGCTCACGAGGCTGCCTCGCGTGGCGAGCACGCGGTCACTCTCCGGCCGCGGCTCCGGAGCGGAGTTGGTATCGACTGCGCGGAGCAACTCCGCGTCGTCTAGTATCAGCCATTGGCTTTTTGTTTGGTGTTTTGGGGGTGGATGAACTGGAAAAAAGGTTTATTTATTTATTTATTTATTTAAACTTTATTGCACAAAACAAGTCAGTACAAATGGCGGACTTAATGCCAAATGGCATTCTCTACCAGTCAACCATAGGGCCAAACAGAGATACTAGAAGTGGGTGCAAATTAGAAATCTGATAGAAAAGGTTGGTAAGGTTATTTCGTTATTATAAATGTTGCATACAAGTTGTTAGTGGTACAAGGACAGATTGAGGGCAAAAGGTCTAGAGGGCGGTCCCCAACCCGATGGACAGATTTGATAAAGACAGTGACAGACACCAGCATTTCAGAGTGCTCTCGAAATGCTGCTAATAGAGTAAAGTGGAGACAAATTGCGAAGGCCGCCACCCAGATCACCCGTGTACAAACACATCATCATCGAGACCACGACCACTCTGACAAGAGTGAGACGACTAGAAAGAGAGAAATGTTGCAGCAGCGTGGAGTGATTTATTGGATAGCTTTAGCCTTGTTCGCCGCAAGTGATCGCATGATGAGATTGATTAGGGCTACTCCGGTGTTCGAAATTCGACCGTCGTATAGTGCCATCCCTCTCAATCTTCTGTAAAAGTATATTCTGGTGAGCGGGACGGCACTATACGACGGTCGAATTCTGAACATCGGAGCCCTTCTAATAACAATCATAGTGAACGCGTACTGCGGCTAATAAGTATTTGCAGCTAGGGTTCAAATCCCGGAAAGGGAAACATTCTAACTTCTAGACAAATCGTATTACGTGACCAGGTATATTTAGAAATAAGATACTCAGTACCCATTAATGTTTCCAACGTGGCCACAAATAAAATCTAGTATTCATCGGTACCTGTAGCATATGTTACAACCTGTTTACAATTTTCTTTTTTCTTTTTTTCTTTTTTTTGATTTATTAAATTTATTAAACTTACACATGAGCTCCCATTGGTCCAGTAACTCGTTCATGAACGCCACTTGTTCCTCACTAAGCCTATCCAGTCTCTCGTCGCTGTATCGCGC
Organism: Apotomis betuletana; assembly: GCA_932273695.1. Taxonomy (NCBI): domain Eukaryota; kingdom Metazoa; phylum Arthropoda; class Insecta; order Lepidoptera; family Tortricidae; genus Apotomis; species Apotomis betuletana. Next base: position 13,747,658 of record OW026323.1, on the reverse strand, counting down.
TGTCAGTCTTTTGTTTAATGGAGATTCTTCCGTGCGTCTGCAGACAAAAAGAGATTATTTACAAATTATCAAAGAAATGCATCCCACTTCTGATCTCTCACTTACATTCTGCGTCTTAGTTTATTAGAAAGTTGGTATAAATATTCATGTTAGATCTTCGAAAATTTGACAAAATAAATAAATAAATAATAAATAAATAAATAATAAATAAATAAATAAATATTAAAGGACAATCATACACAAATCGACCTAGTCCCAAACTAAGCAAAGCTTGTACTATGGGTACTAGACGACGATATACATAATATATAAATACATATATAGATAACATCCATGACCCAAGAACAAATAAAACAACAAAACACACAACAAATATCAAAACTTTTACGCTGATTTGGGTCAAGAAATTTCCCAACCTTTTTGAGCTCACTTTTTTTATTTTTATATCCTCTCCTTCACATCATAAACCTTTCAATAGAAGATGGGTATTTCCCAGACAAATTAAAATATGTTATAATAAAACCAATACATAAAAAAGGCATAAAATCGGAAATGTATATTTATCGGCCTATAGCTCTCATTCCAATCTTCTCAAAAAATTTTGAAAAGATAATTTATTACAGGCTAATTCAGTATTTAGACAAGCCTCGGTGGACTCGGTGGCGTCGTACCAGCGCTCGCCCGGCCTGCTGTCCGCGCACTATGTAGTGATGGAGTCCTCACCTCATGCTCCGCTCCAGCAGCTCCCGGTCGGACTCGGTGGCGTCGTACCAGCGCTCGCCCGGCCTGCTGTCCGCGCACTATGTAGTGATGGAGTCCTCACCTCATGCTCCGCTCCAGCAGCTCCTGGTCGGACTCGGGCAGCTCCCGCACACAGCAGGGCTCCTCGGTGGACTCGATGGCGTCGTACCAGCGCTCGCCCGGCCTGCTGTCCGCGCACTATGTAGTGATGGAGTCCTCACCTCATGCTCCGCTCCAGCAGCTCCTGGTCGGACTCGGGCAGCTCCCGCACACAGCAGGGCTCCTCGGTGGACTCGGTGGCGTCGTACCAGCGCTCGCCCGGCCTGCTGTCCGCGCACTATGTAGTGATGGAGTCCTCACCTCATGCTCCGCTCCAGCAGCTCCTGGTCGGACTCGGGCAGCTCCCGCACACAGCAGGGCTCCTCGGTGGACTCGGTGGCGTCGTACCAGCGCTCGCCCGGCCTGCTGTCCGCGCACTATGTAGTGATGGAGTCCTCACCTCATGCTCCGCTCCAGCAGCTCCTGGTCGGACTCGGGCAGCTCCCGCACACAGCAGGGCTCCTCGGTGGACTCGGTGGCGTCGTACCAGCGCTCGCCCGGCCTGCTGTCCGCGCACTATGTAGTGATGGAGTCCTCACCTCATGCTCCGCTCCAGCAGCTCCTGGTCGGACTCGGGCAGCTCCCGCACACAGCAGGGCTCCTCGGTGGACTCGGTGGCGTCGTACCAGCGCTCGCCCGGCCTGCTGTCCGCGCACTATGTAGTGATGGAGTCCTCACCTCATGCTCCGCTCCAGCAGCTCCTGGTCGGACTCGGGCAGCTCCCGCACACAGCAGGGCTCCTCGGTGGACTCGGTGGCGTCGTACCAGCGCTCGCCCGGCCTGCTGTCCGCGCACTATGTAGTGATGGAGTCCTCACCTCATGCTCCGCTCCAGCAGCTCCTGGTCGGACTCGGGCAGCTCCCGCACACAGCAGGGCTCCTCGGTGGACTCGGTGGCGTCGTACCAGCGCTCGCCCGGCCTGCTGTCCGCGCACTATGTAGTGATGGAGTCCTCACCTCATGCTCCGCTCCAGCAGCTCCTGGTCGGACTCGGGCAGCTCCCGCACACAGCAGGGCTCCTCGGTGGACTCGGTGGCGTCGTACCAGCGCTCGCCCGGCCTGCTGTCCGCGCACTATGTAGTGATGGAGTCCTCACCTCATGCTCCGCTCCAGCAGCTCCTGGTCGGACTCGGGCAGCTCCCGCACACAGCAGGGCTCCTCGGTGGACTCGGTGGCGTCGTACCAGCGCTCGCCCGGCCTGCTGTCCGCGCACTATGTAGTGATGGAGTCCTCACCTCATGCTCCGCTCCAGCAGCTCCTGGTCGGACTCGGGCAGCTCCCGCACACAGCAGGGCTCCTCGGTGGACTCGGTGGCGTCGTACCAGCGCTCGCCCGGCCTGCTGTCCGCGCACTATGTAGTGATGGAGTCCTCACCTCATGCTCCGCTCCAGCAGCTCCTGGTCGGACTCGGGCAGCTCCCGCACACAGCAGGGCTCCTCGGTGGACTCGGTGGCGTCGTACCAGCGCTCGCCCGGCCTGCTGTCCGCGCACTATGTAGTGATGGAGTCCTCACCTCATGCTCCGCTCCAGCAGCTCCTGGTCGGACTCGGGCAGCTCCCGCACACAGCAGGGCTCCTCGGTGGACTCGGTGGCGTCGTACCAGCGCTCGCCCGGCCTGCTGTCCGCGCACTATGTAGTGATGGAGTCCTCACCTCATGCTCCGCTCCAGCAGCTCCTGGTCGGACTCGGGCAGCTCCCGCACACAGCAGGGCTCCTCGGTGGACTCGGTGGCGTCGTACCAGCGCTCGCCCGGCCTGCTGTCCGCGCACTATGTAGTGATGGAGTCCTCACCTCATGCTCCGCTCCAGCAGCTCCTGGTCGGACTCGGGCAGCTCCCGCACACAGCAGGGCTCCTCGGTGGACTCGGTGGCGTCGTACCAGCGCTCGACACGCTCGCCCGACCTACTGTCCGCGAACAGAGTGAACAGGACCTGCGCGTTCGGGTTGATCTCCTTTATTTGGTGCAGGTCTAGGCAGTTCTGGAAGGAGACGTCAAAGTTGATAGAAAACAAAGCTGCAAATTGTCCACATTCATACTAATTGTTTTAAGAGGCAATTTAACCTCATGGTCGCCTAGCTCGTCGATGGCAAATTGTATCCCAAACGCCAAGCCGATAGCAGATAGTATGGCATTGTATAGCGGCAAATGGAGTCGTGGCGCGTGGGGCACAGCTTTCCGTCGACATAATTTGCCGTATATATGGCGCTCAAAAGGTTTAAAAGACGAATTTATGCATAAGCACCCTTGAATGCTTAACTGTCCCTGTACTTATTTAAAACAATAAACAACTTGTAATAGACTGTGAAAAATAATTTTATAAAAAGTCAACAAGAATCCATACTAATATTATAAATGCGAAAGTGTGTCTGTCTGTCTGTCTGTTACCTCTTCACGCTTAAACCGCTGAACCGATTTAGATGAAATTTGGTATATAGATAGTTTCAGTCCCGGGGAAGGACATAGGATACTTTTCATCCCGAATAAATGTAGTGTTCCCGTGGGATGAGCGGGTAACACCGCGGGGCACAGCTAGTATTTTATAAGTGAGTCTACTAGAATAACACTCACAACAAGATACAAAGTATTAAAACAAAAACCCATATTTTAGGGTGGGTCTCTATTGAAGCGAGCGAAGCGGAGACGTGCGGAATAGACCAATCACCTGAGTTGAAATCTGTATCTCAGCTCCACTTCACTTTTGTGATTGGTCGATTCCGGACGACTCCGCTCCACTCCGCTGTCGTGGAGACCCTTAAGCAAGACTTTTATATGAAACTAGCTGTGCCCCGCGGTGTTACCCGCTCATCCCACGGGAACACTAAATTTCATCATCTCAGCCATAGGACGCCCACTGCTGAACATAGGCCTCCCCTTTAGACTTCCACATATACCGGTTGGAAGCGACCTGCATCTAGCGCTTTCCGGCGACCTTTATAAGGTCATCTGTCCATCTTGTAGGTGGACGTCCTACGCTGCACTAAATTTATTCGGGATGATAAGTATCCTATGTCCTTCCCCGGAACTGAAACTATCTATATACCAAATTTCATCTAAATCGGTTCAGCGGTTTAAGCGTGAAGAGGTAACAGACAGACAGACAGACAGACACACTTTCGCATTTATAATATTAGTATGGATAAGCTATTTATTTGGATTCAAGTCTTCAAAACATTGATAGCTGAAGATTGAAACCAAAGCTGAAATTGAATAGTTTTACGTTAAAATACTTAAACGGGTAGAAGTCAAATAACGCTCGACATGTTTCGAATCGAAAGGTACGCGATTCATCATCAGGAGAGACGATCAGTCGCGGCGGCGGCCAAACCGAACACGGTGATGTGGTGTGGTGTGTTGTGTATTTTAATATGTCTGAGTCTCACGATAGTTTTCTATGTAAAATAGTTTTACGTTAATTGAATTGCTGTACGAAAAGATACAAACCTGCGCAGTAAACACGAAGTCATCTCCATCCCCAGCTTTCCACTCCCTTTTCTCCACAACCCCAATTTTCTTTTCTTCTTCCCCACTCTTCGACTGATACATATTAAACATCGTCCAAAAGTCCTCCTCACTCCTCGAACACACCACATTATCACTAGAGATATTATCACTGAAAACATTTCTTCCTATTCTATCTATAGCATATAAATAAATGGGGTTAAAAATCTTTAATATCACATCGCGTTTTTCATACAGTTCTGAATGTTTTTGCTTGAGTTTTGACAAGCTGGTTTCATCACCATCTATGTCAGGTGGGACGATGATTCTGAGACCGTCTTTTAGAATGGGAATGTTGAGTTCCACTTCTAGCATTGTTGAGTAGTCGGTTGAGTCTTGGCGGATGAGATCCTGTAAAGAAAGAATATTAATTCCAGTGTAGTAAAAAAACGGCCTCATAAGAAGGCGCAAAGTTACCCAAAGGAGCGAGCGAGCTATGCTCGGAGTTTCCTTGCGGGATCGAATCTGAAATAATGAGATACGCGAGAGAATCAAGATTGTAAATATAGCTCAGACAGTCGCCCAACTAAGTGGCAGTGGGCGGGGCACATTCCACGTACTACTGTATAGATGACCGTTGGGGCAGAAAAGTTCTTGACACCATGTTGTTCTTCGCATTATGGGAAGGCCCCCGACAAGGTGAATCTACCTGGTTAGGTTGCGAGCAGAAATTGGATGATTGCAGCGCAAGACCGATCGTTGTGGAGAACTTTGGGGAGGCCTTTGTCCAGCAGTGAGCGCCTATCAGCTAATATGATGATGATAATAAAAAAAATGGTTATGAATGAAGTTAATCTTACCAAAATGTATTTTCTACACCGTCAAGAAGGATCAGCTAAACCGACAGGAGTTTGATGATATCATCACAAAACGTCTATAATATTTAATCACCAATTCAATTGTACGAGTACGATTGCAAAAGTAATGACGATGATTTGTGACAAGCATTTCTGACTAGCCAGAAGGCTCAGTTACCTCAAGCGGCAGCGTTTCCCAGGGCGCCTTATTGCACTCCAAGTCTTCCACCAGCTCAAACTCGGAGTTTCCGAGCGTCAGATGTACTTGGGTCGTACTGCCATATTGGATGCGGAGCTGGAAATTGAAATTCTTCCTCATCATTCTAGCCTTATTCGTAATTCAATTGGGATCGGATCATATAGCCTTGATTTTCATTAAATCTAGTCCCAAATCCGGAATCTCGGCCAAATTTAAGAATGCAGTACCCTGCAGGCATGAGGTGGTCAGGTTTATCACGCGATGGATAAGTAAATGATCAGACAGGGTGCGCCAAAGTTCATTATGATGATTTCAACTCCGATTATTGGAACTCCGAAAATGCTTCACATACAATGGTTCCTCATAATAGTCACTATTATTTATTTATATACTTAGTGACTATTTACTACAGATCATAACTCCGAACCTTTTAAAATCATAATGTACATTATCATACATATCTCTATTACTACTTTTTATTTTCATACATTTATTCATCAAAATCATAACTGTTATTGCTCCTATTTTTCAGTCATATTTTTTTAAGTAGACTGGTTTGTACTCATGAACTCCACTGATCATTTTTATGTGAGTCAATACTGGACACGATCAGACTCGACGACGTGTTCCTATTTACCGTCTCTGGTTGTTATTAATTACATGGTATAGTTAGCTGCTAAATGGATATTTTTGTACGCCAACTGGCAAAACATAGTGTTACTTTATATTTTTGTTCCGCCTATATTCGCCTATGTTTTACAAAATAAAACACATTGAATTTGACTATGCTAAAAGATGAAAAGGGCTAGGTCTCTCTCATGGATAATGAGGATAAGAAAGTCTCCGTGAAGGACAGGTGAGGGAAAGAATATAAGGAATTCAGGTCAGGAAGACAGGAGATAGGTACTCACCCAACGACAACGTGTTGGTGCTGGTTCCGGCAACAACTTGCGACCTAGAAGACAGTGCAGCAGGCGGGCCCGTGCATCAGCACTGGTACCCAGGATCACAATGGCGGCAGAGCGAGACGACGCCTCGCCTATCTCTTCTACCCGACTGGAGACGTCTCTTATATCTGAAATTAACCATTCAATATGTAAATTTATAAAATACTAGCTGTGCCCCGCGGTGTTACCCGCTCATCCCACGGGAACACTAAATTTATTCGGGATGCAAAGTATCCTATGTCCTTCCCCGGGACTGAAACTATCTATATACCAAATTTCATCTAAATCGGTTCAGCGGTTTAAGCGTGAAGAGGTAACAGACAGACAGACAGACAGACAGACACACTTTCGCATTTATAATATTAGTATGGACTAGCTGTGCCCCGCGGTTACCCGCTCATCCCACGGGAACACTAAATTTATTCGGGATGAAAAGTATCCTATGTCCTTTCCCGGGACTGAAACTATCTATATACCAAATTTCATCTAAATCGGTTCAGCGGTATAAGCGTGAAGAGGTAACAGACAGACAGACAGACAGACACACTTTCGCATTTATAATATTAGTATGGATGTAATGTCTCATTTCTTTTTTTATATTAAACCATTGATACAAAGACCAAAGCTCAAAGAGAAACCTGGTGGAAGAGACCGGGAGTCGAACCCGGTACCTCTGGATAGCCAGTCTAGCGCGTTAATCTTTCCGCCACCCAAACTCCCAAGCAACCTTTCGAAAGGTGTAAGGCCTTTCAAATAAACAATGCAAAGATCGACACACCAAGCCACAGACCACCCCCACTAGACGGAGCATGTAAGGCGACCCGTAGGCGACTCGCGCGAACCAACGATATGGTACGGCAGAACATTAAAGTATCAACACGGCGGCCACCGTTTAGTTGCGTCCATGTTTATGAGGTCTCTCTACACTACTTAACACTACAATTTACCATGTTATTTATTTAATTTCTTTTTTCGTTGACGTACGCATGGATCATAAACAAGGACGCAACTAAACGGTGGCCGCCGTGTTCATACTTTAATGTTCCGCCGTACCATATCGTTGGTGCGCGCGGGTCGCCTTACATGCTCCGTCTAGTGGGGGTTCTCTGTGCACCAAGCATAAGGAAAAAATCGAAAGGTTGCTTGGGAGTTAGGGTGGCGGAAAGGTTAACACGCTGGGCCGGCAATCCAGAGGTACCAGGTTCCATACCCGGTCTCTTCCACCGGGTTACGCATTTCAATTTTTTATTGAGCTTTGATCTTTGCATCCAGGGACTAATCCATACTAATATTATAAATGCGAAAGTGTGTCTGTCTGTCTGTTACCTCTTCACGCTTAAACCGCTCAACCAACTTAGATGAAATTTGGTATGGATATAGTTTGAGACCCGGGAAAGGACATAGGATACTTTTCATCCCGAATTAATTTAGTATTCCCGCGGGATGAGCGGGTAACACCGCGGGGCACAGCTAGTATTCAATATGCCGCGCAAGTGCACCTCGAAAAGTACAGATGTTATATTCGGGTTTAAGAATTTTTATTTCTCATAAGAATACAATATAATTCACTTACATGAGAAAAATATTTAAAACGTAAATTACATGCATACAAGTTAATTATTTAAAACGTAAATTACATGCATACAAGTTATTTAATTTTAACAGAGGTATTTTGACGGTAGATAAGATTTTGACTCGACCGACCGCTCGGTAAATGTGAATATGCGACTTGGAGCGATTAACAACTTGAAGCTCTTTTGTTATTGTTACCACGCAGTGCGATACCAATACTAGTTTGCGATTACATGATCAAGCGCAACTGGATGTGGCATAACATGGTTGTTTTTCATTTGCGTTAATGTTGATAGTGGATTTATTAAGTGTTATTTATTATTTTGAAAATTTAGTTATTATTTTTATTTATTTGATTGATTATAATTTAAATAATTGATGGTAAATTACATTGAATAATTTTACTTAATCACAATTATATAATTAACTTCGCAATTTATTATTAAATTTACGTTTAAACTGAAAATACGATTAACGTTTATTAAATTGTCATAATTCTATAATACTTTATTTATTTATTTATTATATGTTATTTATTCATTTATTTTGGTAAGAATATATTAATTAATAATTTATAATATAGATTTTAATATCAATTAATCTAGAGATATTTTGTTATTGAAAATGTTATATTTTAGCAGTTTTTTAAATGTGAACGTGGATTTTGCATCCTTAACATCCTTTGGCAGTTTGTTGTACAGTTTAGCCCCTTCATGCATAATAGTCTTTTTGCCATAGTTTGTCTTTGATCTGTACAGTAATATTCCACTTTTTCGTAATCTGAGTCTCGGTATTTGTTGCTTTTTAGTGAAAGTTATTTGTGTGTGCATATCTTTATTTAATATTTTTCTTATTAATAAGCAAGTGTTGTAAATATAGGTTTGTGTTATGTTCATTAATTTAGTTTCTTTATATATTTTTTTTACTTTTTTTTTATATTACTAGATAGCACCGTCTTACTTTTGCCTACTAACTAATCTAACTATAGTTACTTGGTTGTAAGATACCGTTAGTAGTATAACATTTCTTTACAATAGATTAAATGCGAAATTGGACCTATATCCACTTAGCTTCGCTCAATGTAAGAAAGCGCTTCGTGAGTCACTACAAACTATGACGTACGAAGATACAGAGAACTTACTGGCTGTCATTAAATAAATATTTGTTTAGTTTAATTTAGTACTTTAGTGTAAATTTTAGTATTTAAGCTACAATAAGATTACTGTAAGATAGATGAATATGTACTTAAATAAAATAATGTAAAGGCTTTCCCATTGCCTGAAACACAGGGGCAACCCTAGTTCAGGTTATGTAAATTGTGAATTTATTTGTTTTTTTAAGTATAGAATTTAACCGTCACCTCTGTACATTATGTTTTATCAATAAATTATTATTATTATTATTATTTATATTTTTTCTTCTTCTCTCTCTCCAATCGGAGGTAACTTTACTACCATTCCCGCGGGCTTTTGGCCAAACGAACATGGCAGAGCATGTAGTAGATTATTTGTACTCTTATTTTTAGGGTTCCGTACCCAAAGGATAAAAACGGGACCCTATTACTAAGCCTCCGCTGTCCGTCTGTCTGTCCGTGCGTCATCAGGCTGTATCTCATGAACCGTGATAGTAAGACATGATAGATATTGTATTCTGTTGTCGCAAATAAATATTTATTCCGTTTTCCGCCGCCATACATACCAGGTGCAAACTTAACTTAACCCGGCCAGTTAAGATGGCAAGTGTTTGTAAGGAACCGTCGTTGCGCGAGTCTGACTCGCACTTGGCCGGTTTTTTACATGACATGAGTTCATGTCATACACTTGTAGGTATCAGGGCGGTTTAGCCCTCACTTCCAGTGTGTCGGAATGTGTGGGATTAAGTATAATCCGCTAATTGGATTATCTCCGCGCCACAGGACATTGTACTCTTCGAAATCTCTAATGTCAAAAGCATATTATACAGTAGAGGAGTATCTGACAGACGAAAATGCATGGCCTGAACCAGAAACCGAGTAACTGACTCCTTAGATTGTACCTGACTAGTTTAAGGAACACAGTTCTAATAAGAAAGCATATCAAACGTACATAAATTGTGATAAACCGTCAAACGTTCTTGTAGTTTCTATATTTTATTCTTACACTTTTCCTCATTTATATCTTAGAATACACTTTTAATATGTCTTCTTCGAGAACTACGTATAGTTAATTTTATATTACTGTACCTAATAGTTAAGTACTTATCCTTCATGAAAAAATTACTGACTGTTGAGTTTCTTCCGGCGTTTTTTCTCAACAGTGTTCTCCTCTTGTGAAATGCCGGTAGACTTAGACATGTAAAAGTGCCCTTGTGGCCTACTTGCAGAATAAAGTTCATTATTTCATTATTTCGATATTTTGATATGGTATGCGCACTTATCCCGATAACGACTTACAAGCGGTAAGGTTGGGTAGCGCTACATCGGAGCTCTTCCGGTACGCGGTCACCACGGACCAACACTACACGGTGAGATAAATAGACGTAGACCAGTAGTTCTTAAACTTTTAACAGAGATGTACCATGATTCTGAATCTTATAGTTACCACGGACACGGACCTCAAATTATTTATAGTAGTTCTGCATATTACGAAAAGATCTTAAGAAAGTAAAGAGTGGCTGTGGACCCCCGGCAATCATCTCACGGATTGAGGGTCCATGGACTCCACTTTAAGAAGCCCCGACGTAGACGTACCCAGCTCCAGTGCGTCGGCGACGTCGCGCAGCGAGCGTTTCGTGTCGCGCACGAGCCCGCGCAGCACGCGCATGCGCGCCGCGAGCCTCCGCGACCACACCACGCCGCCCGCCATCTCCCTGGAAAATAACAAAAAGGAACAGTTATAGCGAGAGCGCTAGGTTCAATTTATCCATGTTTTATGAACTTCTAGACCGCTGCTAAAACCGTCCAAATATCCGGTCATACAAAAGATTTTTTGGCCAAGCTGAAATGAGGACACTTGGCTCGCTCGGTCAATAAGAAAAGGTAAACTTAAGTATCTATAAGTTAAATAAACTAAACGATGGTGACCTTGAGAATTCAATAATATTGAATTACGCATAAAACATAATATATTCGGTATTGTCTTTTTACTTTATTTGCATAAAGTAATAAGACAATTATTTACATAGTTAGTCACACGATTGCAACACATTTAATATTAATTTCAATTGAACCTCAAGCCGCCCAATACCTACAATTAATGTTTTTTTTTCATAATTTCCATGTGTGTTAAAGAGGGTTCTCTATCGTTTGCCCGAATTTCATTTGCCATAATATTAATTTGCGATAAATCTATTTTACTCTGTAAGCTGAAACTTTTCGGGATTGTCATACAACAAACCTAACCTAACCTAATGATTTCTCCATATTAAAGAAATCTCGAAGAGTTATGATTTATGAAATTAAAAGTTTATGACAAATGAAAATTAAGCCAAGTGATACATTTTTGACAAATGAAATTCGGGGAAGTGAAAGTATTCGGTTAAAAAGGTCTAATTTCTATTGATGTAGAATTTACGAGTATATCAGGCAGGCTAGCATATCTTGCCGCGACTTCGCTTGTCGCACGACTCAGCATTCCGTCTCGCTCGCACGGTATTGAATGGAAAGTGACAGGTAGTATTTGTCACAGTTATGCTAGAAATATGTATGTAGCATATTAAACGATACGAAGGATTTATAAGCTTTTTTTTAGGTATATCTTGAAATATAAACAAAATGTTGATGGTTTATGTTTTATATTATTTCTATATTACAATTTTTTAAGCCATAAACTGATCAGCGATTAACCTAAGACCGTCTAGCACAACTATGATTCGCGACTCTTGCCGAGCGGCACAGCGTCACCTGTCACTCTCTCACAGTACTGCACAGAAAGAGATAGATAAATATCTCGCGCGAGAATGAATTGCACAGTTGTGCTAAAGGTGCAGCAACACTACTACAGTGTCTAAGGTGTAGCTCGCTGGTTCAGGAACAGCCTATTCACTCTTGCCTTGAAGACAACCAAGTTATAACTTTCAGGAAATATACTTTTTGGTATTATTCATACAAAAATAGGAGGTTAAAAATAGCAAGGCCCATTATGAATCAACATCCTTAACTACAATTGGTTACATACGACATTTGACCGTTCCAAACATGATAAGTGATTGACATCATCCAAATGCATCATTGTCGCATTGAACATGCCTATGAATCATTGGGAATCAATTTAACTATTTATGATAACTAGAGTAGTTATGGTAATCGTGATAGGTATTTAACTAGTGAACAGCGATGTACGCTATGACGATATTACTATACTTGGTTTACGTTAGCGACCTATACAATTTTTCATCTATGATGAGTTCTGTGACACTTGAAAATTTTCCGACTTACGCATACTATGTTCGCAAAATATTCCTTAAAAATAATTTATATTTAGAAGCAAAAAAAATAATGTAAAACGGTACTTTTTAAAAATATATAGCGATATCAGTGTCCATTAAATAGACTCCATCGAATATACGATAGTTTTTTTTTTTTTTGTTAATGACGCAATGTGTAACGGTACAGAGTAGTGACGTGAACGTGACACAACATTATCGGCAATTGCCGAAATATTATACTACAGGACTGTGAGCGTTTCGTTCGGATAGACAGTTTGCAAGATGAACTGATCATCAATGTCGCCGATGATTCAGATACCACAGATTCTGACAGTAATGAGGTTGCAATTTCTTCTTAAACTGGCGAGTAAAGAAATATTTATATGTTTTGTTTTATTTTAACATATCGATTAGCACATACAATACTTTCTATTCTATAGGTATTATGGAAGGTCGCTGACCATACTTTGCTATGAAATCTGATGGATCGATCATTAGCTGATATAACCAGACTTTACACGTTCCACGCGAATGAAGCCGTGGGCGGAAAACTGGGCAAATATCAATTTTTAAAATAAAATATAAGACAACTTCTCCAAAATAGGCACAAAAAAATCGATATTTCACTCGATAAATGGTACTTACATCTCTAAAAGTGTCAAACTCGAAACTTCACAGAACTCATCAGTCATCATAGGTGAAAAACATTGTAGTAAAGCGGTCTCTCTGCTGCACTTTTGCATGCAAATCAAAAGGACAATAAGGGCAGTGGGCGTAAACAATTGCACCTCAATGTCAGCCTCGGCTTATATTCCGTATTTCCGTCGCTGGAAATATATATAGGTATAGTCTACCTAAGTGTCGGTCCGGCCCAGGGATAATGGCGCTACTAACAGCTTTCACATGGCAATAATGAGCATACGCCATATATATGCATTATTAAACATCAGTAGCGATAAGTCAAGGCAAAGCATTATTTAACGGAATGCTGGTTCGTTCTTCTTGCGAAATAAATACCGATAATCCTATTGAAAAAACCTGACTGACATCATTGTGGATATATTTGGCTTTATTATGCAAAACGGTCACTTACTGAGAGCCAGAAGTCCAAATTGAAGGTTTGCCAGCGAGCCATGGAACGCAGCATTCTAGGTCTAAAGTGGGACTGGGCCGGCCACGTCTGCCGCATGCACCCGGAAAGGTGGGCTAGCTTGGCCACTGAATGGGTGCCACAAGATGGGCAGGCAGGCGGGGCAGGCCTAGGCGGAGATGGCGGGACGACCTGGACACGTTCCTCAACGGCTGGCCGGAGAAGGCATCTGATCGGGAGTAGTGGAAATCAAGGGGAGAGGCCTGTGCCCAGCAGTGGGACACTCAAACGGGATAAAAAAATGCAAAAAGGTACAACAGATTGATCCTAGAAGGTTCCGAGCTTTCTTTTTAGGAACGCAGCCCTAATCTATATATATATTACGCGAGGCCGATTTTTGTACATCCCATCAGATCTACAGTTATGGTCCTATTTTGATAAATGATATGTCATTAGATTCGTCTCATGCTGGAGAGGTGCATAAAACTCTTGGAATTTTAATTTTTTCCTGAAAAGGTACTGAAAAATGGATTTGAAAAAACTACTGTGCGCTAACCACGTGACTTTGACCACGTGACCTGTGATCCCTATTTTGACATAAGATGACCAAATAATAATAAGCATGATTTGCTCACAAACCTGTAGTAAGTTGTTCAGCATGATGAAATATTATTTTTGAGTCGGCAACATAATATCCGCAACACTTAAAACATGTACAAATATGCAAAAATAATTTTACAGTTTGTTGACAATGAATGACAGTAGCCATATTCTGACAACTTTTAATGTCTTTTTTATTGGGGGCTATTATGTCAATGCTCTAAATTGCCAGGTTGTTTTTCTTTTTAAAATGTTGATATGGAAACTTATTTCGCATACCTGTTAAAAATGTGGAGAAAAAAGCCGGTCAAGTGCGAGTTGGACTGGTGCTCGAAAGACTAGAAAAACTGACCGTCATTCAAGAATAGATTATTTCTATAGGCGAGTTTTACTAAATCTAAATCAAAGCAGAAAAAAAATAGTAAAACTAATTTAAACGTCATTCAAATATGTAAATTTATGGTAGATTATTATAAATATGATTATATAAGTCCATCAAAAAAATAATTCCAAGGAAAATGGCATGAGTTATGGTAAATTAAATGGTATTTTACAAGAAGAAACTTAGTCCTTCCGCTTGCATGTCGACGGGATGGGAAATGTGGTCGAGTTGAGAATATGGACGACTTGACAATGTAGATAAGTTGGGAATGTATCTTCATTGGTAATATGGATGAGTTGGTAAAATGGACGAGTTGGAAATGTGGACGAGTTGGGAATATGGACGAGTTGGGAATATGGACGAGTTGGGAATGTGGATGAGTGGGCAAAGTAAACAAGTTGGGAATACGGACGAGTGGGCAATGTGGACGAGTTGGGAATGTGGATGAGTTGGCAAAATAAACAAGTTGGGAACACGGACGAGTGGGCAATGTGGACGAGTTGAGAATATGGACGAGTTGGCAATGAAGACGACTTGGTAATACGGACGAGTTGTAGATATGGAAGATTTCGCAATAAAGACGAGCTGATAAAAAGGACAAGTTGGTATTGTAGACGAGTTGGCTGGACGAGTTGGCAGTGAAGACGAGTTGGTAATACGGATAAGTTGGCAATGAAGACGACTTGGTAATACGGACGAGTTGGTGATATGGAAGATTTGGCAATAAAGACGAGCTGATAATAAGGACAAGTTGGTATTGTAGACAAGTTGGGTGTATCGTCGAGTTGGGAATATGGACGAGTTGGAAATGTGGATGAGTTGGCAATGTGAATGAGTTGGCAAAATTGACAAGTTGAGAACATGGACAAGGGGGCAATGTGGACGAGTTCGTATTATGGACGAGTTGGCAATGAAGACGAGTTGGTAATACGGACAAGTTGGTATTATGGACGAGTTGTGAATATGGACGAGTTGGGAGTGTGGATGAGTTGGCATGAACAAGTTGGGAACACGGACGAGTGGGCAATGAAGACGACTTGGTAATACGGACGAGTTGTCAACGTGGACAAGTTAAGAATATGGACGAGTTGGAAATGTGGATGAGTTGGCAAAATGAACAAGTTGGGAATATGGACGAGTTGGCAATAAAGACGAGCTGATAATAAGGACGAGTTTGTATTGTAGACGAGTTGGGTGTATCATCGAGTTGGGAATATGGACGAGTTAGAAATGTGGATGAGTTGGCAATGTGGACGACTTGGAATTGTGGACGAGTTGGAAATGTGGACGAATTGTATTTGTGGACGAGTTGGCATTGTGGACGAGCAAGTAATATGGACGCGTTGGCATTGTGGATGAGTTGGGAATATAAACGAGTTGGCAATGAAGACGAGTTGCTAATACGGACGAGTTGATAATATGGACGAGATTGGCAATAAAGATGAGTTAATAATAAGGACGAGTTGGTATTGTAGACGAGTTGGGTGTATGGACGAGTTGGAAATGTGGACGAGTTAGCAATATGGATGAGTTGGCATTGTGGACGAGTTGGGAATATAGATGAGTTGGCAATAAAGACGAGTTGGTAATATGAACGAGTTGGCAATGTAGATGAGTTGGGTGTATGGGCGAGTGGGCAATATGAACGATTTGGCATTGTGTACGAGTTGAGAATGTGGACGAGTTGGCATTGTGGACGAGTAAGCAATATGGACGCGTTGGAATTGTGGACGAGTTGGTAATATGGACGAGGTGGCATTATGGACGAATTGGGAATATGGACGAGTTCGCAATGCAGATGAGTTGGGTGTATGAACGAGTTGGCAATGTAAACGTGTTGGGTGTATGGACAAGTTGGCATTGTGACCCAGATGGGAATATAGACGAGCTGACATTGTGGACGAGTTGGCAATGTGGAATAATTAACATGTTACGCTAACATGCGAAACTTGATGGAGAAATAACCTACATATGATGCAAATTTCAAAAAATCGACGCGCTCAAGGATAAATCATATTTGAATTAATGACGTCTGGCTGATCATTCTTATTCTCATTCAAAATAAAAATTGACAAATTCTGCGGTCAACAAAACAAATTGATTTTATAAGGTTTCCGTTTTTACCGAATATGGTAAGGAACCCTAAAATTAGGTTTATATTATAGGCTTGAGAGTCTTTAGCATCTCCCTCACTCTTCTGTCAGACACAATTTCAATGAGAGGAAAGACACGAAAGTTTGAATTATTCTTTTTTCAAACATGTTTAGCTGTTTTATATATTGTTTTTTCTTATTACACATATTTGACACATTCTTTTTTTTATGGTGGTGTATTGTTGGTCAGTAATTTATTTAGATTAGTAAGTAGGGTTTGATTAAGTATAACTAGCGTAAGAATTTCAAACACAATGTGTAATTGTTATTGAATAAATGATTGATGATGATGACATGGCAGCACCCATATTAAGAAAACTTGCACGATCTAATGAATTTCATAAAAACAAACAAGCATTGATAATAGTGGTTTTTCGTGTATCTATAAACGTTTTTTACTCTCTATTTCATACAATTGAGTTTTTGTAACATTTTTTATTATTAATATTGTGAAATATTTACGATTATAAATGAATACATAAACAGTTACGCACTCCATGATTTCCTGGGCCCCTATGATGGTTGCGTTTATCACGTGATAAATAAGTGTCAAAGCATCCGTCACGTTTTGACCAATTGCGAGTGCAAGGGACAGATGCTTTGTCACTTATTTATCACGTGATAAACGCAACCATCATAGGCCCCCTGTTTCCTCAAATCTGTCGTTTCGATTCATGTGCTATTTCTGGAAATGGATAGAAATCGATCAAATCGATAAATTTATGTCCTGAAGAAAGAACAACAAATTAAAATTCTACCAATCTTATGTTCGGTCCTATGAAAATATGTCAATTATATTTTTAAGATATGGGACTATTGTCATGAATATATTTTTCCATAAATCGAATAATATGCATTTTATTTGTGAAACAGATCAGCAGATCACATGTCATGCACAAGTTATTTTTACAAAAGAGTTGAATAAATTGTCACGATGAAGCTGGCAGTTCGCTATCAGGCCTGCCTCTAGCCTGGCATGTTTTAACGTTTTTAAAACATAATTTTAATGTGTTTTTTTACAGTATTAATTTATTCTTCATTCCCCAAAAACTTCTTATCGATAAAGTAGTTATTTTCTGTAACACTACCGGATTTCCATATTCTAGCGGCGGTTCGACGCCGCAACGGGTCTCTAGTAAATTGTAATTATCAATCAACACGGAATGTCGCACACATGCAGAACGTTAACGATAACCTCCGTTGACCTATTTCACTCCCTACCTATCTTGCCTTCACCTTTTTGAACCCTCTTTTCCTTTTCCTGAGAAGACCAAAGCGATTGAAGGTCAAAGTCAATTATATAATTGGATATGTGGAAGATTTGCTTTTCAATCGCCTTTAAGGGTTTATCAAATCATCGTGTATGCTTTTTTAATGGTTATGAAAATATTTATTATATCTATACTGTTATGTAATTGTATTGAAAATCAGTTTCTAAGGAGAGGTCATTATTTAAAAAATTGGGCAGGTGCGAGTCCGACTTGCGCATGAAGGGTTGCGTACCATAATCTATAACAAGTTTGTTGTATGGGAGCCCCCCATAAATATTTATTTTAATTTATTTTTAGTATATGTTGTTATAGCGGCAATAGAAATACATCATCTGTGAAAATTTCAACTGTCTAGCTATCACCGTTCTTGAGATACAGCCTGGTGACAGACGGACGGACGGACAGCGAAGTCTCAGTAATAGGGTCCCGTTTTTACCCTTTGGGTACGGAACCCTAAAAACGGAAAAATCTTAACAGCGCGATGCAGATTTTTTTGGCGCGTACAGCTCATCACGCCTAAACGGCTGGGCAGATTTTAACCAATTTTGGTACAGGGATAGCTGGATATCCAAAGATGGTTGTGGGATACACGACGGAGAAGCAAGAGTGAAGATTAAAATGAGAATCAGAATCAAAATGTTTATTCTGCAAGTAGGCCACAAGGGCACTTTTAACAGGGCCTATATGTCTGAATCTGAATCTGATAGATTCAGGAGAGGAGACAGCTGTTGAGAATGCCGAAAGAAACTCAACAGTAAGAACATTTTTAAAGATATAAATTTATGAAACATGTAATGTCTCATTTTTCTTAACGTGGGTACACACCACAATTTCTTATCAAACCATTGATACAAAGATTAAAGTTTAATTGTTGAAGATAGTTGAGCGACTGTAGTTTTAGCTAAGCTGAAACTCGCTCGGTAATTTGTGGAAAACTTGGAAAAGTAATGTGAATGGAAAGTTCCCTTCAAGGATTGCAGCTCACAAATAGGATCCACTGTTATCTCCGGTGAAAGGTTACGTCTCCCAACTCGTGACTTATTGATTGAATCTGCTGTTTGTATATATCGGTGATTTATGGATGTTTGCTGCGCCGGTGATTGGTGTGTGTACATTGTTTGATTAACACACTACCACAATATAGTGGTTTACATAAGCTTCTCATCAAAGGGTGCTGCGGCAGCCTGAGTGGTTGACGCTTATCATCTCATATCATATCGTTTATTGCGAATCATGTTCATTTTACAATGGATGGTATGGTAATTATAATGTAGGTACACGAAACCCTGTTAGGGCATTGCAATTTCTTACAGACGAAAAAAATATTAATAGAATTTAATTTAAACAATTATGTACAACTATTTTACATAACTATAAAATGTTGATATTGTTAATTTAACAATGCAGCAATATTAATTACATTTCAAACATATATAGTAGCTCAACTACTACTTCCTACTAACCTATGCGTTTTAAATATCGTAACTTCTGGGTAACTAAGTACATATTCATTTAAATTAGAAATTATTAAGCGTTACATTACTATAATATAATAATTAGAAGAATAATAAATAATGACACAAAGGTAAATTAAGAAAGAAAAATTGAATGCGTTTGACTACAATCTTAGCAGGATTTGAACCTGCGACCTCTACGTTTCCGGCGTATTGCTCTTCCAACTGAGCTATTAGATCGCTACGTAAATCACACCAAATTTTTCATTCCATAAACAAATTCTCAAGTTTCATTTCAACAAATACTAAAAATGAAATAATTCATACGCTACTGGAGCGCCCTCTGCGTCATATGTGTTTGAAATGCTTATGCGCATTAGCCATACCCTAGGATGTGCGCTTTACACGCACGATCCCCTGTCCCCATTGCTTTACAGCAAGTGTGAGACTGCGAGAGAGATGGCGCTGTTCTAAATATTTTTAGTTACTTACACTGACTTCAGGGAACAACTGTATCAAAATTCTGCTTAGAAACAAAACTACTCGTTCATTGTTTTTTTTTTCAGACCGACCAGCATTCGATACCAGCATCCTATATGCTTAAAGGAAGGCTCTAACCTTGATACTAAGTAACTACAAAATTAAATCCAAAATATATTTTTTGATTTTTTTTATTTTGAATATTATGTTTAAGGATCTATCACAAATGTTACCTTGTTAAGTCATCAGAGGACTATATTGTTTAATGCACATGTTCAATTTGTCATTAATTTTATTACTTCTCCAAGATAAGCAGGTAGTTCAGTCAAAACAAAAGGTCGTACCTACGTAAAAAAGTAGGATTACGCAGACGACGCTGCGGGCATTCTCTGGTTTTATATACATTTTTTTATATAATCTAACCAAAAAATAACAAAGGCAAAACAAGTAAATAAATCATCAACCTCACACAAATCGATCTAATCCCAAATCAAGTTCAAGAAGGCTTGTAATGGGTAGTTACTAGGCGACGATATACGTACTTATATACCTAGATAAATATGTACTTAAATACAAAAAACAACCATGAGCCAAGCTCAAATATTCGAGTTCATCACACAAATATTTGCCATGGCCGGGATTCGAACCCGGGACTGCCGGCTCAGTAGGTAGGTGCACTACAAACTGCACCAACCGCGTCGTCATATATTAACAAAAAAAACCGGCCAAGTGCGAGTCGGACTCCCGCACCGAGGGTTCCGTACAAACACTTTCCATCTTAACTGGCCGGGTTAGATTTGCACATGGTATGTATAGCGCCGCATACAAATTAAGTGCAAAGTTAACGCAACCGATCACGTTTGTTGTATGGGAGCCCCGCTTAAATATTAATTTTATTCTGTTTTTAGTATGTTTTGTTATAACGGCGACAGAAATACATTATCTGTGAAAATTTGAACTCTCTAGCTATCACGGTTCATGAGATACAGCCTGGTGAAAGACAGACAAACAGACGGACAGTGGAGTCTTAGTAATTAGGGTCTCCTTTTTTACCCTTTGGGTACGGAACCCTAAAAACAGCATTTCCTCTTAAAACCTCAGTTAAATCTCGAGCGTCTAAGAACTCTCTAGTGAGCACCGATAACCGCGGGACAACTACCTTGGCGGGCGGTAAACAAGATAAGGGCGTAACGGCATGACGCGTGCGCGATACTGCCGTATCTGTTTAACCGTCTTCAAAGGAGCTAAATCTTCATATATTGATAACATTTCATATTTCTAACAGGTGGACATGAATAGAGATCGAGAGAGCGTTGCGTCGTGTACCTACACCCTACAGAAATATTTAAATTTATGTTTCTGTATGTACCTAAAGATATTTAACACTATCTTTACGGTAGATGGCGCTACGATGCCACCCTAAGGCATGTCGAAGCAACTGGTTGAAAAATTCAATGGCTCTGACATCTGATTCGGTGGTCCAATTGGGAGGCCGCCCGTGTTGGCCTGGAAAGCCGTTGGAAACGCAGGTTCGAATCCTGTCCGAATCATTAAATTTTTCAATTTTCGCTTCATTTGTAAACATTTAGTTTACGTTAGCAGACGTTACTGCTTTAATAAAAATAAGTACTTATCTAAAGATATATAAGAACATACATAAAATAATCGAAATTTACAACTATGCCTGCATAGAGTCGTCGATCAATCCCCGAAAAAAAGCTGTCAATAATGCCAAGCTCAACGTCATTCGTCTTTAGGGTTCCGTACCCAAAGGGTAAAAACGGGACCCTATTACTGAGACTTCGCTGTCCGTCCGTCTGTCACCAGGCTGTATCTCAAGAACGGTGATAGCAAGACAGTTGAAATTTTCACAGATGATGTATTTCTATTGCCGCTATAACATAGAGTCGTCGATCAATCCCCGAAAAAAAGCTGTCAATAATGCCAAGCTCAACGTCATTCGTCTTTAGGGTTCCGTACCCAAAGGGTAAAAACGGGACCCTATTACTGAGACTTCGCTGTCCGTCCGTCTGTCACCAGGCTGTATCTCAAGAACGGTGATAGCAAGACAGTTGAAATTTTCACAGATGATGTATTTCTATTGCCGCTATAACAACAAATACTAAAAATAAAATAAATATTTAAGGGGGGCTCCCATACACCAAACTTGTTATAGATTATGGTACGGAACCCTTCATGCGCGAGTCGGACTCGCACTTGCCCAATTTCACAATTTTGTACCAATGGTGTAAAACAAAAGATACCAATATATCGCCACGTATAAATAAATAAATATCGGACATCAAACTCACACAAATCGATCTAGTCCCAAATTAAGCTCAAGAAGGCACAAGCCTAAGCACAAGCTATGGGTACTAGACGACGATATACGTACTTATATAGATAAATAACTATATATGTACTTAAATTCATAGAACAACCATGACCCGAGCATAAATATTCGAGTTCATCACACAAATATTTGCCCTGACCGGGATTCGAAGCCGGGACCGCCGGCTCAGTAGGCAGGTGTCTACAAACCGAGCCAAACGCGTCGTTAATGTGAGCAAACGTATATGTGATAATTTCATTTTCTTCCTACCCGAGTGAACAGTAGGCATATTGCGTCCAACTGTATTTGTCCCTGACCTGCGGTTGGGTCTTAGAACGCACCCGCGGATATATAAGACAACTTCAATGGATTGATACCTTATTTATCTTCTACGTTAAAAACGACGATAGCGTGATTCAGCTTATTCAGCGAATGTAACACCGCCATCTAGCGGATAATTGGGTCCCTAAACAAAACCTATGTTAAACAGTACTCATCCATACTTAATATTATAAATGCGAAAGTGTGTCTGTCTGTCTGTTACCTCTTCACGTTTAAACCGCTGAATCGATTTTGATGAAATTTGGCATGGAGATAATTTAAAATCCGAGGAAGGACATAGCATAGTTTTCATCCTGGAAATTATTCCTAAAAAGATTGAAAAGTGAGTGAATGAATCATGATGACATTGATGACCCTGTAGAAAGTGTAATTATTAGACCAAAAGCACAATTGCTCTTACATTTGCTTAGGCGCTTTTAATAATCCCTTTTATCAAGTTCCACGCGGACGTAGTCGCGGGCAAAAGCTAGTTTTGTATAAAGGCGATCACGCAGCGATTTCGCTGCGACTGATATTGTACCTATAGTAAACACGCTCGCAACTCGCAAGTGTGATTGACAAAGCCCTATAGAGCCATTCATGTGTACCACCGGCACTGCATTGTTAAATGACAGATTAAGGTCAGGTTGGGTAAGAGAAACACATTGGGGTAAGGGAAACACTTAAAATAAATCACAGTATATGTGGTGAATCCGATTTATAGAAACAGTTCTAGGTAAAAAATAAATTAATGTCACTGTAGTTGGTCGTTTTATGTCTATTAAAGCTATAATATAGAAAATATTCCAAAGTGTTCCACTTCCCCAATGTGTTTCCCCTACATCGCCTGACTTTACCTAATGAAGTTACTAGATCTAGAATATGAAGTGTTTTGTCCTTCATATCATATAGCTACCAAAAGCAAAAGGTGCGAGCTAGTTACAGAGTACCCAAGGGAAGGACAGAGAAAGAGATGGAGACCATAAAAGAAATGGGAGGACAATATGTGGGGTAACAGGAAAAGCATGGTACAGTCGAGTTCATTTACATTTACACACTTACGAGAACAAAAATATTTGAATACGACTCTCTGTTGTCAGGAGCATAAAATCGTGTTCAGATATTTTTGTTCTCGTAAGTGTGTAGATGTAAATGAACTCGACCGTACAGATTCGCACGTGACAGAGTAGAAGACAAATATCACAAGCAAACTAAATAAAAAAACTCTGAATGTCGTAAGGTTAAAAATAAAATAAATAAAAATAAAGATGCAGAATGAAACGTTGACCTTGCTCTGTCAAGATAATAATAAAATTAACATCTTGACTTGTCCTTAACCCGCTCTCTTGTCAATGTAGCATCTTCATTTTTATTTAATTTGTAAGTAAGTAAGTAATTGTTTATTTGTCTGTCATTTGTAAATAAACCAATAAATCCACCTAGATGAATCAAAGTACTAACTGTCAGAACCTGAAGAATTGTCCATCGACAGAAGTATGGCACTAGGTACATCATAGAACTAACGGTAGCAGAAAATAAAGGGTAACCATGAATCGGAAACTGCAGCATGGGTAGACTGTTACAAGGTAGACTGACAATGCAATGGTTAGTGGAAGAATGTGTGGGAAGTTCAAGCCTGGTTACCGTGGAAACTGTTTATCATGTTTACGATCTTAACTGTACATTTATCAATTATTGACCTGTAACCCTTAACACGCACAAGTAGAGGGTAAAATCTTGATAACTCTCTTAGAATATTATGTAGATTAAAGTACTCCCCATCCCCACCATACATTGAACCACTTATAGTGTAATATTTCTCACTAAGTTTCCTGGTAACAAATGATTCATGTTTATGGACAGAAACGGGACTTCACCTCATTTAAATAATTATGAATTTTAGTTTAGTTTAACTTTTGTTATACAGGAATCTTTCATACTTTAATATGAATATAATTTTAAGAAATAGATTAAATTTACTGTTTTCTAATATTTTTTTATATTGTAAATATTCAGGAAATATAACTCATTGTTCTCCTTGAATAAAAAAACTTGGTGTGATTTTTAGCTTTTTGGCAATACACACATATTTTTATATGGTACCATGCATAATTAAAAGGAAAAATTATTGCTGATATCTGTTTTACACGAAAATGATACCACACAATCCACGCACATTTGTTTGGTACAGCTATGTAAATGTTAGCTATGATAGCAATATAATGCACCAAAAACATTTGGCTTTGATGATTCATTAAATTTAAACAAATTATAACCACATTTATTAATGAGGCATTGATTGTAATATTTGCTTTAATTTATCAACAATAGATAAGTAGGAAACCGCTAATAACTATTCATAAAAATCATTTTCCTCCTACCCACACACTATTATTATTATTATAAGCCTTTGTGAACACAGTCGTCGTGGTCACAGACAGTCGTCTTGCTTTTCAGAATAGGTCTCGCCAAGATTTTTCTATGCCAATTTGTCTCGTGCTAATCTCATGGCTATTTTCTTTATATCATCTTCCCCCTAAAATATTACCTTGCTTTCTTTTCTTTTTTAGGGTTCCGTACCCAATGGGTAAAAATTGGGCAAGTGCGAGCTGGACTCGCGCATGAAGGGTTCCGTACCTATACATATATATAATCTATAACAAGTTTGTTGTATGGGAGCCCCCCTTAAATATTTATTTTATTTTATTTTTTTTATTTGTTGTTATAGCGGCAATAGAAATACATCATCTGTGAAAATTTCAACTGTCTAGCTATCACCGTTGTTGAGATACAGCCTG
Source organism: Apotomis betuletana (assembly GCA_932273695.1). Classification (NCBI taxonomy): domain Eukaryota; kingdom Metazoa; phylum Arthropoda; class Insecta; order Lepidoptera; family Tortricidae; genus Apotomis; species Apotomis betuletana. Next base: position 13,722,520 of record OW026323.1, on the reverse strand, counting down.
GTGACAGACGGACGGACGGACGGACGGACGGACGGACGGACGGACGGACGGACGGACGGACTGAAGGACGGACGGACGGCGAAGTCTCAGTAATAGGGTCCCGTTTTTACCCTTTGGGTACGGAACCCTAAAAACGGGACCCTATTACTGAGACTTCGCTGTCCGTCTGTCAGTCCGTCTGTCACCAGGTTGTATCTCAAGAACGGTGATAGTTAGACAGTTGAAATTTTCACAAATGATGTATTTCTATTGCCGCTATAACAACAAATACTATTAGAGGAGTGGACAAGTGGTCGAAATTGGTGATGAACTGGTACACAGGCAACAGGAAAAGGAAACGAGGCAGACCACTTAGGCGATGGGTTGACGAAATTAACTAGAGAAAGAGAAAAGTGGAGTCAGTTGGAGGAGGCCTTTGCTATAACAAAGCACACAGATATGCAACCAATGAAACAACTAAAGAACCTTAACAATTGTGGAATATCTGTCAGAAGGCTTATAATAATAATAAAAATATAATAATATAACAACAAATACTAAAAATAAAATAAAATAAATATTTAAGGGGGGCTCCCATACAACAAACTTGTTTTATGGTACGGAACCCTTCATGCGCGAATCGGATTCGCACTTGCCCAATGTTATTTACTTTTCCCACCCACTGAACCATTTAATTCTTATTACAAATTTTTATAAACTAAGGCTGTCTGTCCACAGAAGCAGACCACAGAAAATAAACCAATCACGCTGTGTCTTTGTGAAGCTTAAAAGAAGAACGTTTAAATCTGAGAAATGTGATTAGTTCATTTTACACATATCTGCTCTACTTCTTGTTTGTATTGACATTTCTCATTAGGGGCAAACAACCAAACGGATCGCCTGATGGAAAGTGATTACTGACGCCCATAGACACCTGCAACACCAGAGGAGTCACAAGTGCATTGCCGGCCTTTTTGGTGGAAGTACGCTCTTTTCTTGAAGGAATTTTTCATGACTTCTGTAGACAGGCAGCGTAAGAGAGCAATTGATTTATTCATAAATATAGGATGATTAGTTCCCGAGTCATTTGACGCCGTGCCACTGATGTATACACAAACATTTGCATCCCAAACAATTCATTATCGAGTTCTTCTCAGATTATTGAAGCTCCAGATTAGTGAGACTCCATTCTTCTTTTAAGTAAGGCACTTATAGCACTGCTTGATTATGTAAATATTGTGCTTCCTTTTTAGCAAATGAAATAGGTAGGTTAGAATATTGGACAGTAAATTTTAAAGGCTGATTTAGACGATGCCAATTTTGAGACGCCTAAATTACGGCACCAGTGATTACCGCACAGCACACCTCCGACCGTTTAGACAATGACTATGTTCAGCCGCCTAAATCTCGCCGCCAGTCGTGTTTACACGGTGCTTTTTTTCAGTACCAGTCATTAGTGGCAGCGAGAGACGCGGAGGGGGGGTCACTGGCGCCAAAAAATAGGCTCGTGTTCTATTCCGCGCCAGCGCTGGCATGCGGCGAAAAAATGGCGCGGAAAGTGTTTATACGGTGCCTTTTCGAGGCGCCGTAATTTAGGCGTCTCAAAATTGGCATCGTCTAAATCAGCCTTAAGAGATTTTGATAGAACTAAATTCGCTTAATAAGTGGGTAGATTCTAGTTTGATTTTATAGGCTGATGTTAAATACCCTTATTTTTCAGTAATTGCAAACATTTCTAAAGTACTTAGTATATACTTTTTACTATGAACTAATAAAATGAATGCAAATTTATGAATTACAAAACTAGACCGCTTGCTATGAATACACTAGATTCTACATGGATTCCTTGCATGCCCAATACGAAACCTGTTGTAGCCTATTTATGAGCCTGACGTAATAGGTATACAAACATACCGGATATCTATAATAACATAATCACAGGTACGAATGTCAGCAAACTCGGGGGTATACCGAAATGACGCATTCCAAACAACTAAAACTGATCAAATTCGCGTTACCAACACATGATTAACCATTCAGGTCATGTAGTAATTACTTAAACTGCGAAATACTTACTCAATGTCAGTCAGAGTATCTTCATTGGCGAGTATCTTGATAAAAAACTGGAGCGAAACGACACAAAATATACACACGCGAAAGTTCGCAGAAACTCAATACCAGAGATGCTATTGTCTGAAAGGAATGTTAAACTTTCTCATTGTATTGTAGCACAAGCTTCATAAACAGAAATAAACACAGTAGACCAAATAAATAAATTAATAAAAGTGAAAACGAACGAGTCTATCGCACACATAAGCAACAGAGGTAAATAATGTCAGTGTTGCCAGTATTATAACATTAAATTACCCGAGTCAATGGAGATGCTAATTGATCAACAATTAATAAAAAAAAGTTGCATATGTTATAGAACTAGAATCAATTGAAATAATTATATTATATGAACGAAGTTTGCGCTCTGCCTAGAAACAAAAAAAAAATAGCTATACTGATAGTTTATAGACGAAAGACTTTGTTTTAAATGCACATTTATTATAATATATATTTTATTGTTTACAACCACATAGTAACTTGACAAGACGACGATATGTTCTACATTTACATACTTTTATTATGAAACATAAATCTAAGAAGTCTAAGCGGCCAATATAAATCTTCATCGATATACGAACTCAACACGCCTCCTAAGATTTATATTGTATAAGCACAAACACATAAATTAACTAAAGAACATTTTGCAAGCAATTAACAAATCATCAACATAAACTAGTATATATGTTGGACAATTCTCATCACTATTACCATACAAACAATAGTCGTATTTGCTCCTTCTAAAGCCTATAGTCGTTACAAATTCATTAAAACATTTAAACCATATAAAGATTTATATAATTTATACACTTTATCAGTACCATCTTCATAGCCAAGTGGTTGTTTGACATACACTTCTGATAAAACTTTGCCATTTAAAAAAGCTGTTTCTACATCCATTTGATGTATGCTTAATTTGAATTGACAACAATATGATAGAAGTAGCTTTAAAGTTTGCATACTCGCTACTGGTGAATAAGTGTCATCAACATTGTCCGTTTGTTGAAAACCTCTAACCACTAACCTGGCTTTATAAAGTTCTGCAGATTTCTTCTTGTACACCCATTTAACATCAAGTACCTTTTTATCCTGTGGTGCACTCACTAGCGTCCAAGTATTATTCATCACCAGACTATTCATCTCTCTATCCATTGCCTCTTTCCAATGATCAGCCTCATCGCTAGTAGTCGCCTCCTGGAATGTATCTGGAATCATGGCATTACAGTAATTAACACTTATACAGTAGTAGCTAAATTCTTCATCAAATCGAACTGGTGCTTTGATCTGTCTCTTGGACTTTCTCGTTCCATCATTTATTTCATCTCCATCATCATTCATTTCATGTATAATTTCATTATTCTGTTTTTCTTCCATATCCATTTCGTCTACAACATCTTCCCACTTGTCTTCATCAGCTCTAATTTCTTCGTCGTCAGTTTCAAAAGCTATAAGCTTAACATCCTTTTCAATTATATCAACATGTCTCGCCACAACTATTCTATTATTAATAAGTACTCTGTATCCGACATCTGTATATCCCAACAAGATGCCCATTTCTGCCTTTCTATCCCACTTTGAACTTCTTCTTACTTCAGGTACTCTAACGTAAACTTTACTTCCATACATTCTTAAATATTTAGCTGATGGTTTCTTTTGAAAGAATAATTCATACGGTGTCTTTCTCTCTGGTGTATTTGTCAATATTCGGTTTTTTAAATAAGCAGCCGTTTTTATAGCTTCTGGCCAAAAACGTCTATCAACTTTTGCTTCTGCTAACAAGCATCGTGCCATATCCATTATCGATCTGTTGTACCTCTCAGCTGTACCATTTAATTCGTGTACGTAGGCTGGGCATGGTTTAATCATTATGCCCTTTTGTCTCGCAAATCTTAAAATACGATGGTTTATATATTCCTTTCCATTGTCACATCTTAATTCTTTAATTATTTTGCCCGTCATGTTTTGTAATTCATTTACATATTCTTCGAAGCATTCATACACTTGTTCCTTAGATTTGATGCAATAAACTTTTGCTAACTTGCTGTAATCATCGATAAATGTCAGAAAGTATTTTTCTCCTGCGTGTCCTGTTGTCCTGTGCGGCCCATTAATATCAGTGTGTACAATTTCCAATATATCCTCTGCTTTTGTTCTGTTATTCTCAAATGGTACGTTGTGCATCTTGTTTTCTATACATATGGCACATTTCATGTAATCTTCTTCCAATTCTTCAGGCATTCCCTCTAATAGTCGTTTTTTACACATAAAGTCAAGATAGTTAAAGTTTACATGTCCAAATATTCTGTGAAGTCTTTCTTTATTCGTCATTTTGCTATTTATTGTATTTGCATAAATCCCTTTTGAAACAAAACTCGTTATTTTATAAAGTCTTTCATCCTTTTTTGCAATAGCAATCAATTCATTGTTGAAATTGTATATCTTCGTTAAATATCCTTTAGAAATTATTGTATGATTGTCGGTAATCTTCGAGTAACTTAATAAATTTGCTTTCATCTCTTTTACATAGAATACATTATTTATTTCTACTTTTTCTTTAATTGCATAGACCGGAAAGTATGTGATAATAGTTCCCACCTTCGTCGCTTTCAGTATTCTTCCATCTCCAACTTTGACTTTTATTGGTTCTTTTAATGTTACAAATCTGTCAAAATATTCATCGGTATTAATTATGTGATCAGTACATCCACTGTCGAGTAACCAATTTATCTGTCCCGGTTTTACTTCATTCTCATCTTTTGCTACTGTCGAATTATTCACAATAGATGTGTGAAAGCTGTTTCTGCCATAATCATCATTATTATTATTTCTTTGAACATAGTTGCCTCTGCCTCTAGTGTGTCCGAAATTATAGCGGCCACGTCCAGGACCACGACTTGATCCTTGATATCCGCGTCCACGACCACGGCTTCCGTGCCAACAATCTCTTTGCACGTGTCCAGGTTTACCACAAGTAAAACAAGTTGGTTTATTCTCAAAAATTGCTTTGAATGCGTTTGTATTATCGGGTATATCTTCTTCTTTTTTCATTATATTTTTCATACGAATTTTACTTTTTAAATATTCGACTGTCCTTTCATTTTCCGGTAAAACATCTATTAAGTCGCCGATATAACTATATACGCCTGGTAATGCTTTTAGCATATAATTTAATTTTTCGCTTTCGGTAATCGTAGCGCCTGCCTTTTTTAAATCGTTGACACATCGTTCGAATTCGTCAAAAAATATGTTGACGTCTGTATATTTCGCTAGCTTGATATTTTCTAAATTATTTCTACACACGATTTGTAGCGCTGTGGATTGTTTTAAATACATTTCGTCGAATTTCGCAATTATTTTATACGTCGAGTCTAAGTCGCTGATATATTCTAGCTGCTGATTTGTAATCGCGCTGTATATATAGTTTGTCGCTTGAATATCCATCTCATTCCATGCTGCTGCATCCTCAGTTTCCAATTTTAATCGTATAGCAACATCTTTACATTTTTTAAATTGAAGAAATTTCATTAATCGGATTTTCCAATTCGAATAATCTGTTCCGTCAAAAATTGGAATTGCGATATTATTCATTTTATATAATTATATCCACTTACTTGGTTTTCCACACGTTTTTCACACCTAGCGATCTGCTACCATGATAGTTTATAGACGAAAGACTTTGTTTTAAATGCACATTTATTATAATATATATTTTATTGTTTACAACCACATAGTAACTTGACAAGACGACGATATGTTCTACATTTACATACTTTTATTATGAAACATAAATCTAAGAAGTCTAAGCGGCCAATATAAATCTTCATCGATATACGAACTCAACAAGTTGCATATGTTATAGAACTAGAATCAATTGAAATAATTATATTATATGAACGAAGTTTGCGCTCTGCCTAGAAACAAAAAAAAAATAGCTATACTATACAAGATAGTAAAAAAAATGTCATTCATATGAACAAATTTATTTTAACTACTATATACTATAGAAATTGGTCGTTGATAATTTAAAAACAGCTAATTCAACTTATAATTTCTTTACATGTGCCAAGTTGAAGTTTGCCAACATATAGGATTACCCTTAATAAAGGGAAATTTATCTACACGTGGCAATTTTCTATGAATGTCAGACTGACGTTTTGCGTTTGGTTACTGCCAATGTATTTTTATGCAATAAAAGTTAAGTACTTATTGTTTAAATTAAACAAATACTAATAAAATAGTGAGACTCATCAGTCATCCACGTCATAGAATAGGTATAACAGGCTAGTAGACCCAGTTTTGAAATATATTTGAAATGGTTAATAATGATCTTACTAGCTCTAAAAAAAATGTCTTGTATTTTTGTGAAAGCTAGAAAGCTAAATTTTATCAATTGAAAATTAGAAATTTCATAAACAGTCAAAAACGCCGTCCGCCATTTTTCCCTTTTGCTAATCTGTGGCGTGACGTAGAATTACCTGTAAATATTCGAAATTTGACCGTCGTATAGTGCCATTCCGCTCACTCCAATATACTTTGACAGGAGATCGAGAGGGACGGCACTATTCGAAGTCGTCAAAGTAGACTTTCAGTTTTGTTTACATGAGCAATGACGTCACTATCATAAGTGAAAATGGCGGACAGCGTTTTTAACCACTCAATTGCTTTTGGTAGCTACGGCTACCTGTCACCGCTCTTATTTCATTATATAAATAGAGTCCAACTCAAAATTCGAAGCAATTGTGTGGTTAAGCATTTCAAAATACAGATTAAAAACCATATTTTCAAATTCAATTTTTTCAGCCATCTTTCACTTTTATGAATTGAAAAAAATATTTTTAGGTTTCCTTTGCTAAATACTATACGGAATAAACATTAGTTTATTACAATTTGACATGAGTCAACTAGCCTACTGTCGTAATGAAACATTAATGAAAAACAACACATGATTACGAGATTATCAGTGAGTCTTTTTTCAATTGCCTTAGGTGCAATACAAAACCTGTTTGACCCAATAAAGTTAAATTTGCCCTACTTTCTTGTTTACGAATGTGCTGAAATTTTGCAGAGATCATAGTTATGTAAATCGAATGAAACTGCAATATTGTCTGAACATGGAGCATGTACCTAATGGTGGAATGGAACCGAAATGAAGGGTATGGGAATACTAATGTAAGTACTTAATGTCGCAATGTAGGTAATATGTACAACGACACAACCTCATTGAATTTGCTCTCGAATTATTCGTCTATAATACTTAATACCTAAGTATAACAGGGTGGCTTATTTAGGTCGCTGATATTATAAGTCTGAAACTATCAGACTTTAGGTACCTAGGTACTTATTTACTTTGGCAAATCGAAAAGTACAGTTCTTATTCTATTACCGCCATTTTACTTTTGCCAACTATCTTTGGATAATTTTATTTAGCTATCCCTGTACCTACTTACCAAATTATTAGATCATATAGATATTGATCAAAGTCCGTCCATTTCGGGGTGATTAGCGAAAAAATCATATTTTAACAACAGATGGCGCTGGACGCGGTTGGCGCCGCGTGCCTATAAGTGAGTTCAGATTTTTGCTGAAAGAATGACCCCTCTCTATAGACAGGTGACCGATTTTCAATACAATTTCGGTTTTTAGGGTTCCGTAGTCAACTAGGAACCCTTATAGTTTCGCCATGTCCGTCTGTCCGTCTGTCCGTCTGTCCGTCCGTCCGCGGCTTAGCTCCGTGATCATCAGTACTAGAAAGCTGAAATTTGGTATGAGTATGTGTATGTATCACGCCGACAAAACGGTAAAATAAAAACTAAAAAAATATGTTTTTTTCGGGTACCTCTCGTACACCTAAAGTGGGGGTGAATTTTTTTTTTCGCTTCAACCCTAGTGTGTGCGATTTCGTTAAATAGGTCTGTTAAAAATAATAGGGGTCTCCAAACATTACTTTTTGATAAACTCGGTAGTTTTGTAAATATTCGCTCCGAAAAAAAAAAAAAAATAGTGTCCCCCCCCCCCTCTAACTTTTCAACCACGGGTCAAAAAAATATGGAAAAATTCATGAAAATGAGGCCTTATAAGTACTTTCAATGAAAACTATATTGAACAAAATCGGTTCATCCGTTTTTGAGTTATCGCAAAATTTCATAATTTTCTTTAAAAGGACGTAAGTTGACTTCCAGAAGGTAATAAGTAATTACAGTTACTTTGGCGTTTACGACCTTTTTCCGTCTTTCCGTCTTTGACCGTCTCTTGTGAAGGATGAGCAAATACGGAACCCTACACTGAGCGTGGCCCGACATGCTCTTGGCCGGTTTTTTTTATAATAATACAGATGTGTACCCACCAATGTCCTCGACCGGTGCAAACAAAATACCTACACTAGGTACTATTATCTCCAAATTGCATCACAAAACACACTTAAGATCTACTAACTCAAAACTCCCGTCGCGGACTTTTCCAATTTCCTATTCAAAATTCAGTACTTAAACCGATAACTTTGCGAAACTCGGTAAAAGGATAACCCAAAAACTTCATTCAATCCAGATTCAAAGGAAAGTAACGCCTTGCATTGTCCGCCGAACACAAAGAAATGAGTTGGTATTATTCAAAATGAGTAAAAAAGACGAGTTGTACTATATTTTCTTCAAAAGCGATTTGAGAATAGCGCCATCTATACTCAACAAAACAAAACGCAGTCCCCACGTTGCCGCGCTTCGCCGCTAGATGTCCACAATTGACCCAGTTCCAGCTTCTTGTAAAAATAGCGCCGTACAATAGCTCAAACACTATTTATATCGTGTATCTCTAATATCTGAGTCCACATGCTTATCTGAAACCTTGCCACTGCTCCACAAAATCAGCTGAAGTGAATCTCTACCGCGCAACGCACGACTTATACGTATACCTAAAAAATATACACCAAATCGATACGCGCGCCCGCTACCAGTTGTTTTTCGCTCACCAGTAGACTTTGCTAGCGTTTGTAGAGTAGTAAACAAGGGATCATGTTTTAAAGATGGAAGTTAAAAGGTATATAAGAAGCGAGTCGGCTAGTTGTGCTCATATGGTGGAAGAGAGTGCCGCGAATAACAGAAAGAGCGTCGATCCGCATGAAAAGTTGAAGGCTTTGTTGAATTCGCCTGAGGATGAAACTGATGACAGTTTGCCTCCGTCTGACGCTCCGAAATTCGGGACTGTTATCCACAACAGGATATTCGTCGGAGGGTTCTCTCTGACGACTACTGATGAGGACCTTTGGAAGTTCTTTTCTGGTTTCGCGACAGTGACAGCTGCGAGGGTGATATATGACCGGGCAGGAGTGTCCAAGTGCTACGGGTTTGTGACTTTCGCCAGCCCCAGGGTAGCGCGGCTCATCGTGAAACAGGTGAGTGTTTTGTTAGTTTATCGTATTGCATACCTGTTTAACAAGTGGATAACACGATATCCAGATTGATATGTAACAGTTAAACACCGAGATATGCCATTGTTAATGAGCCTCCAAACAAAGACAGGAGACATGGGAACTTCGTTTTGAATTCGCGAAATTTAGTGTTATGGTATTTTATGTTGAGGTCAAACAAAATAAAGTTTATACTAAGCTGTGGGATAAAGATTACGAGTAATTCAGAGGTTAATAATTTTATTGATGTTTCGATATCAATGGCCATTTAAAAGTCATTAGTATTATTAGGTAGTAGCTTGGCCGAGGCATGAGAAAAGCTAAGTTTAAACCTGTGTTTCTTTCATCCAACCCAGATTATTTATTGTTTCTTTGCCTTTACTTATTATAAATGAGATAATAAGTAACTAGGTTCTCATCAGACACGTTTGAAATAAAGGAAAATTATTTACTTCCAATTATTTATTTTAGCAATGTTACAAATGTAAACGGAAAATACGTTACCATAGTATTTCCCACTTCGGAAAATGCATTTTACGAGTAAGTATCTCTTATTAAGTGAAGTTCCGAAAACACCAAAAATCAATCTCGTGATTTGCATAGAAACAGTTTTATCAAATTATCAAAACTCGTTTATTACAAGTTTCTTCTGTTTGCTCTAGTGTTCCAAACGCGATGGAAGATTTATCTTGATAAAGAGACTGTTATCGCTTCGATAAGATTGCAGCACTACGAGATTTGCACTGTTTTGACTATACAGGGTGATCAATCCAAATGGGTCAGTAGGAAGAAGTCACAAACTATAATAGACACGGAAATCTGTCCTTAGGAACCATGGCGTGGCGTCGATATTAGATTTAATAAAAAAAAGCATTTTTTTGTAATAAATCTCATTCATAACTTTATACATAACCCGGTCAAAACCGCTGTAAAGAATGTTACAATACGGCATGCGGTTACAGAATTGTTGACCAGGCTCAATTCCCGGTTGTATGAGATTTAAACAAAAAATTGAACTCAGTTTCTATTAAATCTAAGAACAGATTTTCCTATCTCTTATAGTTTTCCTTTTCTCCCTTCTGACCCATTTGAATAAATCAACCTGTATACGGAATAGAAAACAGTCTCAGACATATTAAAACCTTTATCAAACGGGTTTACTCACGCCGTTTAAGTCGAATATTACTCGACACGTTGCTCACTCGGGTGTTCCTGACGATGAATCGCGAACCGATGTCAGTGTGACGTGACTAAACACGTTTCATATGGATTTGAATGTACAAAATCTTTTAAAGTTTAAGAAAAATTAATGTATCTTTTGATGCCAATCCCGTGGAAATTTATCTTGACTTCATAAATGATTAACCTAATCGACCGAGCGAGCAAAGCGTTTTCGTATCAGCTTGGGTAATAATTCTTTAGTATGTTTAACATTTGGTCATATATTATAGGTTATTTATTGGATGTGTCCGTTGTCCTTAGGTTTGATAATAAATGAGGATTTTTGTCCGTCCATTTAGTTTCTCGGTTTGATACAATACGTCTGAGATGGCGGTAAAAAGGTCAAAAAGATATTAAATTTCGTTATTTTCGAAACAAATTCGTAAGGTCTCTCACTAGCCACTAGTATATAGGTACGTATGTAAACACTTTATTGTACACAACTGGTTATAAATACCATAAAACATGTATAAAGAGCGAACTTATCCCTATTAGGGGTCTCTTCCAGTTAACCTTTGAGCAATTGAAGGAATAGATTCGAAGAAAATAGGCAAACTACACTGCGTACAAACGAGATACCTATAATATATCATACTTAGTAAAACTATGACTATACATAAACTAAATAATAATACACATATTATTATGTATTCATTTTTAATAAAAGATTGTAACGTAGTTAGTGTAAAATATATTCTTTGACAAGACAAATCAATGACAAGAGTGACATTCAAAATCTGTTGAAGCATAGACAACATAACACCTCCGCCCTAAATGGTTACAGTGCCGAAGAATCTTCAATTCATTTGTGGTATTATGGTGCCTAACATCTGATCTACGTGTCTCTTCCAGACCTCTCCAGAATCCATCTTGATTTCATAATGTACTCTGCCCAATACCTTGGCGACCGAACCAAACTCCCATTTTGTCTGTTTATATTGGTTTAACTCCGTGCTTGAACTCTCTGGCCTACGGTGAAATGCCGAGTTAGGGGCCTTTCATTTGCCGCCTGCGTATTTTCCCTCACATCTTCAGGGATCACTTTGAATTGTACGTGTAAAGCATTCCTTATCGGTCGGCCAAACATGAGTTCATACGGGCTTTTTGACGTGCTGGTGCTCGGTGTCCTCAGCAAGCGTTCTTTAATTTCCAGGACTTTATCCTGTAGTTTGCCTGGCTTATCGGCCATGCTGTGGAGGGCTCTCTTGATAGTCTGAACATATCTCTCCGCCTGTCCGTTCGTCGCTGGATGGTACGGTGCTGACGTCTTGTGCACCACTCCCCTCCCTTTGAGGAAAGATTCAAATTCTGTGGAAACGAATTGCCGTCCATTGTCAGACACTAGAATAATGGGAAAACCGAATGTCACAAAAAGTTCCTGTAGTTTCCTGATACACCATGTGCTTGTCGTCGTTGTGGTTGGGATGATTTCGACCCATTTTGAGTAGGCGTCTACGATTATGAACAGAGAATGACCCCTATATGGTCCAGCGAAATCAATGTGTAGTCTCTGCCAGGGTCCTGTTGGCGGTTCCCAGTGGTGTAATGCAACGTTTGCGGGGTCATTCTGATGTAATCGACACTCACGGCAGCTTTTTACCAATTCTTCAATTTCCTTGTCCATATTTTTCCAATAAACATAGCCTCGTGCTAGTAACTTCATCCTCACCATACCGAGGTGTCCGGAATGCAATTCTTCTAATACCCGACTTCTTAGAGTTGTAGGAATCATAACTCGCGATCCTTTTAGTATACAACCATCTTGAATGGTAAGTTCGTTATCATTGTAACCGTGCCGACGCACCGTTTTGCCCGTACTTAAATCTTGTAATAAGTTATTGTATTCGGTGTCTTTTACCGTTTCCTCGGCGATTTTTGTACGATCGATTGCAATCGTGTTCATCTGGTTTAATTGAAATGCAGAATGTACGTCAATAATATTTGGTGCTACAATTTCTACGGGAAATCTCGACAAGTAATCGGCATTACTATTGTCATTTGACGTCCGGTACTCAATCGTGTAATCAAAGCCGGAGAGGAAGTGTGCATAATGGAAAAGCCTCATCGTACTCATAGCTGGCAAGGTTTTGTGTGGGTGAAAGATCGTGGTCAGGGGTTTGTGGTCCGTTACCAGTATAAATTTCCTTCCGTAGCAATAATGAAAAAACTTTTTCAAGCCCCAAAATAGCGAAGTAGCTTCTTTATCTATCTGACTGTATTTTTTTTCGCTGCTCGTCAAGGAGCGTGATGCAAAGGCTATAGGTCTATCGGATCCATCTGGTAGGCGATGTGATAAGACTGCCCCGAGTCCCAGGGGTGAGGCGTCAGTAGCCAATACTAAAGGTTTTTCTGGATTGAAGTGTGTAAGTACTCTGTCACTGATGATTTCTTCTTTTATTTTCCTAAAACTTTCATTGCATTGTGCTGTCCAAACGTATTGCGTGCCTTTCTTTAGTAGATTATTTAAGGGATTGGCTATTGAAGCTAAGTTAGGTATAAACTTCTTGTAATAATTTGCCATACCTAAAAATGTTCTCAGTTCATTTACGTTGCTGGGCGGTTTTGTGTCAATGATGGCCTTTACTTTGGTTCTATTTTTGTGAAGACCATTTTTGTCAATAACATGTCCCAGGTATTCGATGTTCTTTTGCATGAAGTGGCATTTGTCTTTATTTAGTTTTAAGTTGTTTTCTTTTAATTTTTGCAGGACTTGTCTTAATCTTGTTAACAATTGAGTTTCTGAAGTTCCTTGAACGATGATGTCGTCGAAAAAACATTTCACTCCGGTTATACCTTGTAATAACTGATCCATAAATTTTTGCCATAGATTCGGTGCCACTTTAACGCCGAACATAAGTCTGTTGACCTTGAACGTTCCTTTGTGTGTGCTGAGTGTTTGCATCATAGCGCTTTCTTCGTCCATCATCATGTGTAAGTAGGCCTGACTGAGGTCTAATGTGCAGAACAATTTGCCTCCATTCATCTCCACTAAGATGTCTTCTATTATAGGGATAGGGTACTGTTCGTCCCTGATGACCTTATTTAAAGTGACTTTATAGTCTGCACATAGGCGAATGCTGCCATTGGGTTTGACAATGGGTACCACTGGTGTTCCCCACTCCGCGTTGTCTACCTTGGTAATGACTCCTTGCTTACACAGTCGTTCTATTTCATCGTCGACCTTTTCCTTAAGAGCGTATGGAATTCGTCTCGGTTTTACAAAAATCGGCGTTGTATTATCATGTAGGATTAAATGCCCTCTGTAGTTGGGTATGCACCCTAAGGTACCATCGAATACGTCGGAGAATTCTGTAAGAAGTGTATTGATTTCCGGGTGTACTTTTGACGTAATTTGATTAATGTTTGCCAAATCCAAATGTATTGATCAAATCCATGCTCGGCCGAAGATGGCATCTACATCTTGTTTAATAATATATATTTTTCCATTAAAAGATTGATTTCCGTATTTACATGTGACGTATGTCACTCCGAGAGGTGCGAAAATTTCACCCGTGTATGTTCTCATTGTGACGTTTGTTTTATAAATCTTGCACCCTGTGTTTAATTTCTTGAATTCCTTGTACGAGATCGATGACAAGGCCGCTCCGGTGTCCACTTCCATTTGAATGTGCCTGTTGTTGATGTGTACATGTATCATGAACTTGTCTGTGCTATTGGATTGTATTAAGTTCATATCCCAGGGTGTGTTGTCATCGACGGTATCGGATGTGTTGTCGGCGTCGTCCACTAAGTGTTCCGGTTCAATTTGGTTGCTTCTCTGCATCGGTTGTAAACAAACTCGAGCAAGGTGGCCTATTCTTTTACACTTGTTGCAGGTATCTTTTATGCTTCGACATTTGTTGGCTTGGTGCTCCTGACTCCCGCAGCGAAAACATTTTCCTTTCAAATCTTGAATTGTTAGGGTTTTATTCCCGGTTCTACGTGTGTAGTTGCTGGAACGTGCTTGAACCGCATGTAGGTCTTGATCGGAGCAGTGTGCAGGTGACATATAGCTGCTGTCAGACTTCGCAAGTTCTTTAATAGTGGCGGTTCTTAATACGTCTACAAAACTTGTCACCTTGGATTCTTGTAGAAGTTTTGTTCGTATATCGTTGTCCCGTAAACCCCTTATAAATTGTAATGTCAGGAAATTATCACAAATTGACTTTTTACAGTGACTACACGTAAAGTCACAATTTTGACATAATCTTTTCAATTCTGATGTGTAAGCCATAACTGATTCATCTATAGCTTGAACCTCGCCCATAAGCTTGGTTTCGGATGTAAGTTGTGTAATTTTAATTTCAGTTGTAAGAAAATTTCTTCCGTAGTATGACGTTGTTCGATCTCGGACTCCAAGTTTTCAGCTTGTGCTTCTATTTCGCTTTGAACATTATCAAATTTTCGCTCGTAGTTTTCCAGGCTTGTAAGCCTTTGACTTATTTCGAAGTCCGATGTAACTTGTAGTTGTACTAATTGTGTTTGTATTTTCGTGAGTTGGCCGCGAATTGATGCGCGTAGGCGAATTAATCTGTCTAATTCTTCCGCCATCGTCGCCAATTTTATGTATTCATTTTTAATAAAAGATTGTTACGTAGTTAGTGTAAAATATATTCTTTGACAAGACAAATCAATGACAAGAGTGACATTCAAAATCTGTTGAAGCATAGACAACATAACACATATATTTAAATAAACTACTAATACTAAATTAAAAAATAAAAATAAAAATAAATCTATCTAATGATCTAGTCCCAAATTAAGCTCAAGAAGGCTTGTGTTATGTGTACTAGACGACGATATACGTACTTATATAGATAAATATATACTTAAATACATAGAACAACCATGACCCAAGCACAAATATCCGAGTTCATCACACAAATATTTGCCCTGGCCGGAATTCGAAGGTCAGGTCTCAGTAGGCAGGTGTCTACAAACCGAGCCAAACGCGTCGTCAAAATAAAAGGATTATAAAAAGAACACCCCACTTTAGCAGCTCTGCCTGTGGCATGGTCCCCATTACACTGGCGGCGTTACCTCTCTGAACTGCAAAGCTGATCCTTTGCGAGAGGTAAGCGGCAGCTTTCCAACCGCGACGACAGGGCCTTCATGAAGCTTTTCATGTCGGCTGACCAAGGTCCTAAATAATTTATACTATTTATATTTACTAGTTTATAAGGGAACTAGTTTTTGCCGGTGGCTTCGCTCGCACAGGTCTGGAAACGTGTCCGTGTATTAACCATTTTATAGTTAAATAAGAGAAACCAGCGGACCGACGAAATCATAAACAGAATAGTGAAGTTGCTGAACAGAAGCAGACAATATGTTAAACAACTCTCCCCGTTTTATTAAACGATATCTGAAATAAACAACTTATTAGAGAATTTCTCAAAAAGTTTGTAAACAATTAAGCCGTCAATTAATGTTCAATTATATTGTTCCTCTTTTGTTACAAATTTTCTTTGTGATTTCCACAATAAATTTATTTCTGATTTTATGTTATTAAATAATGGGGCAAGTGCGAGTCCGACTCGCGCATGAAGGGTTCCGTACCATAATCTATAACAAGTTTGTTGTATGGGAGCCCCCCTTAAATATTTATTTTATTTTTAGTATCTGTTGTTATAGCGGCAATAGAAATACATCATCTGTGAAAATTCCTACTGTCTAGCTATCACCGATCTTGAGATACAACCTGGTGACAGACAAACGAAAACAGTCTTAGTAATGGGGTCCCGTTTTTACCCTTTGGGTAAGGAACCCTAAAAACGCGGGAATGACTATATACCTGTACCTTACTGTTCTGGCCCATTTATAGACTAGACAGGAAAAAAAAGTGCCAATGGCCTGACAACTTTCTAATATTCTTTATTTCTAATCTACTACTAAATAAAGCGAAACGAAAAGAAACTATCCATTCTGAGCCCCATACAGCATACTTAACTATCACAATAATACGGTGAATAGAGACTAAAGTACTATGTGTGACCTTACAAACGGTCCGGTAGTTTTGAATTTTTGATATGTTGTCTAGGATGGGTAGTCAGTGTTTAAATAAAAAATGCACAATTCCCCCCCCTCCGCGCCCGCCGCCATATTGAAAAAACCGACACTTTCTTCATATTTTTACTCATATCTTCCTTTAGGAGCATTTTAGCTAGAAGAAAGCTTCGACAATGTTATAGAGAGTTAAATTTACTACATTCTCCATTTTATATTTTTTTTGTAGGACAGATAGTTACGGAGATATCTACATTTAAAAAAACGTAAAAAATCGCAATTTCCTACTGAAAAACAAACTTCTGGATTATATCTTCGTTTAGGAGCATTTTAGCTACAACAAAGCTTGGGCAATGTTGTAGAGAATTAAATTTACTATAATTTACACTTCAAATTTTGTTTCAAGGACGGTTAGTTACGGAGATATGCACATTTAAAAAACAGGAAAAGTAGAATTTTCCTAAAATTTCTCAAAACTCTTGGTTTAGAACGCTGTCATTCAGTTACGGACTAGTCTAGGACAAATTAAAACATGTAGGAAATATAATTGCTTATAAAACTCATGTCCATTTTTACATACATTTTCGGAAAATGTGACTTTATTTTTTACATATCTCCGTAATTATCTGTCCTAGAAACAAAATTTGAAATGCAAATTATAGTAAATTTAATTCTCTACAAAATTGCCCAAGCACTGTTCTAGCTAAAATGCTCCTAAACGAAGATATAATCCAGAAGTTAGTTTTTGAGTTGGAAATTGCGATTTTTTACGTTTTTTTAAATGTGCATATCTCTGTAACTATCAGTTTTTGAAACAAAATTTAAAATGTAAATTACAGTAAATTTTATCCTCTTCAACATTGTCTAAGCTTTTATCTAGCTCAAGTGCTCCTAGACAAAGAATTAAGCAAAAATGTGAAGAAGTTCCCGGTTTTTTCAATATGGCGGCGGGCGCGGAGGGGGGGGAATTGTGCATTTTGCAATTAAACTTTCACTAACCATCCTAGACAACATATCAAAAATTCAAAACTACCGGACCGTTTGTAAGGTCAAAATCCTTTATTCACTGTGTTACAATACTTTCAAAGAAAAATTTCAAACCTCTTCGAAACTTAATGTTCTTAAATAATTATTTTATATAGTCATCATAAAAATACGCAAATGTGCTCAACTATTTCCATGCGCTGCACACTTTTCTTTCGCTTACAGCATACAGGGTTGGTCCGAATAGAGACGATGAAAAATAATTTTGTGTAAAAAAATAATTAAAGACAAGAAAAGTATAAGATGATATGAATATCTTAAGCCGTTTTAGGTATGGACTCCGAGATTGTGATAAAAAAAGTAATTTCTAAACTATGAAAAATTGCTTCATGATAATCAGCAAATACAGTGATTTTTTGATTTAGTGCATCTGAATAAAAAAGTGTGCGGAAAAGACGTGAATTATAAACAAATTGAGCACTTTATTGAATCACCCTGTATACTATCGTTCGTATGCATAAGCATAAGTATGGTAAACTCAATTTCCTCGTTCAAGAAGCAAATTGCAGCCAAATTGCTTAATAAATTCCGCGCCCTACCGACGGCTCGCTTAGACCAAAGAGTTTATAACTAGACTAGTAACAGAGTATTGATACTTGATGGTTCTCAGAACTGTGAATTAAAACATATTGTTATACCTAGTTAATTTTTTACCTGAAGCTACGCTGGTTGCGTATCCTGGATATAAATGTATAATTTCCTACTAAATGTAACTTTTATTTTATTTATTTATTTATTTATATTTATTTATTACATACAAATTCACAGTACATATGACCAAAACATTTGTATGGTATACAAAAAGAAACACAATTAGGTAGGTACTTAAACATAGAACAAGATAACAATAAAAATAAAAGTAAAAACAGTAACATCTAAAAAACAAGAAAACATAAGACGATATAAGACATATCATAGGACACGTTTACCATTATTTATTACTACTACTTGTAATAAATAATGGTAAACGTATATCAACATGTGTAGTTAGTGTTCCAAAGGACTCGAGCCCTTTAGCTCTTTTATTTAAGGCTGGCCTATATTTTGACGCCTAATAGGGCTAAAAGCCTATAAAGCTCTTTAGCCCCAAGCCACCAGCCTAGACTTTCAGAGCTCGTAACCTTATTAAAAGGCTATAAGTTTAAAGGGCTAAAACTGCCTAAAAGACTTGTAAAAATAATGAGACCTAAAAATATTTTGGCCTCCGAACTTCAACAGGCTTGGAGGCTAAAATATTTTTGAGCTTATTAAAAAGATTTAATAAACTCGGCGCTCTTATAGTGGGGTGTTTTAAATAAAACAAAAGACGTGAGTATGTTTTCTCAACAATTATATAATTTTTGTATTTGGAACAGGCAAGAAACTGCCATTCACATACGTTTTTCAAAAGTGTATAAACACGTTTTCAATGATATTACTTAACATATTTTTATTTGTTTTATTGCGTTTTGTAAATTTCAATGTTAATTATTATTTTCTGTATATGTTGTGTTTTTTCCGCTCATTGATACAATATTCAAACGCAATATTTTACATTATCTGTGAATAGTCTACAGTAGCTACCTCTGATTGGTCGGCGGTCTGACATGCCAACATGACGTCAGAAATAAATAAAAAATGTACTAAGTGATGTGATAGTAGCTCGTTTTGAATTTACTTATGGTGAATTTAATAGCATCGATTATTTCTGTAAAATTAAATTAATTGACTATGTAATTCATGCCATCAAATCAAATAAAAAAATCTCCAATGAGGATTCCGCTCGAAAGTATTATCATCAATGCGGCAAACAGCAACTGACAATTAAAAAAAAACGAAGTCTTAACTGGATTTTATTGAAGATGAATATTTAACAATGAAGGTAACTCGAGAATACTAATACCTACATAATAAGTATATGTAATTTTTAAATTTGCTTTTATTTTCAAATCAATCCTTTTGATTGAATTGTTTTGATATTTAATGAAACATAATACAGAAAACTTTGTATAAAAGAACTAGGTATAAGCACAAAACAGGTAGGTATAGAAATCAATCAACATACAAGCGCGCTCGAGCAAACGCATACATAGACTTTGCTCACGGACACGATATCTCGGACCAAATCGGACCAGTGCGAGCGCGAGTGCCATCCGCTTGACACGCGCGTCTGTGAACTATTTTATGCTATAATGGAGCAACGAGCTTCACTTCTGGCCCGTTATTTTTGAGGATTTTCTGTGACAAATTTGTAATATACTAATATAACAATGACATAAAAATAAAAATATTGTAGTTATTATTAATTTATATTTCCATTCTTTCCGTTTCATTCTCCACAATATATCAATCAACTATATAGGAATAGGAGCGCCAGTACCACGATATGTTTTCGAGCATAAGCCATAGTTGACAACCCTAGAGCGACCGCCGACCACCGGTATGAAAAGTGAAGTAAGTACATACATGTGGTTGACTTCTGTACCTATCTGTTTTGTTGCATAAGTTAACGTACACAAGTAAGTAGCCTTAGCGTAGCCTAGGTCTAAAAAATGGCTACAGCCTTTAAAAAGGCCTAAAGCCCCTTAAAAGGCTAAAATAAAAATAAAAACCCATAGGCTTTTTTTAAGACTAAAGCCTTTTTATGATCACTAGCTCTTTGATACTCATTTCATCAAGCCAGCTCTAAAAAGAGCTCGTGAGGCTTCAAATTCGGGCTAAAAGGGCTCGAGTCCTATGGAACACTATGTGTAGTGCTTAGGTAGGCAATGATTTTCCTGCAAAATGCACCAACACTATCAGCAAAAATATCAACGTCCTCGGCTTCAAGCATAACGCGGTTTAGGATGGTAATCGCTCGCGCCGTTGGGGCGTTAGCGCCGCGATGGGTGCGCGTGGCGGGCCCCACGCCCGCCAGCAGCCGGCGGGGCCTCCGCGGCGGCACCGCGCCGCCCGCGCCGCACGCCCGTGGTACCAGCAGACCGATGCGTTGTAAGACGGACGGATTATTCACTTTATTATTGAGGAGACAATAATAATGTACCACAAGCAGTAGTTTGCGCCTCAACTCAAGCGTGTGAAACCCGACCATACCCGTCACGAAAAGAGATGGATACAAGAATGGATAATGGCCATACAATCGCTTATACACGTATCTAGCAAATTTCTTTTGGATTTTTTCCACCATGAGGGCATATTTGTCCTCATGGGGATCCCATACCAATGCTCCGAATTCCAGCCTGCTACGAATATAAGCGTTGTACAGCATAATGGCCACCTTGATAGTGGAGAACTGCGAAGAGAGTCTCATAATGAAACCTAGCGTTTTAGAAACCACGATTAAATATGTAAATACCTACCTACTCAATATAGTAGAGTTGTTAGTCCGCTGTTTTCTAACATAATTGTGCGCTTCGGGTTACAAGCATAAAATTTCTACCACAGATAGAGTGTTCCACGGTGATTATTTTCAGATGTGGAGGGAAGTCAGATTCGTCCCCTGTGAGGCGGGAGAGCGGAGTGAATACGGCCAAGTATCCCTCTTTTCTTTCTTTATTGCTGGTCAGTTAAGTCTACCAGGACGTGTTTAGTATCGTTTCCGTGTAAAACAAATATCAGAAATTCATTTTTTATGTTATTTTTGTATACTTCTATATAAAAATATGGGTGTAATGGCCGAAAAGGTAAAAATCACAACAAGTTTTTTTATTCAGTGAGGTAAATTAGTTCAATTTCGTAAACATTTTCAAATTATTATTAATATTTCAAAAAGCTCATTTAATCTGGTTTCTAAACATATATGCATGTTGGGCACTTCTCATACAAACAGTAGCTTAAAATATATCTTTACGTCGGCGTAACCAACGTAAATCTCCGAACGCATCCTATTTCGCTTCATTAAATACACTAAATAATGATTATTAACATGCTTTTACATATAATATTTACTATATACGTTCTAGAAAAACAAATTAATGTAATTAAAACAAAATATTTTTTTGCTAATGTATCACGGGCGAATCTCAACATCAACAATTTATTTAAGTTACTGTTTGTATGAAGAGTGCCCAATATGTATATATTTTTAAAAACTAGATATTTTTTTTATTTTGCAATATTTTTCTTAGTTGTAAATATTTAGGAAATATAACTAATTTATCTCCCTGAATAAAAAAAACTTGTTGTGATTTTTACAATTTCGGAAATACAACCATATTTTTATATGGTACTATGAATAAATAACATGAAAAATGAATTTCTGATATCTGTTTTACACGAAAACGATACCACACAAGTCCTAGTAGCGTTATCTGATTAGTAATATAAAAAGAAAAAGAGGACTCCTTTGTCCTATTCACCCCGCTTTCCCGCCGCACAGGGGACGAATCTGACTTCCCTTCACATCTGAAAATAATCACCGCAGAATACTCTATCTGTGGTAGAAATTTCGTGGTTGTATCCCGATGTACACAATTTCGCGACTTAGCAAAATGTACTAGAACACGCAGGCTAAGCTTAACATCAACATTTTTTTCAAGGTACTTTTTGAATAAGATGTGCCCAATATGTATACATTTTTAAAAACAACATTAAATTGGCTGTTTAGTGATATTTTTTTAAATTGTAAATATTCAGGATAGATAACTAATTTATCGTTCTGAATAAAAAAAACTTGTTGTGATTTTTACCTTTTCGGCTATAAACCCAAATTTTTATATGAAACTATTCTTAAATAACATGAAAAATTAATAGCTGATATCTATTTTACACGAAAACGATGTCGCACAAGCCCTAATAGCCTTAACTAATCAGTAATAAAAAAAAGAAAGAGAGCAGTACTTGGTCCTCTTCACCCCGCTCTCCCACCACACAGGGGACGAATCTGACTTCCCTCCACATCTGAAAATAATCACCGTGGAACGCTCTATGTGTGGTAGAAATTTCATGCTTGTAACCCGATGCGCACAATTTCGCGGCTTAGCAACTCTACTAATAAAACCAGATACTTACCATTCTTACTTGTTACTTATAAGTAATCAGAAATAGGGCAAGTCGGCGTCATTTCATGCAATACATGTGGATATGGATCCAAATATTTATTAAATTAATTAGTTTCTTCAGTTTCCGCGACTGTCACACATTTCAATAAAACTATTTAAACGAATTATATCGCGTATATTAATTAAATTAACTATAGGGAAAAAAATCAGTCGTCCTTTGACAAAGGTAACTGGACAGTTACTGAAACATCAGGGAGGCTTAAATAATCAATACACGCGATATAATCCGTTGAAATCGTTTTATTTGATTATTGAATAAAAAAAAGTTTATTTAATTTTCTCCTGACCTGTTTCTCACCCTGTATACGTTTTGAATAAAGGTTCTGAATTCTGATGTGCGTATTTCGTGACGGATGTAA
This sequence comes from Apotomis betuletana, assembly GCA_932273695.1. Lineage (NCBI taxonomy): Eukaryota > Metazoa > Arthropoda > Insecta > Lepidoptera > Tortricidae > Apotomis > Apotomis betuletana. Next base: position 13,699,367 of record OW026323.1, on the reverse strand, counting down.
TAAAGGGAGTTTTGGGCCACTTTAACTTGTTGTTCATTAGTTTAAGCACCTAATTTTCGCAGCGTGAGTGATTTCTGTTGTTTTCATAGTTATCAATTTAAGTGACATTTGTTTATCAATAACTGCAGCATTATCGGTTATCATCAAACGATACGTTTGTCAATTTCTCTTGGCATTAATTACTAGACAAATAGGTAAAGCATATTATTTATAAATATATAATTCCTACAAAAAAAAAGATATGTCACAAAACTGTTGTACGTACTAGATTGGAATAGATTTTTTCCTATAGTTGTAGTATGAGACGGTATTACTGGCCACATTTTGTAGTTCTAGGTCAACGTAAAATATTCTATAAATTGTACGTCGAAACATACATTTTTGCGGGCGTATTCTTTTTCATGTTAGCTTCAAGGGATTGTAATCCTGAGTACCTATATGGTTTTAATCCCAACTAGAACCTCCACGCGTTCTTGAGATAAAGGGTCTCGACATACGGACGGACGGATAGCAAAGTGATCCTATAAGGGTTCTTTTTCCTTTTGAGGTACCCTATAAAGGATCATAAGCCTATTTTTATCTCACCTAATTATCTCCATGTCAATATTATTTTACGATCATTTCTACTATACCCTAGTTTTAAATTTTTTGCATTGTAATTTTTAAATAAATAAAAGCTATTACCTATATCCTATTGTTCAGAACATGAACTAGTGACCTTTGCATCCTCGCTCTAATTGCTCAGCTCAGCCTAAGTGTAGGTAATGGGCTAAAGTCTACGCCCGTGAATGCCAACATTTGAAATCCTACAAAGCGCTTTTGAATGAGGCTGGCACAAGGCAGAATGGCATGCAAGTGCAAGCTCGCGATATTGGTGTAGGTCAATACACGGAAAAATAGCTCTGGCGGTCATCTTGTGCAGTATTAATAACTAGATTTATGACTGTGATGTCATAAATAAGCTAATGAATTAATTGTCGATTGCTTTCAACACCGCGATTTTTCTAAAAACCTATACCTAAATATTACCACAATATTTTAAAATTTTCTTAAATTTCCCGGCATCCATTCAATAAGAGGAAAAATAATATCGCGAATTTTTATCATTTTATTTGAAAATTCGTTTATTGTTGCCATTAACAAGGAACAGACATTTTGAATACCATGATTTTTCACCCGCGATTGTTTTTTTTACAACTATGATCACTTCTGATTTTTGTTGATTTTAAAATTATCAATATAGCGGAAAGAACAATAAGACAGTTAAAGCGCTCAAATATTCACCCCCTTACTGTCCATTCCCCGCTCAACCGACCTATGCCAAACCGGTTATCATATTACAGAAATAACCGGTTTTAATATGACAAAATAACCAGGTTTGCATTCCCTATGCCCAACGCTGTGACAGCCCACTCTAACCTCCTGAGTTCCAGTGTCCTACACATAGTAGGTACATAAACTCTAATTAGGTAATAGTTAACTATTTATCTATCAATTACTCTATTCTAGGCTTAAATTAAACTCACAAATTACATATGAATCATGGTAGTCAGGAGGCTAAAACCGATTTACAGAATGGAGTACTTTCCAGGAAATGTTGGCTTCGCTCCTGTTAGACCCGCCGTCTGTGTCCCGGGATTGAACTTTGACCTTTAGTTACAGTTCGTGGAAGTCGCTACCGCAATTCATATATTCAGAGGTCAATATTTCAGGTTATCTAAAACTGCCTACGAAGGGCTTCTGGGTTCAAATACCGAATATTTTAGACAATATGGTATTTGTAGACAGCTCAAATCAGCCTTCATGAAATGTCAAAAACGATCTCTTAGTATGAAGATACTGGCTTGTGACATCATAAAAATCAATAGTCAAAACAGGTCTTCTTTTTATTTTTTTTACTAAGTAAAGCCTGACCAGAAATATATGAGGATGAGCCATATTGCGGAATTTCACTGGAACTAATTTCTTACCCTGGCAATGATTTTATGATGGTTGTCAACAATGTCAATATCATTCGTGCTGGTTTCTTTAAAAGACAAATATTTAAAAATACCCAAAGAAAATGCCGAAAACCATTCACAGTCGTGAATGTGACATTATTACACGTGTCTACTACACAAAAAAACAGTCGGCAATAGAGTGCATTCCATTAAAATAATATTACGAGGTTACCATGGGAACTGACAGGTATTTAATGAGGTCATTATAGTGTGTTGCGATTGGTTGCAAAATTGTTGCCATATAAATCTTGTAGGTAAATTGCGTCCTCTTGACAATCCTCATATATTTCTGGTCAGGCTTTACTAAAAATATTATATTGTATTAATAATAATAATAAAAATCTTTATTTGGCTTTTGTTTACAAAAGTGTTAAGAACAGAGTTCTGCAAAACTGTTTGCACAGTTTGTCTGCAGGAGAGTCTCTACAATAAGTTTGTCTTACATTACTACTAGGTCGATGCAGAGTCAGCCACCGGCTAAGCTTGCACCATAGATTGGAGCGTTTTTTTTTTTTTTTTTTTTTTTTCGAAATTTTCTCTTCGTCACGACCTAGCGAAATTTAATTATTGCATTTTAAAACAAAAATTTCTAAAATCGGTTGAGAACTCGCTTAGATCTGCGCATTGTTACAAAGTCCATTCGAGTCGATCCATGGGAGCTTTGCTCGCTTCGCTCGCTCCGCTCCAATAATATTATAGTGGTAGTTTATTTGGTTCCGTGTACTTTTGAATGTGTGTTTAGTGGTTTTAATTTAATGATGCAATTTATTTTCACTATTTTTGATAGATAGTGATTGAAGAGGAAGGTTTATGAGTCATTTTCAAAATACATAGTTAAGGGCTTTAATTAAAACAAAACTTAATTGATTCCTTTGTGTAACGATAGTTACTCATATATTTTGTATGAGTAACTTTCGTAACACAAAAGAAGCGATCGTAATTTTGTTTTTATTAAGGGTTTAATTATGTACATGTTTATGTTAGTACATGATTAACTGAAATAAATAAAACAAGAAAATACCGTACCGTACCGAAAGTATAATACTTACATAATTTATAAGCAATTTGTTATAATATGAAAAAAAATCAATTAAAATTTCCAATCGGCTAAAAATGGCTATCACGAGGTGCAAGCTCATCATTTGCTATCATTTAAGTTTATCCAGTTAATAATAAGAAAGTTTGCCTGCACCTTGCGTCAGACCCGTCTTTCCGCCTACAGTAAACTCTAACCTTTTGCTAGCATGTGGGAGGCATTTCTATTCGCTATCATTATTTGTGGAACAAAATATTTTTAGGAAATATTTAAGCCGTCGACATGAAATAAGAATAAAAATTAGAACACTTCTAGAAAGATACAAAATCATCGTGCCACCTGGGTCCAAAATTAACAAAACCTTGGGCTCAATTCGATACATTTTTGAGATATCTCCGTTATCTTGCCACCTGTCATTTTTTACGTGACAGAGTAGTATCATCAATTCAACAATACCACGGTATTTTACATATTTTACCACATCTCCTTTCAATTGTCACAATCACAAGCATCTACATATAAACTATACAATTCTAAAGGAAAAATCTTAACAGCGCGATAGCGATAGCTAGACATCCAAAAATCGTTATAGGATACCAGATTACGGTACTTACTTAAATAAAAATGAATGAATGAATGATTTATTGCGTGTATGGGAATTCAGGTTCACAAAATTAGCAGATGTCATTACATAAAACAGTTTCACCGAACCCTAACTTTGCAGGTGTGCACGCTTAAAATTATAAAGTTGAACCATTATAATATTAATAATTACAAAATGATCAGTTAACATATTACACAATGTCCTTCATATATTGGAAAAAAGTTTCAACAATTAAATTAAAAATATAAATAAAATACAATATCAATGTCAATAGATTAATAAAAATTATAATTTAAGCTCCAAATGATTTTACGTGTACGAAATTGGTAGGAAGGAAAGGGCAATGTCGTGGTACCGAAAAAGTGGTACCTTTGATTTAGCGATCTGACAAGGCACAGCTAAATAAATAGCATCCAGACACCTTATTCATACTATTATACAATTCTAAATTTGTATTGAAAATCAGATTTCATGATATCAGGAAAAATCTTCATTGCGTAATGCAGGATCGTCATTTGTTTTATATGGGCGTTCAACGTCATGCCAGCCTGGCGCCGTCTGTTTCCATAATTTCCTTTATCCTCTCATCACACCGAAACGGCTAGACGAATTTAAACCAATTTTAGTACAGGGACAACTGGACCTCCAAAGATGGTTATAGGATATTTTTTATCCGATTATGGTATAAAATAAAATAAAGTTACGGGCACCTTGTATTACAAATACATTTCTATTTTAGGAGCGATTTTCACGAATAATATAATTACCACGAAAAGCCCACTTATAACACAAACTCATAAGACTCCTACACAATGTATCAAGAAAACGCGCTCCTCAAAATACTCAATTCAAAAATTCCTATTCTCCGTAACACTTGACCGCTCTACGGGTCCTTTAGGACCCTCAGGCCTCGGGGGCTCTCCCGAGGACTCAAAGACATTCTTTGGCGTCAAGATGAACAAAAACTCGAGCCACGCGGATTCTTGAGGGCTCTTCTTTGAAGAGGCGTTATGCATATTTTTGTATCAGTTATTTGGATCAGTCAAACCCAACATAATGTATGCATAATATACTGTAAGTTTACAGGGTGATCAATCCAAATGGGTCAGTAGGGAGAAAACGAATACAAAAAGAGATTGGGGAATCTGTTCTTAGGGAACATGGGAGTCGATTTTAGATTTAATACAAACTGCATTATTTATTTTTTATAAATCTCAGTATTACCGAGAATTGAACCTGGTTAAAATTCTGTAAGTAATCGCATGGCGTATTGTGACATTCTTTACAGCGGTTTTGACCGGGTTATGTATGAAATTTATAAAAAAAAAAATGCAATTTTTATTAAATCTAAAATCAACGCCATGATTCCTAAGAACAGATTTCCCTCTTCGAGAGATCGCTCTTTAGCGATAAGACCGTCTACCATTTACAAATTAAGTTTTCAATTGTAACATTTTTCTTGTTGGTGTGCAATAAATAATTGTTGTTGTTGTTCCCTATCTCTTATATTTTGTGACTTCTCCCTACTCTGACCCATTTGGATGGATCATCCTGTATATGTATACGTCATTTCATCCTTTTTTTATATTATTAGTGGCTCTATGAGCTGTAGATCTCGCGAATTAGTTTCAAAATGGTTGAACAAATAAAAAAAAATAAAAAAATGGGACAACCTCACACAAATCGATCTAGTCCCATAGTAAGCTCTAGTAGGCTTGTATTATGGACACTAGACAACTAAATACAAGATAAATACCTACATACTTAAATATAAATAACATCCATGACCCAGGCACAAATATTCGAGTTCATCACACAAATATTTGCCCTTGCCGGGATTCAAACCCAGGACCGCCGGCTCAGTAGGCAGCTGCTTTACCACTGCGCCAACCGCGTCGTCAAATTTTCATTTTTTTACGTTTTCAAATTTACAAAACCTGAATCGTTAAAAAATTACAATATAATAAACACAAAATTTTACGAGAATCGGTTGAGAGATGCGACCTAAATAATTTTAGGCCAAGCTAAAATGGAGGCGGTTTGCTCGCTTGGCTCGTTTGGTTAATAAATAATATTCTTAAATGTATAGAACTAGAAATCTATTAGTAAAATAAGCGAAAAAAATAAACAAGAACATTATTAAAACGCTTCATGAAAAATCTCTACATGAAGAAATACGAATAATAAAATTGGCGAACACGAAAAAACGCGATGTGAAAATTCGCTACTATGAAAAAAATATTTTGTGAAAATTATCGAACAAATCAATTCAACGACGGCACGTCACTCAGCGGAATCCTGTTCAAGTGTTCAATCCAGCATATTCGAAGCGGGCGCTCCATGAATTTCATTTCAGCGTAAAAAGACATTTTTAACTGTATCGGGATATTAAATTTTTCGAAGCGTTCGCATTAAAGGGTCTCGTTGCAATGCTCTCATTACTAAAGGTCATATCCGCCAATTGGGTAGAAGGTATGTAATTTTTCATGCCATAAAAAAATCGGTTATGAAATACCTGACATATTTGTCTACTTGAACACATGATTTTTAGGTACCTAAATATACAATAGCGTGCGGACAATTTTTTATTGAGGATGTCAATCTATTATATTTTTTATTGGGATTAAATATCTGAATAATTTTGTTTGGTATATTTCGACTTTTCTTACGACAAAATGAGTCTTGAATGGATGCTTTTGTCAATCGATAACATAAATGACAGTCCTTCACAATCGTATTTGCATGCTTCCTGGACCCAAGTAACACATACAGCCTGCTAACAGACAGACAGACGAACGGACAGTGCAGTCTTAGTAATTGTGTCCCGTTTTTACCCTTTGGGTACGAAACCCTACAAAATCAACCGAGTCGAGCGCTACAAAATCAACTGAGCGCCCCAGATGAAAAAGAGGGACGACACCCGGGAAGTGCTCCTGCTGACAGGGAAAGTACAGGGTAGGCGACCAAGAGGAAGGTAGACAGACCAGATCCGAGATAATTGTAATTCGAAAGTCCACGAGGCATTGCGCAACGCCGAAGACCGCAACAAGTTGAAGGCGATCGTCCACGAAATAATTCGTGGAGGTCACGACCCTCAGCAATGAGGCCCACGACACAAGGAGGAGGGGAAAAGAGGGAGAGGGGTGTTATAAGTTTAACATGTGTATCTGTCTGTCTGTGAGTCTGTCTGTGGCATCGTAGCTCCCAAAGGGATGGTGCGATTTGAATGCGGTATTTTTAATCGATTGCCTTGTCTCTCGAGATAGTTCTTAGCTATTTTGTTGGGTCGGGGTTTTTTTTAATGCAACCTGAGAGTTCACAAACTAAAGAAATATTAACGAGTTGCAAAACACGAAGGACTTAACTTTAGTTATTACGATGTCGGCAGAATCGGCTTATTACTTAGTATTCTTTTTAATCTGTTATATTGCTATTACCTTCACAACGTTATAAGGGCAACTTAACGACCTTAATGGCTCTTGTGCGAACATTTTCCATTCAAACTTGATGAAGAACAGCTTTAAGTTTCCGTAACATTGTATCGTTTCATCTCGTAAAAATTGTAAATCGCAGCGATTGTTTACTAAATTAAATATAACGATTTTATTCACAATTTAATGGCCACAACTTCGTGCGCATGACCCTAAAGTCATAACCCTCTTATTTTTATTATTATACTGCGTAGAATAAAACACTTAAGTACTTTCCCATACAAACTTCCACCACATATTTTCGGGATAAGAATGATCATGTCATTCTTTAGGGCTCAAATTAAGTTCATACCTAGTAATGTGTCGTTTACGAGAATTTCCGGAATCGGAGAACGTTTCGTATACGAACATTTCTTGCCAATGTTCTCACTCCATACAGATCCAAGTTTTCGGGAATGACACATCTCTATCCATACCAAATTTAATTAAAATCCGCTTAGCAGTTTGAGCGTCAGAGATAACAGACAGATAATTAATTTCACATATTATAATACTAGCCGCGCCGCTCAGTGTTAACCGCTCATCCCACGGGAACACTAATTTGTTTCGGAATAAAAAGTAGCCTATGTGTTAATCCAGGGTATCAGCTACCTTCATACCAAATTATTTTAAAATTGGTCCAGCCGTTTAAGCGTGAAGAAGCAAGAAACATACACATTAACACACAAACATACACACAAACTTTCGCCTTTATAATATTTGTGTTATTAATAGGAAAATGTAGGGATGTTTCACACCGTCTAAAGCCTACCTATCTAGTTGCGGTATGGAGTTAATGAACCAATCAGGCTGTGTCGATGTGAAGAGCAAAGTTTAGTTTAGTTTATTTATCACACCATTACAAATTTCTTATAAATACAAGTACATGTCAGTTTATATTACTCTTCGGAATGTGATCGTTAAACAAAATGATATTCGTAATATTTATACAATAAACATTAAGATAAATCAATGTGAATAATAAATAAAATTAAAGTACACAATAGTGTAGTTACGATCAAATATATCGATATAATTCTAATACTAAAAAAGTGTATAGGTACACATCAAAATAAAAATTAATTCCATGTCATGTTTACAATTTCAATTAATCTAGTAATGGTAAATTAATATTTATGAGCTAACACAATACAAAATTCTTTGTACATGTCAATCTGATTATCGATAAATTGTACACTCAATTATTTCGACATATTCATTAACTGAGTAAAGGCACTTTTCCATCAACAACTTAGCAGCCTAAAACAACGCAGATTTACCGAAATCATTTGGTCATTACAAGCTTCCATCTTTCAACCATCTGCTACATGCAACCATACTGCATATACACAGTATACGCAATATATACAGTACAATGCGTCGATATCAAAACTCATTAGCGCCAGCCCGCGCTCATTAATCACACGCGGCGAGCACCCTTACTTCAATTAAAACGAAAACAAAATCAAAATGGCGGGAAAAATCCGTTCATTTCCTGAACACGCCAGATCGCGATACGGCACGAAATGAAATCCATCTGTTATGGGCAACGACTTGCGACGTATGGACTCGATATTTTTTGAAACAATAATTGACGGACTCTCTTGCCCCTTTATACGTTTTGAATTTGACATATCTTATGTGTAAAATTAGCAACATTTGACTGACAAGTCTTGTCGATATTTCCTTATATGTTACTCATGGGTTTATTCGTTTTGAATTCAACTTTAAGGTAATCCCAAACAACTAAGGAAAAGGTGATGCTTTTAAAGCACTTTAAAGACCACTCAAGTTTAAATCGGTCTTAAAACCAAATAAAATCACAATAATATTATAATGGTGATAGTTTGTGAGTGTGTTAGTGTGTATGTTTATTACTTCTTCACCCTCGAATGGCTGGACCAATTTTGATAAAATTTAGTATGGTGGTAACTGATTCCTTGGATTAACACATAGGCTAGCTTTTATCCTGAGAAAATTGAGTGTTCCTGCCGGATGAGCGGGTAGCACCGGGCGGCGCAGCTAGTTCTAAATATGATCAAATGAGGACATCAGCTGGATCTGAGTAAAAAAAAATACTTACAGATATTACTAACTATGGTATACTTGGTAGTAATACATTTGACGTATAATTTATTACGACCTATCTTTAAAAAAAATAGATGGACTATTTGGTTAAAATAGGAGTCCATTTCTTCTGCAAGTCTCCGGTCACATCGTGTCACTGCGCATTTGCGGGATTTATTAAAATGGCGCGAATGAAGTCTTACAAGTCGTATCATATTCTGGGAAAACTTGCCTGCTATAGAAATGTTGGCAAATTGGAATTGTTGAAGCGAGAATACGAATGTTTTGGCAGTTTTAAATGTATTTATTCATTTAATCTTTATTGCACAAAATAAAGATCTTATCGTACAAAAGGAGGATTTAATGTCATAGGGCATTCTCTACCAGTCAACCATTGGGCTACGCAGATAAATTGTGGGCGCCGCAAATAACTTTAAACAAATTTTCAAAAGATATATACTTAGATAAATATATATTCGCTATTTAGCGATAAGACCGCCTCCGCCTGTTGTTTACCTGTGCCTGTTATTTTAATGTATCTCACGTTGTGTTATCTATTCCTTGATGTTTGAGATGTGCAATAAATACCTTAGAGAAGTTACGACATTTTTGTGGAGTCTAGTCGACTCTACTATAATAATAATTGTAACCGTGACCTTCAGGAAAAAGTACGTCTTTTTAGGGTTAACCAAATGGTAAAAACGGGACCCAATTACTAAGACTACTTCACTGTCCGTCTGTCTATCTGTCATCAGGCTGTATCTTATGAACCGTGATAGCTAGACAGTTGACATTTTGACGGATGATGTATTTCTGTCGCCGCTGTAACAACAAATACTAAAAACGGAATAAAATTAATATTTAAGCGGGGCTTCCATAACAAACGTGATCGGTTGCGTTAACATTGCACCTCATTTGTATCCGGCGCTATACATACCACGTGCAAACTTAACTTAAACCGGCCAGGTATATCCGATGACAGCGCAGCAGAGAAATACATTTTAAAATATGCACTAACATTTTAATCGTCATTAAGATATCTAAAAAACGTTAAATCAGAAACAAATAACAAAGCGAACCGAAGCGAAACAAGCCACAAAAGCTTTGTTTTTGCTCATCAAAGCGTCAGTTCTAGACTTATTACCTTTTACCACAGTATACATTATTCTATCAGTAATAATATAAAGGTAAACGCGTAAATTAAAAGAAAAAAAAACCGGCCAAGTGCGAGTCGGACTCGCGCACCGAGGGTTCCGTACAAACACTTTCCATCCCTAAGTGGTTAAGTTAAGTTTGCACCTGGTATGTATAGCGCCCCATATAAATTAGGTGCAAAGTTAGGTATTAAAAAAAAAAATTATGGTTTTCGTAATTATTCCTTTATCTATGCTATAAGACGTTGCTTCGTACCAAATTTCAAGATTCTGAGTTCACGGGAAGCACCCTGTAGGTTTTGATTCCCTTGCAAGTGTCGAAAATTTGCAAATTAGGTGCAAAGTTAGGTATTAAAAAAAAAAATATGGTTTTCGTAATTATTCCTTTATCTATGCTATAAGACGTTGCTTCGTACCAAATTTCAAGATTCTGAGTTCACGGGAAGCACCCTGTAGGTTTTGATTCCCTTGCAAGTGTCGAAAATTTGCGGCATAAACGGCTGTATCTTTTGATTGCGTTGGCTTAGAAGTTTGATTTTTTCACAGCTTCAAGGGACAGTAGACCTGAGTAATTGATATAAATTTCAGCTTCATACGTCCACGCGTTCCTGAGAAAAAGGGTCTTGACAGACGGACAGACGGACAACAAAGTGATCCTATAAGGGTTCCGTTTTTTCCTTTTGAGGTACGGAACCCTAAAAAGAAATACATTCATTCATGACGTGGCCATAAAACATAATTACATGATGGGTGTGCCAAAATTATAAAAATATAGGCAACTATAATATTACTGCTGTGCCACGAAAAGGTCCCATACAATCCAATTACAAGTTATAATAATTGTTTTAAAGAGCATATCGTTTTATTTCCTGAAACAATACATGTTATTATAACAAAAATTGGGCAAGTGCGAGTCCGACTCGCGCATGAAGGGTTCCGTACCATAATCTATAACAAGTTTGTTGTATGGGAGCCTCCCTTATATATTTATTTTATTTAATTTTTTGTATTTGTTGTTATAGCGGCAATAGAAATACATCATCTATGAAAATTTCAACTGTCTAGCTATCACCGTTCTTGAGATACAGCCTGGTGACAGACGGACGGACAGGAAGTCTCAGTAATCTTGTCCCGTTTTTACCCTTTGGGTACGGAACCGTAAAAAGGGTCTCTTCGAGACCATGAAGGTATCAGTTGAATTGAAACGTCGAGGTAATTAAATAAACACTTGTTGAACGCGATTCAGTTCCCGTTTTGATAAAATAATGTGTGAAAATCGTGTAAAAAAAACCGCAACTCATAAATAAGATTAGGTGAAGTTTGTTGTTCTTGGATATCTTCACAGTGACTCGAGCGTTCCGTAAATTTACACGGCAGTGAAATGACACTAGTAATAAAATGTAAATATTGTCAAAATTATCCAATCTTAATATTGTCAATATTTTTTTTGTCAAGATTATCCCGTAATCTCAAATTGACGTGTACTTTGTACAGACCAAAGCAAGGGCCAACCACATAATTTTTGTACCTCTAAGTACCTATAATATTAAGTATTAGTAAACTGACATCCTGTCAATGTTGCAGTGCTCTACAGGGTTTCATAGCGCAACCATAGTATAATAGGTATACCATTTTGTAAATGTACCTATGAAAACAATTAATAAACTAATAACTGATTTGATTGCTAATAACGTCATTTCAGAAAAAAAATTGTGTAATTTAAAACCCCAAAAACGGAGTATCATACTGTTAACTAGTTGTTTACTATGCATACTGAGCGCTCAACGAAGCGGCAGGAACAAAAGCTGAAAGCTGCTTTTTCTAACTCTGTTAAAACACGTAAAACGCCCACATTCAAGTTGGACACGGGTTTTGTTTGTGCAGTGAAGTGTAAAAAATATGTATCGGCTTCCTGCCATTTCGACAACTTTACAGCTACCGTTGTCAAAGGATGACTGAGAAAAACATTTTTTTTTCTCGTGTCTAACAGTTTACTTAAAAATAAACCAAAAAAAACATATTTACAATATGGCAATAATGTGAATACGTCATGGTATCTGAAAAAAATCGTTTATTAGAGAAAAAAAATCTAATAAGACTCGTAAATTCAAAAGTTTTTTCGTTGACATAAGAACGATAGGACACATTTTTGAGAAGGATGATACCACCCATTTTTCCCATAGCTAAAATAAAACCAATTAATTAATTAATTCGGAATGATTTGGTTTCGGATAAATCAAACTTCAAAATTACTGAGTGTCCTGATACCTATATACCCGTGAAAACGAATGGTTGCAAAAACCCCAGATTAAAGCACGAAAAAGAAGGTGAAATGGCAAACAGATTCTAGAAAAACTAGAGGTGAAAAATTCACAAAGCTTACATTGAGTAATATTGATTCGTGCATATTTGTTCGGAACTGCAGGTCTCAGCTATCTCTGTTTGTGTTTCATTTTGCTTTTCGCATTCGTAGTAACACTGATCCGCTTTCAACGGCTTATTGGTTCAGTTATATAACTTTCGACTTCAGAACCATGGTTTAATATTCATTCATCTTTGTCTAGTCTTTGTCACAATTATTAATGAATGGTAATTAAATGACCTCTCTCAAAGCCTGAGATACAGGATTTTCCTAGCTCAGGCACAAGAATTAGGTGTGTTCTGTGTGGATGTAAGACTTTTTATGCAAATTGTTATTCTTATGTTTTTTATTAATAAAGATTTATTTATGATTTATTATTATTAATTTGGTGTAGTGCGCAATAATCCGTCGAATTAACGCACTATTGTTTATGTTTCCACATGGTCTAGGATCAATTGGTTGTATAATTATGTTAGATGGTATACATTTATTTTTTTACGTTACTATACTAACTTTTTATTTACGTTACTGGTAAACATTTATTACATTCGTTGAAGTAAGTATATTTTTATTTTTTATACGCTTTTTTATATAAAAAAACAGAGCTTGTTTAATTTCATAATTTCTGAATATTTTTTCTTGTATTTTAATTTGTTATAGATCTTCGGGAACATTCCGACTACGTTTTGCGATAATGGTCCCGTTTTTAACGGTGCAGCAAATAACGTATTCGTTAAATTGGCCTGGATTTGAATATACGAAAACACACATTAGTCTAATTACATTATTGCCACTTAGACTGCAGTAGATCACGCTTATTTTTTTTTCTCTTTGTGATAATATTGGCATGTATCTTTTAATTAGACAGTCATGTCCGTTATATTCGATTTTGGTAGGATGCATGCAAAAATAAAACTCTGGTTTCGGCCGGAAATATTGTTTTTGTCCATTTCAGAACTATTCATAATGACAAACATGGAAGTAAAACAACACGCTCTTAATAAAACAAACAAACATAAAATAATGCCGTTCTTATTAAATCGTCCCCCGATTCACGTACAAATGCTGGATCTTTTCAATTTAAACGCTAGAAGTTTCCATCAGTATTCAATAAGGTTCGAGTCTCGTTCGAATAAAAGAAAGGCACAAAAGGCTACCTGCCGCCGTCAGATTGTCCGCCCGTCAGCAACTCCTACTGAGACGTGAATATCTTCTAAACTTTAATATTCTATAGAACATTTTTAACAGGAACGCTAAGAAAGATTTATCAATATTGAGCAGCGGTGAGGTCGATCTTTGAGTCATTTTCAAAATACATGTACATAGTTTAAGGGCTTTAATTAAAACAAAACTTAATTGATTCCTTTGTGTGACGATAGTTACCCATATCTCTTATATGAGTAACTTTGGTAACACTAAAGAAGCGATCGTAATTTTGTGTTCCTTTAACTATGTACATGTATTTTGAAAATGACTCCTTTATTGAGTAACAAATGTCTTAGGGTTCATTTCGGGTCTATTTTCTGTTCTTGCCACATGGTCGCATTGTTCAACCATTTCACTTGAAATTTTGCGAGGATTATTATACAGTTTTTAGATTTTTTCCCGAATAGCGGAGATATTAAATACTAAGGGAATTTTTTTACACAAATTGACCTAGTCCCAAACTAAGCAAAGCTTGTACTACTCGTATGGTTACTAGACGTCTATATAGATAACATCCATGACCTAGAGGAACAAATACTCGAATTCATCACAAATATGTGCCCTAGCCGGGATTCGAACCCAGGACCGCCGGCTCAGTAGGCCGGTGCAGTGTAGGCCGATATGGGATTGAAAACGTCAATTGATAATTTCATATATCAGCCATATTAAAAAATCTTCACGAGGTCTTTAGCTTACTGCTCCGCTACCAAGATAAGGACAATCCCTGACATGACTAAGTACTTGTAATTCCTTTTACGTTAAGGTACTTGTAATTCCTTTTACATGAATTCAGCAACTATTTCCATAGAAAGAGTCCTTGACCCGGTCCCGTCTGGGAAACGTGTGCGAAATATTCTTGAGTACAGCCTCCGATCGATAGAACAGCCTCAAGAGACACACGGTAGTGTGGAAGCCAAGATTTCAATCTTTACTATAATCCATAATTCCATTTTACAAAATTATTTTTTATTTTTTATTTACATAAGCATTCAATAGTGTTTAAATTTTTGCATATGAATAAGTTGTCATTGTTTGTCCTTTTCTCAGCCTGAAACACAGGATTATCCTAGTTCAGGCGCGTAGTATTATCGTCTAGTTATAAGTCTGTTTAGTCCGTAGTCATCACAGCTGTAATATGTTTTTTGAATAAATTTATTATTTATTTATTTACAAAGAAAACTACCGTGAGTCACAGACATAGAAAACGGGTTTACTCGCATCCTAGAAGTCGACAATCGCTTGACATGTTTCGAATCGGTACGCGATTCATCATCAGCAGAGCTTATCAAACATGTCTAGCGATATTCGACCTCTACGACGTGCGTAAACCCGTTTTGTATGTTATAATATCCGTAATTAAATTTTTCTAAATTTGTAATTATTATTATAATCTCATTATACTCAAAAAATGAGTATATGGAAATGTTATTTAAATTGTAATTGACATTGTTTTTATTTATACTCCAGTTTTGTACCTACATTAATTACATTATATATTGACAATACCTAAGTTACTTTTGACCTTATTCCTAATTATTGCCTTATTCGACTTTGTAATTTTCAGTGTTATTTTTACCGTGTTATTTTTTGTATTTTGACAATCCATTTAGGAGCTTCTTTAAAATTTTTATCAGTTTGTTTAAAATTTTGACATGTAATTATTTTACCTGTTTTATTATTAATTCCGTTGTTTTTATTATCAATGTTATCATATTTTATCTCTTAGTATTAATATATGCGACGATCATAGTACCTATAACCGCATGTAAATTGACTTAGTGCAATTTATATTGACATTTTATATTATGAAATAAACAAATCTAAATCTAAATCATAAAGTAAAGGCCCAAACTAATATTATTCCAGCAAAGATTACAATTAGTTGAGCCTCCAATGAAAACTACTACCTAAATTTAGTTCCTTGGCTCATTTTTTACATGATATTTTTCCATCTACCTACGTTTGGGACTTGGGACACACTCTAGCGCTTTTATTCGAAGCCTCTGTATAATCCGTCTCAAGACGTGAAAGAGATCATTGTGAGTAGAACACGCCTCAATAGAACCAAACTACCCGGCTTTGCATAGAAAGCGGGTATTATGCTACTATTATAAAATAAAATAAATAAATATCAAGGGACAATCTTACACAAATCGAACTAATCCCAAATTAAGCAAAGCTTGTAGGTACTATGAGTACTACGATGATATACATATTTATTATATAAATACATATAGATAGCATCCACGACCCAGGAACAAAGATTCGAGTTCATCACACAAATATTTGCCCTGTCCGGGATTCTAACCCAGGACCGCCGGCTCAGTAGGCAGGTTCACTACAAACTGCGCCAGCCGCGTCGTCGACACGGGGTTGAAAACGTTAATAATTTCATATATCAGCAATTTAAAAAAATCTTCGCGAGGTTCTCAGCTTACTGCTCCACTACTAAGACAAGGACAATTAATCTAGAAAATCTCTCTTCTGATATACGTGTCACACGCGGAACCGTAGCTCCGTGTTCTTAGCACCGGCGGTCCTAAGATCCCGTACTACACGGACACGTCAAAGATACGTAGTAGCCGTGTCTGCGTTCGGGTACGGAGCGGCGGATGTCGGCTCCGCTCGGGTATTGAATGAAAGCTTGTCAACCCGACAACGTCACGGACGGATCGGATCGTATCCGCGTGTAATTAAGAAACATAAGAACACGGAGCTACGTATCTTAATGACACGTGCCGAACGGTCCGGATCTCCGTTGCCGTGTAACCCGGCAACGGAGATCCGGCTACGGGTAAACGAAACACGCACACGACCGCGAGCCCTAATAAGGACCTCTCAGTTTGTATTTAGTTAAGGGTACAATTTAAATGCTCACCAAAATGGCTTTTATACCCCCAAAACTAAATACCAAATAAATTGAATTGCCTCCATTTAATATAAATTCACTCTATACAGTGCTCCCCAAATTAAATCATTTTGTATACCAAAATCGATATACATTACACCAGAATAATTTTATGTTGAGTCAGAATATCTTTTTGCTTCCCAAAATGGATTTTTTGCTCACCAAATATTGTTTTCATAAAACATCAAAATGATTACCAAAAAATATCTTTTTGCTTCCCAAAATGGATGTTTTGCTCACCAAAATGGATGTTTTGCTCACCAAAATGGATGTTTTGCTCACCAAATATTGTTTTCATAAATTAGTGTTTCAGCTAGGTATCCATATAATCCTGATCACCTTTCAGAGCAGATCCGACTCGGCCGGGTTAGGTTAGGTTAGTTTTTTTTTTTTATATCCCTAAAAAACGCTCCATAATGTGCGGTAGTCATTATTAGCGATGCTATATCAATTTGAAATTTTCTCCATACAAATCGTTTTATTTTCGATATTTTCCGACTGACCGAATTTTCCGACAAGATTTCAGATTCATATTTTTGAGCCCCGAGAGCCCCCCGATACCGAGTTTTAGCTGCCTAGCACCAATTTGAAATTTTTAATCGTTGTTTTTTCGGAATTTGATCGAATTTTCGGACAAGATTTCAGATTCATATTTTTGAACCCCGAGAGCCCCCCGATACCGAGTTTTAGCCGCCTAGCACCAATTTAGAAATTTTGAATCGTTTTTTTTTCGATATTTTCCGAATTTGACCGAATTTTCGGACAAGATTTCAGATTCATAATTTCGAGCCCCGAGAGCCCCCCGATACCGAGTTTAAGCCGCCTAGCACCAATTTGAAATTTTGAAAAAAAACATCGTTTTTTTTCGATATTTTCCGAATTTGACCGAATTTTCGGACAAGATTTCAGATTCATATTTTTGAGCCCCGAGAGCCCCCCGATACCGAGTTTTAGCCGCCTAGCACCAATTTGAAATTTTGAAAAAAAAAGTCGCCATCTTGAATTTTTTTTTCCACAAGTGTCTAACAACCAATCTTTAAAAACAAAACCTGCTTTTTGTCAAACCAGCCAGCTGTGTGAATGACCTTGTTGTTGAAACCAAAAAAAAGTTACTTTGCAGGCCTAGGCCTGAAAAGCAATATGAAATCCCTTTACAGTCTTCTCGAGTTGTTGCGCCCAAAAAGCGATACTTCCGAGCCTATTTTAAGGAACGTAAAGACATTTCATTGGATGTTTGAGAAAAAGCCATTTTGGTGAGCATTTAGTTTTTTGCCTCAGCAAAAATGACTAAAATGGAAGTAATAATATAAAATATTGGTGACATCCATTTAACAGTAATTTAGATTATTTGGTCTGAAATTAACTTTTTAGGTGTGCATATATTTTTATAGGATGTAAGAAAAAGAATTATTTGCTTTATTTATAGAATAATTTGGGGTACACTATTTGGTGAGCATTCATCCGTTTTGGTGAGCATTAAGAATTTATTGGTAGTAATTTATCAATATATTTGGTAGGCGTTTAATCTTATTTGGTAGGCGTTTAAACCTAAGCCTTTAGTTAAGTAGTTAGTAAGTAAGCATCACTGTGCACAATAATTGTAGGTAGTGTCAGAACGCGACGCCAACAAACTGTTTCACAGTTTGGCGCACTTTTAAACACACTGTTAAGTTTGTGTTAATATTAATATATAAATAAAAAATAAAAAAATTTGGCAAGTGCGAGTCCGACTCGCGCATGTAGGGTTCCGTACCTATATATATTTATATATAGGTATATAATCTATAACAAGTTTGTTGTATGGGAGCCCCCCTTAAATATTTATTTTATTTTATTTTTAGTATTTGTTGTTATAGCGGCAATAGAAATACATCATCTGTGAAAATTTCAACTGTCTAGCTATCACCGTTCTTGAGATACAGCCTGGTGACAGACGGACGGACGGACGGACGGACGGACGGACGGACGGACGGACAGCGAAGTCTCAGTAATAGGGTCCCGTTTTTACCCTTTGGGTACGGAACCCTAAAAAAGTTTGCGCCCAAACCCCGGTCGTGATTTGAGAGCTGACGGACTGTATATCTATCACATAAAACATAGTTACTACTACATACATAGTTACTAGTAAACTTATGTCACATAAAATGAAATAGGCCATAAGGGTCTCTTAATTTAAAAAAGAAGTATAAGAATATTTTTCGATTTTTAGAACGAGCGAGCGAAGTTTTAAAACATTTTTTAAAATAGCAAACAAAAATTACTAATTTCAATCATTTCGAAGTGGCAGACATTTGTTTTTTTTTTACTCTTAACCCATGTCCATATAAAAGATTACGAAAAAATTACTCCACTAAAAAATCTACAAACCTACTCACAAAATTTCATGAGAATCGGTTGAGAAATGTGGCCTGTCGGCAAGAACAGCCGGAAATTCGAACATCCAATCATCCAGATATACGAAATAAATATTGGCAAAGTAAAATAGAGACGCCTCGCTCGCTACGTTCGCTCGTGTCTTTTTAGTGACAATGGACCCTGTTATAGTGAGCGCAACTAAATTTTTTTCTTATACCTTCATAATAATATTATATTTTTTTTAGAAATAGCTGAAGTCTAGGAGCTAGCAAAACACCTTTAATATTTATTAAATCACTAAGTATATACAATTTTTTTTTTTATTAAAGCAGTAACGTCTGCTAACGTAAACTAGTTACTGCTTTAATAAAAAATAAGTAATTTGGGTGTAGCACATCGTTACTATCGATTCTCAACAAATTTGAGACGATGGTGCCGACGATAAAGTCTAAATATTTACGGTAGATGGCGCTACGATGCCACCCTAAGGCATGTCGAAGCAACTGGTTGAAAAATTCAATGACTCTGACATCTGATTCGGTGGTCCAATTGGGAGGACGCCAGTGTTGGCCGGGAAACCGTTGGAAACGCAGGTTCGAATCCTGTCCGAATCATTAAATTTTTCAATTTTCGCTTCATTTGTAAAACATTTATATACAATTTGTTCACTGTAGTTTACCCTACAAAACTTGTTCATGTCAAAAGCGGCTACAATAGTTTTGTGCAAGTTTTTAGAGACAACTAAAGAACAAGAAACTGTGTATAATGATTTAATAAATACCTACTGAGGGTGTTTTACCAGCTCCTGAACTCTTGCAATTACTGAAAATTTATCTGGTTTAGAAGATATAATACAAATTCCTAAGTGGCACTAGTTTCGCATTACCCGTCGCCTTAAGAGGGCGCCAACGCGTTGGCTAGCTCTCTCTCTCACTGAGCGTAAGCGTGAGCGAGATGGAAGTGGGCGCTCGGAAGCGCGGAAATCATGTTTTTTGAGTTGTGTCATAAACGTGTGCATTTTATATCGAAAATAGTTTTACAGTTTTTGAGAACTTATAATTGTGCATCTGTTAAGCTAAAAAAACATTGTTAGAAACGGAAGGGTTTTTAAGATCCAACCGAAAATATCTAAAAAAGGGTTATGTTTGAGAGATAAAAGTATCGAGAAAATTATTACCAATCGTGTTTTCACGTTGACAAGATTGAAGAAAAACTGTTTAAGTTTCTTATTTCCAAGGGACAGATTTTTTATCACTAGGGATGTTGAGATCTAGGATCATTCACCTGACAAATTGTGCATGGCTGGGATCTTAATACGATGGTGCACAAACTGTAAAAAAGTCACAGCAAATAACTTCCGCACAGATGCATGCAATGATGTCGTATGTGAATTAATGACTCGCAGAAAAATTCCATAAAATTCGTAAAAAGCTGGGAATATTTATTTTGAGGAATGATAAATATTCTGGTCTACTTGTTTTATTGAGTTAACTTGAGTAAACACGCAGAGAATACACATTTAGAATACCTATATTATATACTCACTGTTCCGGTCAAAATTTTATTCTAATTATTTTACTGTACAAGCAATTTACCATGGAACCCGCTTCCGCTGGATCTAAGATAAGCTTAATCTTTAGCTATTTTTATATTAAACTAAAATATATCACTATTGGTCTCTACCAAAACCTAATTATTCTATAATTCTGTGCTGTAGTCTTTCCTCATTAAGTCTTGCGTCAGCTTTGATATTCTTTCCATTCTTCCTTTTTGTATGTGTATGACCTTCTTTCTGTAATATTTGCATGAAATTTATTTGTTACTACCTACTCATTTTATTGAAATTTTTTCTGACCACCATTTTCTGTTTCATTTTGTTTTCTCCGCTCCCGGTCGTCTGGAAGAGATCGCTTAATTTATGATTGTTTAATTTATGATTTCTCATTTTAATACTTTTTTTGTTGGTGTGCAATAAAGTAGGTATAGGTTATTGCGGGCTCATTTTCCGCAACTCGACGCCTTAAAATGCGCCTATTTTGCGATAACCTATACCTACCTGTTCAATAAAGTTATGTTGTACTTATTGTAGATTTTGAAACCGTATTAGCGATTGTAAATCGTAGGTTCTTATTAAGTAATAAAACGTGAAATTATAACAGCAAAAACCTCGTTGGATTTGAATCCAACAATTTTATCAACTTCGAGAAAAAATCGGATCCACAAAGGCCGTAAAACTGATCCGCGGAACAAAAGGTTGCGAAAGACACACAAAAGGTTTTCGGGACTTCAGTCGGATTAGAACCTCGGCAATATCGCGGGAGGCTGATCGGGAGGATTATATCCGGCTCCGAACTGAAATGTTAATTCATTAATATTCAGATAAGTCCGAATATCTTTCGGTCTCATTAATGGCGACGTATTTGATGTGGTTTGTTCTTTTTATGACCTGATGTGTGTTTTTCGCAAAGCCTGATGATCAGAACTTCGTTCAATATATGGCAATTCTAAACTGATTGAGTTTCGTTCGGCTTTCATCTCAACAGCGGTCTCCGCTTGTGAAACGTTAGTGGGCACAAATTTATAGGTCAGACGTAATTTTTGATGTTTGACGATTGTCGTTTTGACCATAACGCGGTCACAGCCACTTTTGCGAAAAGATAAAATTTAATATGGACGAAAGTGGTTTTGAATTTTAATCTAGAAAATATTCGTGAATATGATCGATGTTTACCTTCAATATAATAAGATGAAATGTAATGTAATAATCAATTTTATTCTAAACGGCTACGTTCACACGTTCGTTACACTTGTATAAGTTTGTGCCCGCCAACGATTCCCAAATCGAGACCGCGGTTGAGATGTCGGGCCAAAACACAATAACTTCGTGCCACGATGCGCCGTCGTCGTGTCGTGGAAATGCATAAATCCAAAATGAACTTTATTTTCATGTGACAAGATACAAAATTAAAATTCATTTTACAATCAATGTCCTATCTTGTGTTTTGGCTCTAAGCGGAAAGAAACTCAATCAGTTTAGAATATCCATATTTTTGAACGAAGTTCTGATTATCAGTATTTGCAAAGGACACACAAAAAGTCTTCGGGAATTCAGACGGATTAGAGCATCCATAGGAATGCAATCCTTGTCTCAAATGGAGTAAATACGTATACTCATACATGTATCTCTTCTGACCCTTTTTATACGCGAAATAAATCTTCCCGACTCATGTGTACCCACGCACCGGATAATTTGCATGTGTTTGTTTTCCCTGTTGGCCTCGTATGAGCCAGGTTATCCAATTTCCTGGCTTACCTAAATTGTGTTACTTATTTGTATTAGGATTGTGAAGTACAGTTATAAACCTGAATTCATAATTTGAAATACCCCAGACATAAGTAAAAGTATCAGTGGTTTTCATGAGACCCTCATTCAATAGAAGATAAGTAACTAAGATAGAAAATGCTACTAAAACAGCCTAAAACTGAACATAAATGGGCCAATTTTTATTTAGTTGACGATTTATTTATTTTTTGCACACAAATACAACATTTTGAATTATTAGCCTCAATATTGGCTGATAATAATATAATATACCTACAATTTAGCTTCCCTATTATGTTTTGTATTGGATTTAGCTATATAACTACACTGAGACTTGAGTTCTTAATAACGTGTTCTTTCTTTTACTCACTCAAGAACTTCGTCATTAATTCTTTATTCAGTCCAGTATTTTTTCTCAATTTAGAAAACACCATAAAAACAATTGAAGAATAAAACGTTGTAAGTATTTAATTATTGAACGAACTTCAAGACACGTTTCTCTTCTAGATAGATACAGCGAAATGATTTTCAAGTGAACCGAAAGCATTAGCTTTTTATAACTCCAGTGCCTGCCTGAAAGACCTAAGATTCAATAAAATATTCAACTTCATTGCCACTTTTACAAAGGCTTTACAGTTATTTCATAATATTGCATTTGAATCGTTCAACTGCAGATCTCAAAGGAACTGAAAAGAGTTGCAAAAGTAGGTACTTTATTGAATACTGCAAGACCATTTTAAAGAGCAGTTTTTAAAAGTACCTAGGTACTTTATTGAATACTGTAAGACCATTTTAAAGAGCAGTTTTTAAAAGTACCTAGGTACTTTATTGAATACTGCAAGACATTCATCGTTTTTAGGGTTGGGGTGTAGCAAAAGGTGGCGCATAATTATGAAACATATGTTTTATTATTATCTCGAATAGAATAGGTATCCTAAAATAAATGTTATTTAGTAGAAATTTTATAAAATGCACTCCTTCAAATTAGATCACGTATTTGACAGCTACAATGTCTCAAATCGACCCACGTTAAACATTATAATGTCCCTCTTTTTGCATAAATATGATTTAAGGTTTTAGGTTCTTAGGCACTGGTCCCACCAAGGGTGAGGAAGTGATTAACTGTCGACAATTTTCTCGCTCAAGAAACGAACATAAGATATAGTCCCGTGTCGGTAAAAGAGACACATATTATATAATTATTATTAATAGTTGATCGCTGGCTGTTCATACTGCCCAGCGATAAAAAATAGAGATCAGTACTCGCTTGGAGATCAGAACTCACGCTGAGAGACCAATTAGTGGTCATTTTACTATAGTTTTCGTCCATAGTTACTTAAAACAGACTTCTAATACCGTTGTATCTCGCGTGCATGACTGCTTGCTAGGCCGGTCCGCTCGAACGAGTGCTGCGAATAATCGCCCGTAGGCCCCCTAGTACTCGAACACTCGCTTATAGCCGAGCGACAAAACTATCGGACCTACATACTCGCTTCTCGCTGCTCGCCAACTCTTCTAGTTTACAGTTCTTATCGGTTCTCGCTCGTCGTCGGTGGGACCAGTGCCTTAACAGAGTCGCCAGAGGCACCTCATAAATCGCCTTTATAGTTGCTTTTAGTTATTACTCTTAATTGCCTGCGAGGCCTAACTGGCGTCTGGTCTAGTCTGATAGTAGGAACGACGACAACAACGCTTCCTAGTGGTATGTTTATTACAAACCCGTGATATAACACTTCGAACACGCGTAACACGTCGCTGTTGAAAAATGTGACCTAGTTTAGTTACTTATATTTTTATAATTTTGTATTTGATATGTATTTATGTTAGTTTTAAGGTATGTATCTATGGGCCACAGTTGCCTGAAATAAATGTTTTCATTCATTCATTCATTCATATAACAGAAATATGGCCGTTCAAAAATGATGATTGTTTTAGACATTTTTCTCTATGATCAAAATAAATTCTTAACATAATTATTAGTGTTACTAATTAGAACAGTGCTATTGCAATTTATTATTATAAATTTGAAACCTACAGTTTGATTTTCTCATTGATAATTTTTGTTTCAAAATACTACTCGAAATTGTCAAATTATACCGATTCGAAACATGTCGAGTGATAGATAGATAAAATATATAGAATACTCTTTATTGCACACCTCAAGAAGAAAGAAATACAAATACAGATAAAATACGAGTAATCTATTGCATCCAGAAAACACAAAATATATGTAGTCCTCCAACTGTAAAAGAAAAATGTAATTTTATGTATAAAATATACTTACTGTTTTGCTAAACAGCTGACACTGACATTCATAAGTGTATTGTAATTATGCCTAAATTGAAGAAAAAAACGCTTTGACTTTGACTTAAATAACACTTATCATTAAGTACAATAAAGACAACCTTTCGGTAGCGGTTTAATATAAATGAAATGAGTAGGCGATGCAAAAAGTAATCAAGAATACTACTGAAAAATTATTGAAATCTACTAAAACCTATGATAATATATATTGATACGTAAACATACATGAAAATATACATAAATAAACATATAACTAAATATATACTCGATATTAGTGATATTCGACTTTGCGACATTTCGTATGTATTTCAAATTGAATTATGCCCAATTAAGCATCACTTTAACTAAGTACCATAAGCAGATAATATAACTAATTCACGGCTTGAATACCAAACTCGTGTACATTCATTAGTATTAAATTCCTAAAGGGGTAACGCTTCCGTGTTGGTTTGGTGCGACAAAATTGCAAATCACATACATAGAAAGGCACTTTAAGGCCTTTGTCGAATTAAGGTGGGCGGTGTACACGCTAGGATAGGGGAGGGCTTAAGGCAAAAGCGAATGAGTAGAAAATGTTTGCTTCAGTGAATCATCCGCATATCCCGGAATTACTTCTGACAGTAGGTGTCAGATCATACATGCCCCGAAAATCCTGGGGTATGATCATCAGTCGATAAACGTTACGAACCGCAGGACCTGTCCATCTAACTATCCAATGAATTTACTCTCAACTTATTTTTTTTTATCCTAGCGGTTCCCTTGACCACTAAATAAATAAATATGGGACAGCCACACAAATCGATCTATTCGAAAGTTAAGCTCTAAAGTAGGCTTTTGTTATGGGTACTTGTCTAGTAATTTATTTGAGATTGGTTTGTATTTAGGGATTCGTAGTTACACTCAGGTCATCTCTCTCTATCTTTGGGGTCCCTTGTGTAGTAGCATCTGCAGCGGATAACCGGCCTCTGTCCAGCGCGGTCCGTTAGTGAACGCACAGAACAGGGCCCTAATTCCTTATCATCATCATCATCATTTCAGCCATAGGACGTCCACTGCTGGACACAGGCCTCCTCAATTGACTTCATTCCTTATAATGTCAACCAATTTGATTCCTAGGCCATTTCGTACCTGGTCACAGTGAACGCCAATATGAAAGCTGCTGGAGATCTCATATCATTGTCATTGTGATAAGGTTCTATCCTAGAAATCAAATTGGTTGACATCTGTCTAACATCTGGGAAAGATTTCCAATCTGACGATATAACTAGTAGGTATATCGCGATTTCGATGGTGATATATCCCTTATTGGGCGATATCTCAAAGAACACTCGAGCCTTATTTGGCGATATCTCAAGGAACACTCGAATTAGCCCTAGTTTTTTCTATAAAGTCGCTACTTCTTGCTATTGGCGGCACACTCGTAGTTTCCATGCCCCGCCCACGCTGTTATGGCAACACTGAAATGTAGATTAAACAGAAAATAGTGTGATATCGGGGCACCGACGCAGCATAATTTATCAAATTGGACTGTTTATGAATTGGAACTCTATTATTTGGAAGCTGACCTAAATAAGTTTATTTTGTACTTTTACTGAACGGCTTTTAATAAAACGGACTCAAGCTGTAGATTTATTATGAAGTATTTGATGTCTTTGAAAATTGTCTATAATCGTTTAGAATGAACTCCATAGCAATTGGTGTAACTGAAATTTTGATCTGTTATTATATAAATATCAATCATTGGGATATTTACTTTTGTTTCGTATAGTTTTCATTTAAATATGAGTATGATTGATCGAAATCATGCAGTCCAAATCGATGTGACGTGAATTCACGTTCCTTCTGTTTTTTTCTTTGTTTATATAATGTTATTTTTTCGTGATTTTTATTTTACTTATAGTACTAATTCTGTCAATAAATTGCGGTAGCTAGGCCTACTTGAATAAAGAATATTTTGACTTGACACAGATATGAGAGACTTAAACATTCCACCTCTTATCCAATGTATAGTAGACATTTTGTTTGTTTTTGCCACTTGCTAATAGACGTTTTCCTTTATTTCCAGAGTGGAGGCGTCATGTTCTCACCGTTGGGTCGCTTGCGGGTGGCACAGGCGGTCAGAAAACAGGTAATATCTTTTGAATAGTTTCTATTGCACATCATTATTGCGAGACTGATGGTGATAATCATAATCACATCGTTATCATCAACAAAATCTTCTTAAGCATCGGATTCGAATGCTTTGTGAATATACTGCATATTGCCAACCATGGGGCCTATGATGGTTCCGTTTATCACGTGATAAATAAGTGAGAAAGCATCGATCACTCACACTCGCATGTTGTTAAAACGTGGCGGATGCTTTCTCACTTATTTATCGCATGATAAAAGCAACCATCGTACGCAGCAGGCCCACAGGCCCGTCTATTTACCCAATATAAACCTTAAACCTTTGTTCGATAAGTCTTTCAAAATAGCTGGTTGACAATATACTAAAATTTCAGCCGTTAAAAATAGAAATTAAATCTTCGGCCGGTCTTCCGGAATCTGTAGCTTTATTTTTTATTTTATTTGATCCATTAACGGTTGCGTTTCATTGATTTAAACTAACACGATTTTCACACATTTATATAACTAAACGGGACTTAATCTCGTTCAAAAACTGTTTTCGAATGCTTGCTTGATAATTGTTGCGTTTTTATTATACGGCCAAAATTCCAAAAGTCCTGTATTGTATGTCAATGTTCTATGTTGATGTGATGAAAGCAAGGCTCTGATTAGAGTGTTACGGCTCTGATTGCTGAAGTTTGCGTCTAAAGACGGTCGAGCGCGTCGGCCTCGGCCGTCCCATTACATGTAGTGCTTCCTCGGTCACTCCCATCCGTGGACTTGATGGTAATCCAACCGAAATAGGCCGGGTTTAATTATAATGACAAATATCTCGTGAAATCGTATCTACATTTTCGGTTTTCGCGGATGTCCCTCATTCGAATTATGACAAGCTAAACAAATTATATCGCGTGGTTTCAATACTTAAGTCTCCTAACGTCTCTGAACCTATTGCGGCTTGTCTTGATCTGATGTTTTTTTTTTGATATCCCACACATAGAACATAATAGAATCATCCTCCTAGCCTTTGTCCCATTTTTTGAGAATGAATTCTCAATCGGGGTCGGCTACCTAAATCCCAAGATGTGGCGTAGGCACTAGTTTTTACGAAAGCGACTGCCATCTGACCTTCCAACCCAGAGGGGAAACTAGGCCTTTTTGGGCTTAGGTGGTTTCCTCACGATGTTTTTCCTTCACCGAAAAGCGAGTGGTAAATATCAAATGACATTCCGTACATAAGTTCCGAAAAACTCATTGGTACGGGCCGGGCTCGAACCCACGACCTCCGGATTGAAAGTCGCATGCCCCAACCACTAGGCTACCACCGCTCAATTATACGTCGCAACATAGAACATAATAGAATACATCATTAATGATCATAATATATCAAAATATATCGAATGGAAAGTTTCGTGAGGTTCGTTGATTCCAGATGCCGTATGTTCTGAAGCAGTTGTAAATCTGATTTATGAAAATGCCCGAAAAAAGGGGTGTTATAAGTTTAACAATTGTATCTGTGTGTCTGTCTGTGGCGTAGCTCCCAATGGATGGACCAATTTTGCGTGCCTTATTTTAATCGAAATACTTGCCCGTCGAGATGGTTTTTAGCTATGTTTGGTGTAAATAGAACCAGAAGTATCAATTCCAAATTTTGTGTTAATATTAATTTTTAGTAGCATTTTTGATATCACTTAATTAATGAGGGTCTCACGATGACCAGCTACGTGTGTCGGAAGTATTTCATAAGTATTTTAGTTATTGCTTTAGGAATACCCAAGCAATTATGAATCGTACCTTAAGCCTAGCATCCAATCTCAACTTCTAACCTCCCGATAAAATTCCAGAACCTACTCCTCAAACATTCAGCCGCATCGACCGGCGCCGAAATAGCTTACTCAACGCATTATTATTTCAGGGAGCGACAGCCCATTTGCGAAAGGTCGCCGGTTTGATGCCCTGTTTTATTAATGTGGGTCCTTATTGATGTGGTGTTATTAGCATTCTTGTTTTGGATGAGGTCAGGGCTATTGTAATGGAAGCATTAGGGATATTTTAATCCGTTATATTTTCGTTATCAACCTGTTTCAAATTTGATGCCAATGTACACTAAAAAAAGGAGTTCGGAGGATGATGTTAATGTATTACCTGTGGTATTAGTCAAATAAATTGTATGAGTTACAAAGACAGGATCTTTTACTTAAATTATAATGTCACTTTGTTATTATCTCCATGGTGCCAAGTGAAGGTACAAAATGATAAACAAAATACTCAGTAAAGGGTTCTTTTGAGAATTTTTACGTTTAAGGTTTAAGTAAATTTTGACGTAAGCAAAATATATTTTTCACCCAGGCATAACCGTAGGGAATACGAAGTGACAAGCTGACAAGTACAAGTCGAACATTTGATTCTGTCACTTTTAAATTGTATTTTTTTATTTATAGTCAAAATAAAACATTTATGTATCCATTTTTGTTTATGTAGGCTTAAAAGGTTTCAATGCTAAAGAAAACGTGACCCTGCTACGAATAGCCTTCGCGAATTTCATGAATAATACAGATTTAAAATAATCAATCAACTCTGGGAGCATTTTTAAAGAGATCTTAACTTAATGCCAAATTAAGAAAGTACTGAGCTTTTTCATATTCTTCGTGATTATTTCTCTTTCTTTTGTTCACAATCAATATTTAGATTTTATAAGGCCGCCTGTTGTCTACAGCTGTTTTCTATTGTTGTGTTTTTACGTTTCTGGAATAAATGTATTTCAGTGTGCAATAAAGTATATTTGTATTGTAGATTCCATGCCATATAAAAGTGTATTAGGTTGTATTAGTGACTAAATATGTTTAAAAAAACAACCATGTGTCGATATGAAAAGCACTCCACTTTGTACGATAAAATCAGTAGAAATTCGCATCAAATCTGCATCTGAAATTTCGAAAATCATGTCACATATCGAATGTTCTGTTTTTTTTTCTCTAGTCTGTGTGCATGTGTTCTCGAATGCATAAAGGTCATCCCGCCGTCTCCTTTTCTTAAAATTATGTTTCTTTTATTTCAATTCCAGATGAGTCAGCTTCCGACGCTAGGATCCGAGGCTCCATTGCCAGCTCCACTGTGCTACCAGCTGCTCTGTCCTCCTCTGGCGCCACTCCCTGCGTGCGCGCCGTGCGAGCTCCGCCCACCGCCGTATGCCGTGTACCCAATGCCGTTTGATAGTAAGTGAATCTTAACTGTCCTAGCCTAAAACCTATCTAGATAAATGTAGAAAAATAAACCTTGTATGACGTGCAGCCCCACGTTGGGCGCCAAAATAGAGTAACTTGAAAATTTAACTGTTTGTTTTCGGAGAAAGATTTTTCTTACTTATGTAGCTAAATATAATTCTGCCCTTTATTATCCAACTCTTCGTTGTTGGTGCCTCCGTCGTTATGTGTATCGCGCCAACAGCCCTAATTAACTACTATACGCACAATAGGAAGAGAGAAAGAAAAATAAGTGAGAGGAATACGAGTACACGAGTATATAAAGAGGAGAAAAAATAGAAAAAAATACGTAGTTTAAAACTAAACATCTAAATAAAAAAAGGCCCCGGTATCATTATACCTAAAAGTCTGACAAAATTTCCACGCTGAATCGCAATGCTAATGCAAACGCTTTACAAGATTACGAAATAGGCTAAAGCGGTCCGGTAGATGGATTGACTCTGAATTTGTATATTTAACGATTTAAATATTTTTGACGATGGAAAATTGGCAAACAATTGACTAATATGATGATCTTTCCAGCAACCCCAGCCATCTACGGCCCGCCGACCCAGTACGCTCTCGTACCGGCTCCATACAGCGCATGTTGCGAGCCATCTTGCTGCGCCCCCCTAGACAAGCAGCCGCGCGTGCCCCCGCCGCCCCTTCACCCGGCCTACATCTACTGAGTTAACCCATTTCACTGAGGCGCTTGTAGTAGGAGCTAGATGCCGACGTTTCAACCCATAAAACGTTCACTGCTGAATAAAGATTCAAATTCAGGTTCAAATTAGAAGAGATTACAGATGGTCTTAAACTTATGCAAAACGACATGTTTAGGAAAACTACAACCTTATGTGAAGCCTCCTGGCACTAACAGTTAATAAAGTGTTTTTTATTCGCCATAGGGCACGGTCGTATCGTCCTATTTGTAAAAGTCTAATTCAGCTAGCGAGAAAACGAAAGTTTTTGTGTCTATGGTGTGCGTAATTTGCTTATGTTGATTAAAACAATGTGTTTTGGAAAGTATGTATAAATATACCAAAAGAAAATAAACAAAAATCCTCATATGTAATCTTTCGATGAACGTCACGTTTACTGATGAGAATGATCCGAAGAAAGTTGACGTGAAAAGTGATCACGATAAAAAAACTTAAAGGAAATAATGGTATTTGAAAGGACCCCGCAGCAACCTTAGGGAAAAAAATAATCAGGGGAGTTAGATCTACATCATACTAAAATTTATTGAGATTTGACTGAAACCACTTTTTCCCTAAGTTTGCTGCGGGGCCCTTTATTAATAAGGAATGTGATTGTGTCAAAAATCATCAATACGATAGTTTAAAGCAGTGCAACAAACCAACATTTGATAATTAAAATATAATCGCTAGTCGAAATTCTTGAGACGTTGAACCGGCAATGAAAAGGTATTGCGTTCGAAGCCCGGCTCAGAACATGAGGTAAAACTATATTTTTTCGGGATTGATTATTGCATCGATATTTCAATAAAACCACATAAAACTAATCAATAAAGCGGCATCTAGCTTTTCTTTTCCATTGCAAATGGCTTCAACCATTTCAAGCAATTTTGTGATTTTCCCACCGGACTTAACAACTTAATTTGGTTCAGATTAGATTTCATTTAGTGATGTTCCTTTACTCAAGTCTTCCAATCATCACCATGCTCAAAGCTGTCTCATTCATTATATTCAACTTCCTTTTATAATTGTGTAATACTCGGTTGTCAATGAACATTGATTGAAAAGTAAGGAACGTCTAAAAGTGATGCAAGAAGTGTTCAATTAGACTTTTGTCTAATCGGGTGTGTTGTTTTTGACGATTTTGTCTTAGAGCGTCTATCTCTTACTTACGTTGATAATGGCGTAGTTTAGCTTCAGTTAGATGTAAGAGTGAATTGGTTTCACGAGCTATCATTATTATTATACATCTATAGATGCGTCAAATCAAATGCTTTAGTCGAAAAGAAATAGAATAAGTTGATCGTCGAAACCTTGACGTTGAACAGAGGTCTTTTTTGTGAGATTTATGTGAAATGTAAATTCTGAAAATATTCTTACTTAATCTTTGGTCACTTATCAAATCTCTTGTCTTGGTGTTGTGGCTTCATATCGCTATCAGAAGCTATATCTGTATTGTTGTCTCGTATAATTTATCTAGGTACAGTCGCGTTAAGAAATGTATGAGCATAAATTTTATCATAAATATATTAATTCGCTTCTATCGTTTACAACATAAAGGCGTGTTCACATATTTTTGATCGAATTATTGCCCTTAAATTTAAGAACTAGACTGTACACTACAAAATTCCGAAGTTTAATTTGTCCGAATGCATCATTCCGAAAACCAAGTTTTGATGAAATAATTTGATATTTTTTTAAAGTCATATAACCCTAACCTCACCTAATTACGTATTTTGAGTAACATACAGCAAATATGATCGATTGGCGTGATAGCTTTCGGTATTACGAAAATTCAGAACGATGATGGATTCGCATAAACGAAGTTTCGGAATTTTTGGATGTTCGGAATTTATCTTCATAAATTCGATCTTCATTATATGAATGTGATCGAATAATCAAGAGACCATGTCTGTGGTTTGAAACATCTATAGAAATATTTGTTAGTGTAAGAATGTGCGCGATAAGCACAACGAATTAAGCACAAAGATAAGTTGCTAGTTTAGAAGAAAAGAAAAAGACAGATTTGTTACTGCTTGTTATCCTTTTAAAGGAGTTTGGTTTACCCTAGTATAAGATTGTTTTCGGATTCCCATACCTAGGACAGAGATAAATATTTTTTAAATATTTAGTTTTTAATGTTACTGTTGAAAGAAGTCTGGGGTCCAAAATGTGATAAGGGGCTATCGGTTTTAGATCACCAACGACTACCGGCATGAATTTATGAACTGACTTAATAACTCTAAATGGTGATTCTAAAGTCTATATTCCTTCACCCAATTTTTTAATTGTGTTGGAAAATTTTAGGCATATTATTGATAATAATCCTGCAATAAGTAATAGTAATGTTATAGGCGAAATCGCTACACAATTTGATAATAACAGAGAAGACGCATGTTCTCTGGTTATACTAGAATCGATAACATGATGATGATTGCTTTAACCGACACTTCTACAATATGCTAGAGCATAAACCTGTTTCGTCATGCTAGCGATTCTGAAAACCACTTTTTTAATTGTTAAGTTTAAACCTTTTAAAAGACAATCAATAAAGCATGAAGAATGTGATAATGGGATCTTTCTAGACATAGTTGTGTTTCTTATAGACTTATATAGTATCCAATTAAAAAAGAAAAAAAACTAAATTTTATTTGTTGCGAGGATAATAGGACCAAGTATCCGAAATTTCATGTTGCTTTTGAATGAAATGAATACCTAAATCAAAGTCTATACGTAACGTTGTACGTGAATGTTAATCATTTGGATGTTGTATTTTCTCACTATATAATGGCTGTTTGCCATTTGGCATACTTAAAAAAATAATAGAAATTATCAAAACCTATGCACGAATTTCAGGCAAGGTGGTATTTATTTAAACAAAAAATGTGGTTAAGTTACTCGATAAGGGACAAAAATAGTTTCGAAATATTGTGGAAGTAGCAAACGTTCACCAAAGTATGTCAAAAGGCCAGCCCCTAGTTTTAAGGCTTTATCTCAATTACTATATTATGATACCTCGACATCATATACGACTAGTGTAACCAAAAATGCTGTCAATTTATCATCTTTTTACAAACTATTACTGTTAGTTATAAATTTAGAGTTAATCGCGATGCTTCACTGCTCAAGACGTACTTTATGTAACTCTGCTTGTGAATTATGTTCCTTTGAATTTAGTTCGTTTACAGTAAGAAGTCTAATTCCGTTGAATATGTCAACATCATGTGTCAAAATCAATTTTAGATGATCTTTTTGTTAATTTCCATCTTTATGTTGGTCTTTGGCACATCGATGATGTATATCTTTACAGTCGTTTACTCAAGTACAAGAATTTTTAAATCTAACATAGTATATTTAAATATCTTTATCACTATCAACGCTTGTACCAACGTTACGTGGCCTAGTGTCTTTACTGCCTAACATATCGGAAGTAATAAATCAGTATGCTATAGTTATTTATTTTATATAACTTGTATATAATCTCTCGCTAGATCGTATAGGTGTGAAATTAAACGATGTAATTTAGACAATATTAATGTAAAATCAAATAGATTATTTAAATATAGTAAAGTGTACTCGATATCTATGTGTAAGTCATGTCTTAAGTAATTGGCTTAGTGAAATGTTGTGATTTTGAGATCAAATTCACTAACTCTTAACTAACTAGTTGATAGTTAAATTAGTCATGTTATTTTTGTTCTAATTGTAGCGGTGTATGATTTAGATTCCAGTGTAGGTGTATTGACATGTGTGTAGCGTACGATAGCTTGCCTGAAATAGTGGACGCTATCGGTTGACTTCACGAACCATTTTGTATAAACCTTCCGTCCTGAGCTCAATCGGTTTAGGATCAGTTGTAACTTACATTTCACTAAACTATTAATAAATAATTTCTTGTCATTTTTGTGTCCTCAATAGTTTCGAATTTATCACTGTATTTTAACAATTTGGCTTTGACAACTCAAGTCTTTTAATACTACAACTACTACTTATATGTATGTTTTCTCCATTTTGATTGTTATGAATATGTCTACATCAATTCCTATAGTTTTAAATGTCCGCCGCAACTGTCCTAAAATCGCTTCAATGTTTTAAAATCGTTGTGCTCTCGGGCAAATCCGTCTCCACTTCATAGTTATTGTAATGTACAGGGACGATGACAATACAGTTGCGTTTGGTGTGCTTGTTTTGAAAAATTCTCAAATTGCCAGAATGAATGGATTTCATGTTTGTAAACAGTTCGGAAGTTGCTGCTATTGGTGAGTAAATCAATGTCGAATATGGTATTTCATTGTAACCTCTACATCTGAAGAAATGAAGTTTAGATTAAATTCAATATGACATCCAGAAAATTTACGAGAATAAAAAAAATCTATTTAAACTTTAAAATTTGCTAAAAATCATTTCTATGTTTGCGAGGATGTTATATTTACCGATAACTTCTATTTGTGTAAATACTGTGTTTCAAAATTAATATTTCTCAAATGATTTGATTTTCTCACTGAGAGCATGGCGAATTGATTATATTATCAAGTGATAATGATTCGACTGGTTCTTGTGTTTGAAAAGAAGTAGCTGCAGTTCATCTCCTCGGTGTCCGTCTTTGTTGTGGTGACATAGATCCTCAAATAGTTAGAATAGAATCTTATAGGATTTCTACCCGCTGCTAAAAACATATGAGACCAGTATATGCTTAGTTTTGATTAAAGCATGTATAGACTAAGAAAATATCATTCGTATAAGGAAAAAGTCCAAAAATACATGATTTTGGAATTTTATGTTAACATGTGTTTTGCATATTTTCGAATAGTATTTGTTGTTTGTTAAAAGTGAGATTATGAAATTAATATTGAATCAAAACATTATAATGTCAAATTACAGGTCTCTTTACTATGTTAATGTACACTTTTGTATAGTTTACCTTTAGACTTTTAACGACGTTTACTCTTATAGATGTAGTATTATGATTATGAGACTCACATTTTTCAACAGTTATATTTTATAGTCAAACTATTTTTCAATTGTTGTCTAATAAATTCATAGTGCTCTTGTAGCTCTACCGAGTCGTAAGAAAGTACCTATTGCGTATGTTTGCCCCAAGCTCCGAATGTGGTAAAACAAATTTCATGTAAAACGTGACTATGAGTCAAAAATACAGGAGTTGTAACTATTAATAGTCATAATCTCACTGCATCCCAAACACATTTTGGAAACCTTTACAAGTTTTTACGTAGTCCAATATTTGTTTCCGATAGTGCTACCTTTAGATGTACAATACCAGTGACAGACTCCATCAATAATAAACAGTATGAGCTTCTTAATAGTGAAAATGGAATATCAACTTCCAGCGCCTCAGAATTTAGAATCTTCAGATGTTATAATTTTTCAAGTAGGTACTTCATCTGTGGAGTATTTGACATATTGTATTCCCACATATTTAAAAATTTTGATTTATCTTAAGCGTCTGTAGTTCGTTTTTACTTATTTATTACATCTGAAGATAATTTACTAAAAATACCCTAGGACAGTGGAACAAAAAAATAGAAAATACTGATATTACTGATAGTGTCTGATTACTTATGACTAGTCAATCTTCTCGGTAACAGTGACTATTTACTAGAAATTCGCAAGTTCTAAAATGACAAGTACCAAGGCTCCTTACTTGGTACTCGTATAAGATGGAAGTAAGGCTAGCACCAAGGAAGTTTGTGCCATTGTCAGAGTAGATCAGAGCATTTGGCTGGTATATTTGTATTGTTTGTTAATTATTATTAGTAATGCCTAAATAGTCACTAATAGCGACAAGTGTAGTCTAGCCGTAATTCCGTTTGTGATAGTGTTAAATTCATAGCAATACATACTTTAATTGTTGACTACTTTTAAGGCTCATTCGCTACGCAAAGCTTTTTGACCATTAGTCATTTAAAGTACTTATACAACGCACGATCAGCTATCTCTTTCTATCATTGTAGTGTCTGTGTAATTTATTATACTATACGAATGTTAGAACGTGATTCTAAATGAATAATAGTTAAGTTATGAGATTTAACTAATTTTTAATGGATTCATAATTTTGTCTCTATAATAATAAGAGTCGTATATAATTCATAGCAGAGTTAAAATATCTTATTATTTTAAGGTTTTAAGTCGAATTAAACTCTGGAAATACAGATTGCACTACAACGGAAAGGTACGGAATAGTTATTCATCGCATTTTTGCACGTTTAGTTAATTTCTTGTGCAATTGTATTTTAAGGGTCGAGACATTAATTTCTCTTCCACTACATTGTTTCAATTCAAAGTTAAACTAATTATGGTATCAATTTCATCTGGACTAAATGGTCTTATTATTGTGTGGTCACAAATTCGATGAACTAAAAGAGGGTAGAAATAGGTACTCACTTTTTGATGCTGAAGATAATAAATATTCACATTAATATACCTGTGGTTATAATACTAGGCTACTGGCAATATAACGAAAAAATTCAACAACACACATATATAATTATATCAAAAATGTTATACATTAAAAATCATTATTGTTTCGCTACGCACATAATAAATAATAAAACATTTGTAATAAGACACGTATAATTAGAATAAGACAACAAGAAAGAAAAGTATTTTTGTCTTATATATAGGCAGAACGTATTGGAATGTAATTACACCATTGTATCATCGAATGTTCTTGTTGATTGTTATATTATAATAATATTATTATTGTCTAGTTATTAATGTATGTGATATTGTTATTGGAATAATAGATATTTTAAATGCTAATAATTAAATAAACTATTATCCTTCTTGTTGACTTTTGTGTGTTATAGGATAAGTTTCTTAAGTCTTTAGTGTAAGGAAATAATATAAATGTGGATGGAAATCCCATAGGCATATAAAAGTCTTTACGTATATGAAATCTATTTAATGCTTGATGTATTTTTCTTTCAGAAAGGATGTAATTGAAAATTATCACAGGCGCTAGAAAATGCATAAAACATTAAATTATTATTAGTGTTAAAATCTCGTATTTTGAAATTTTTTATGCGATATTATTTTTTATTGTTTATCGGCATGCGATAAATGCGGAATTTCCTTGAAAATAAAAAAAAACTGCCACTTCTTTTAGATATCTTAATAGATAAAATATATATTATGATTATATAGGATCATGTAAGCATTATTATACCTGTCATGCCTTTAATATTCTCTCAATAGACAATACGCCTATAGATTATAAAATATATTTATGATGTACCTAATATTAATTCTAATTTCATCAAATATTTCAGATATTTATTAGTACAAGTTTTATTAAAATGTCTTATTGATTCATCATTGATGGAAAACTCAATACAAAATGTAGTAATTAGGTCAGACACAATACCTTTAAAAGGAAATACTACCTACTGCTCATTCCCTATACAAATTGAGGTTTCTCGTCTGTTAGTAAGCATGCTTGCAATCAAATTTGTAAGTCTCAACCCAAGGTGACACAAATCAAAATGTAACATCATGTAATTTACCCACCTATGTTGAATATGATAATTATAACAGAGAAGAATGGTGTTCTCTTATGTGAGGCCCAGATCCTCTTTATGTCACAGAGCCAGACTATAGTAAGTACCTAAGTAATGTTGAATCACATCATATATTTGAATCTGTTTCCTCCTCCGAAACATAGACAATCGTTACGGAATTTTAACCGAATAGGAAGAAAGGTTGTGTTCCGATTTTTGCGCAAATTATTAAAGCCCATTTGCGGTGGAATTTTGGCCAAAACAGACGCCTAGTACACAATTTTTTGTAATAAAAGGCGCAAAAATCAAAAATCGGATACCTACACTACAACAAATACAGTTTGTCTTCCTATTCAGTTTCTTAAATATCGTACGGATTGGTTAAGTTTTGGAGGAGGAAACAGCCGAGAACGAAACCTTGATTTGTACCTATAACCCTGTTACGTTAAGTGTGGACCTTATTTGTATCCGACGCTATAGTTACTTAACGTAAACTGATAGTATGGGTAAGGAGCAGCAATATGACCTCTTAAAATCATGTCATAAAAACACGTTCGACATGTATATTTTTTTCTATTAGAGAAATTTAGAAGCTATTAAAATCTAAGCCGAAATTATCACATTTTACTTATTTATCTTATTAAATTGTCACTATTGGGTTTTTATATTATAGTAATTAAGTTATTTGAGAACTATTAAATAATTTTAGGTCTTTAAAATATCATTAACCTTTTCTAAATGGGTTCTCTTATTTGTGAATCTAATGACTTATTTATTGAATTTTTGTCTTATTTCCGCGAGTGTCGTTCCGACTCGTCCATATCACTGTAAATGTGAAACAAATTTGCAAAGTAGTAGTCTTAAGTACAATTACTACAATGAAGCAATAACGAATAAAATTAGTTGTAAGTCACATATTAATATAATAATTAAACTTAATTAATGGGTAATTTTGTTGTTTTATTTATCTCATAATTTTTACCTTGATTAACCCTTGAACAGCCTATTAAAGTCATAACAATATCGGTGGTAGCTATAGTGCTAAAATTCGTCAACCTCTTAACATCCGCCTTTGGGTCAATTGGGAGAGCACTCGCCCCGGCGGCGAGAGATGTCGGTTCAAGTCCGATTTGATGTTTGTATTGTATCTATAACAAAAACATTTGTAAATAAATCCACTTAAAATATTACGATCATATAATATTATTGGGGAAGGCCAGAGTTTTATTTATTTAAAGGAAATTTCTAAACGGAAATTAAATCACAATTTATTACAAATTTTACAATATGTTGAGAAACACACATAAATAAATCAAATGAAAGATCTAGAGAATAAACAAGTGGGGTTAAGACTTCTTCACGTCGACGTAGCGCAGCGAAAAAGAGGCTGAAGGCTGGGCGCGTGCGCTTATATAATCTTCGGTCGGGAGAGGGCGGTGGTGACGCAAGTACTCTGGTAGGGATATGCAGGTGCCGTTGTCACGTGATTTCGCTCAATTGCTTATACGGCTTCTCCTGACATGTGGTCGCCCTCGACCACTTCATCTGCTAGGGTTTCTCGTGCTGGGACTCTTCGCTCGACTTATCGTGACTGGCAGAAGCTGCGACGTGGCTCTCCTGGCGGGCTTGATCATGGTGAGATTCGTGGCTAGTGGATGGACCCGGCTGACTCTCAGCGGCAGGGAGGTTGACTGCTTCAATGGTAGAATTAGCCGCGTTTGTGCCAGGCGTATTGTCATCCTCATCTGAAAATGATAACAACAAACATTAGAAGCTTGTTTAAACGGCCTAAATAGTAAGACAGTGGCGCCTAGTTGCATGTCTATTATATGGAGCGGATAGAGGCGCCTAGTTTGCGTATCCAATACTGAAT
Organism: Apotomis betuletana; assembly: GCA_932273695.1. Taxonomy (NCBI): domain Eukaryota; kingdom Metazoa; phylum Arthropoda; class Insecta; order Lepidoptera; family Tortricidae; genus Apotomis; species Apotomis betuletana. Next base: position 13,659,140 of record OW026323.1, on the reverse strand, counting down.
AGTTTGTATCCAGTATTTGCTACAGATAGAGGCACCCGGTTAAGCCAAAATCTTATTAGGACATAGGCACCTAGTTAGCGTATCCTTAAGGACAAAGCGATTTATTGTTACTTTGTACTGTACTACATGGACAGAGGCACCTAGTTTAGCATGTCAGCTTAGAGAGGACATAGGCACCCAGTTAGCGTATCCTTGGGAACAAAGCAATTTGTTATCACTTTGTGCTCCGCACAAGTACGTGGACAGAGGCACCTAGTTGAGCATGTCAGTCTATGCAGCACCAAGACCAGAGGCACCTAGTTTGCGTATATAGCTACATGGCATGAGGGTTCTTGTACTCACTGTCAAAGAAGGTGGCACATGACTCGGGGGTCCATTCTCCACGCCAAGCAATCATATGCTCGGCTGCAGCCTGTGTTGTTTTGCCGTAGGAGCCGCCCAGCAATCGCAAGTTGTAGCGATCGTTCGGTAGTACCCTCGTGATGCGGTAAGGCCCTCGCATCCCGGAGTCCAGCTTGCCAGTCACCTGCGTAGTTTTAATAACAAAAACCATGTCACCCAGTTTAAATTTTCTCGCAGGCCTACGACCTTTATTGACATATTGATCTTGTCTAAGTCTGTTTTCGTTAAGCAGTTCTGCGGCGCGCTGCCTTTGTAATTCTCGAAAGCCCTCGCGGTTAGGATGAGAGTTCTCGAGTGCTACATCATGTACCAGCCGCCTTATCAGCGGCGTCATACCCTCAATCCCGATCAGTAATTGTAACGGGGAGGTTTGAGTAGACTTCTGCTTAGTACAGTTCATTACGAGCTGTAACCTCCAAAGGCTGCTAGACCATTGTTCATTTTTAGCATCAGCCTCTACACGAAGCATATTGAGCAAAGTACGGCAATAACGCTCCACTTGTCCATTCTCACCATGCATTTGCGGAGTGATGAAGTGAATACTAGAGCCCATTTCCCTAAGCCACCCTTGGAATTGTGAACTTTCGAACATACGACCCTTGTCACATACTAACAGTTTAGGTGCCCCGAAGAGAGAAATCGCATTTGAAAAACAGTTTTGTAATTCATTGGCATCTTGTTTAGTCATTGGATATAGCAAACAAAATTTAGAATAAGCATCAACAACAAGTAAAATAAATTTAAAACCGTTTGAAATAGGTAATACTCCGAGCACGTCGGCGTGCACTGTACTAAAAGGTACATCAGGCTTTTGCCATGAAGAAATTGGTTGATGTGGGGCTCTAGGTATTTTTTTGGACGATAAACAAATCAAACAATGTGCTATATACTTTTTAACAAAAGCGCGCAATCCAGGGAACCAAAAGTGTCGTAGAATGAGATCTATTGTTTTGTCAGCTCCAATGTGTTCATGCTGATCATGAAAAATACGTAGTAAACTCAATCTGTGACCCTTAGGTATGAAACATAGTAACCTGGATTCCTCGCCAGTAGGAGTGTACTGGTAATATAGCAGATCGTTTTGTACAATGTACCGAGATTGATCGAGTTCGTTATTGTTAACTTTATCAATTAAATCGCGCGTCTCCTCGTCCGCGGACTGCGCAATTTGCGCCCAGTTTTTCGGTTTTGTTATTTGGTAAACTTCTACAGGATTTCGACTTAAATAATCCGCGTGTTGCATCAATGTGCCTTTTCGGTATTCGATCGTAAAGTTGAAATCCTGCATGTAAATCCACCACCGCGCCACACGTGGTAGGAGATCCTTCTTGCGTTCTGTTAATTTTAATGCATTGCAATCAGTAACTATTTTGAAGGAAACTCCTAACAAGTAGTGGCGGAAATGTTGTAATGCTTTCACGATAGCGAGCGTTTCCAGTTCATATGAATGATACTTAGGTTCTGCTCCTTGAGTAGTCTTACTAAAGTATGCCACTACACGTCTACGTTTATCGTTATGCACTTGGAGGAGCATAGCCCCGTAGCCAACAGAACTCGCGTCAGTGTGTAGCTCTGTTGGTAACGAGGGATCAAATACTGCCAGCACGGGCTCGTTAGTAAGACACTCAATCAAGTATTTTCGGGCTTCAACCTGTTCCTCACCCCATATGAATGGAACGCCTCTCTTCGTCAACCTAGACATGCAAGCAGTCTTAATCGCGTAATCGGGTATGTATCGCCTAAAATAGCCGGCTAACCCGAGCAATTGTCGTACTTGACGTACGTTTGTAGGCACCGGGGAATTAATTAACGCATGAATTTTTCTTTCGCTCGGTCTCACCTGACCTTGTGAAATTTTACGACCCAGATACTCAACCTCGGTGGCAACAAACGTACTCTTCTTTAAATTTATAGAAAACCCGGCAGCGGTCAAGGTTTCAAGCGTTTCGCGTAAATTATCAAATGCCTCTTCAATTGTTGATGCCAGAATCAATACGTCATCTATGTACGTTAAAACCTTGCCTGCGTCGATAAGAGGTCTCAAAGTCGTGGAAATTATTCGCTGATACACAACTGGAGCATTTGAGAGGCCATATGGGACTTTTAAGTACTCGAAATGTCCTTCAGGAGTCACAAACGCTGTCTTTGGAATGGATTCACTATCCAGTGCTATCTGATGGAAGCCGGTGGCCATATCCAAGCAACTGAAATATTTACTTTTGCCAAGCCGGTCAATATGGTCTTCGATCAGAGGCAATGGAAAGCGATCCTTCACCGTTATAGCATTCAATGCCCGGTAGTCTACGCACATACGGTCTTTTCCATCACGTTTTTTAACAAGAATGATTGGACTAGCGTAAGGCGATTGTGACTCGCGAATAACACCTTTATCTAATAGGTCACTTATTATCTCGCGCACCCTACTTTTCTCATCGATAGATAACCTGTACGGCCTATAGTTAATAGGCGTGTTACTTGTCAATTCAATGTGCATTTCACCGGTGGTTACGGTCGTACGGGCCGTACCCTCAATCAAATATTCTTTAAAATTATCAATTATCGAATGCAACTTATTACGATCACTCCCAATAAGGGGGCTACTAATCTGCAAATGCTCATCGGAATGCACATGTAACACGTCCTTAGTAATACTACTTGTATTTGAAACGCGAGTTATTTGATGTTTACCGTTAGTGCGAATATACGCTACTCCCTCGCGGTTCAACACGTCAGTTCCAATAAGCACGGGTACACTCATACATGTAGATGGTACAATCAAAAAATCAACTTCTAACGCGATATCACTAAACTCAACAACTAATGTCACATAACCTGTGCACTCAATGTTTTGATTGCCTATGCCGCGCAATACTTGATAAGTGGGTAGTCGCGTTTGTTGAAAATATTTAAGCACAGATTCGCTTATAAGAGAAACGGCTGAACCGCTGTCAATCAAAACATCAGTTGGTATGCCTTCTAATTCTAATTTTAAAATATGGCTTCCATCAAAGTTAATGATGATTTCGCCAATTTCGAGTTTGCTCGTAGAGCATGCCGTTGTTCGGTAAGGTTTTGCTTTTTGTAAAGTGATAGCGATTTACAAAAAACCACGCGGACTATCGGGCCTTGACCCAGGAAGGGCTATGAACGCTTCAAGTTGAATTCTTCATTAGCTATTCACTCATACGTTAGATCACTGCACAATACGCTATCAATACTACACATTGAATAACAAAAATGAATAAATAACGAACAACAAAACTTAAACGCATGCGGCCATCTTAAGTCACGAACCGGAAGTCTTGGTATGCCTTGTATAACCGCGGTCGTAACGTCACTGTTGCTTGAGCTACCCTCTAATTCTCGACAAAAATTAACATTGTTTTTGTTGCGAGATTCCGATCGCTGCTTTGCAAAACATACAGTGTCGTCATGACCTGGTTTTTTACAAAACGCACATACCTTGACAGTGACACTAGATGGGGCTACAGTAGCCTTGTTTTCGACTATATCGGAGCTTGTTTCGGTTTGTCTTGGTCGTTTCGGGCATAACCGTTGTGGGTGACCGGAACCACCGCAAGCGTAACATTTAACATCACGATTGGGTGTTTTAAGAGTATGACCGCGTTTTCTCAAACTCGGTTCAATTTGCCTACTGCGTGAAGGACGCCCGAATGAATTCGTAGTGTTCGTGTTTGCTTTTGTGTAAATAGACAGAAACTCGACAAGATCTTTGGGCAGTAGACGGGCGTTTGTAGCGGCGGCACGGATTTGAGCGTCAGTTATACCACGTATGACGATTGCTACCGTTAACTCATCGCTTAAACCCTTTACTATATTCAGACGTAGTAACGAACGCCTAGCATACTCTGCATATGTGGTATAACTGTCCGAATTGGTACTCATGACATTATATAAGATGGTCGCGACATCGATTCTCCGCGAGCATAACGGTTTAAATTCGAGTTTAAAATTTGTCCATGTACGATCGTTTGTTACCCATTCGTTAAGCCAACTTCGCGCGTCCCCTTTCAGGCAGTTAGCTATCCTGGAAAGACACTCGTTGTCATCCCAACGATTAATCTCACGAGCTCTTTCAACCTCTGCACACCAAGAATCGATATCGTGTAAACTGGGATCGAAGTTTGAAATATAATAATGGTTGGATCTTACTTTTGTCAATACGGTTAGGGCTCCGATGAGCCGGTCGGTTGAGTCTGTCGATGACACGGTGGCGGAGCTCCTGTTCAACTCGCCGACAATACTAGCAGCGGGCTCGGGTGGACGCGGCGTGGACTGCAACGTAGGGGCTGGAGCAGCGATGTCAAGGCTGCTGGTCGACCCACGTGCCTCCACGTGGCTGGCTGCACCGCTGCTCGAACCCACCGATGCGCTGCCCTCGAGCGCATTCAGGCGCGCTAAAATGGCACCGAGCTGCTGTTGGAGATAATCTGCACCTGTAACTGAGTCATCATTAAGCCTACTCCTACCCCTACCACGAGAAGATCTGTCGGAATTGCTCATTTACTAAATTTTTTGTTTTAAATCCTGTTTAGCTAAAGTTACGATAGGCAATGGAGCACTATCCCACGTCTGATATTGGGGAAGGCCAGAGTTTTATTTATTTAAAGGAAATTTCTAAACGGAAATTAAATCACAATTTATTACAAATTTTACAATATGTTGAGAAACACACATAAATAAATCAAATGAAAGATCTAGAGAATAAACAAGTGGGGTTAAGACTTCTTCACGTCGACGTAGCGCAGCGAAAAAGAGGCTGAAGGCTGGGCGCGTGCGCTTATATAATCTTCGGTCGGGAGAGGGCGGTGGTGACGCAAGTACTCTGGTAGGGATATGCAGGTGCCGTTGTCACGTGATTTCGCTCAATTGCTTATAATATGATCATGAGAGTAAAGCACCATGCTCTTCTTTATTACAAAATCCCGGATTGGTCCGGATTGATTGGCGGATTCTAACAGTCATTGGATAACCCTGGATCATATTGAATTGGGTTATCCCATATGATTTTTATTAGAATCCTGAATTACACAAATACTGGACGGTGTTCACAACATAAATAAATAAATAGGTAATAAATAAATAAATATCAGACAACCTCACATAAATCGATCTAGTCCCAAATTAAGCTCAAGAAGGCTTGTGTAATGGGCACTAGACGATGATATATATACTTATATAGATAAATATATACTTAAATACATAGAACCCAAGCACAAATATTCGAGTTCATCACACAAATATTTGCCCTGGCCGGGATTCGAACCCGGGACCGCCGGCTCAGTAGGCAGGTGTCTACAAACCGAGCCAAACGCAATAGTTAGGTAAAATCGAACTTTTGTTTCGCGTCGCTTTCTTTTTTGTAGAAATGCCCGGAGTTTTAATGTTATATGAAACTATTTCCTAAAAGTCCGAGATTTCTATTAAATGGCTAGTAGTGTTTAAAAAAGACACTCCAAAACATTTTTCCTAATATGTATAGTAAAATAAGCAGGTGAAATGATGACCCGGCCTAAGTAGCAGTCGGCAGGACACATTGTTCGTAGAGCCGGTTTGGGGTGGATGGGTTTTTAAATGGCGATTACGTAAGATGAGAAATTGAAATATAAATTGAAATTGAAATCGAAATTGATTTGATTTTGAGATTTAAAATCTTTACAGGCTAAATAACATAGTACATAGGTATGCAAAAAATAACCAAACAACTAGTTAACATTTTATCTGCGAACCGAAGTGTAAATTGAGTCGTTGAATTGAGGAACTGCACCTCTAGCACAACAGACTGTAAATGAAAATGAAAAATTTATTCATAACATCGTTACATGTCTGTTTGTTTGTTTATGTTTAATTATTATTTACTTATTATATTAATTATTTATTTATTTATTTATTTATTTAAACTTTATTGCACAAAACAAGTCAGTACAAATGGCGGACTTAATGCCAAATGGCATTCTCTACCAGTCAACCATAGGGCCAAACAGAGATACTAGAAGTGGGTGCAAATTAGAAATCTGATGGTACAGAGAGGAATTATATTATCAATATACATTCCATTGTTATACGCACGCCATATACATAGTTATATTTATATTTATTTTTTAATTATTTCAGATATGTTGTAAAATTGTGCTTCAAGCAGCCATTTTTTCAATCTATTTTTGAAGGTTTGTAAGGAAGGTGCATCCCTGATACTGTCCGGTAGCTGGTTATATATCAAAGGACCGAGAAAGTAAGCGGACCGTTCTGTTTTGGCTAGCCTGTGGGGCACGTGGGCGTAGCGGCCCGCGTTCTTATTGCTACGCAGGCAGTATTTTCTGTTTGCCTGCTTTGTCGCAAACTCCTCACTGTTTGCGTATGTGAATATGGCCACCTGTTGGATCAGTACACAAGGTAGTGTTAGTATGCTGTACTGTCTAAAATATTCGCGAGCAGAAACGTCGTCAGGAACCCCTGCTATCGCTCGAACGGCCCGTTTTTGCATTACAAAAACCCTATGCCAGTCCGCCGCTCCGGCCCAGAGTTCCGTGCCATACGAGATAAGAGCGTGCACTGTCGCGAAGTAACAGCTCCTGACGACGTCCCTGGTCGCAGTACTAGCGACACGTCTCAGCGCGTAGCACGCGCTGCCCAGCTTGGCGCACAGCTGGTCAATGTGCGTATCCCACCGCAGCCCACTGTCTATTGAGAAGCCTAGGAGCTTTGTTTCCGGTACTTGCTTTATGCCTTGATCACACGTACCGAGACAGTGGGCGAGACAGTGCTCTCGTCCCTGTCACACACAAGACAAACGGGCGAGACAGAGCACTGTCTCGCCCGTTTACTCGGTACGTGTGATCAAGGCATTACTGATTCGTCACCGGCGCAAATAAGCGACTCTGTAATAAGCGACTCTCTCGCGCGAGATACTTATCTATCTCTTTCTGTTCGGTACTGTGAGAGAGTGACAGGTGACGCTATGCCGCGCGACAAGTCGCGATAAATGAAGAAGAAGTGTGCTAGATGGGCTGGATAGATAAGGCAAGTTTCATAATAACATCACACGAGTGTTTTAATGCCTAATAATTATGTACAGTTAAATACATTACTTTATTTAGCCACATATCATAACATAAGCCTCCATGATGCATTCAGGAGTCGCAGCTATCATAGTTTTTTTTTTTTTATTCAGAGACAAACTAGAGTCGGCCCCAATCTTTTTTTTTATTTTTTTATTATTGTGGCTTTCACCTTCTTGCTGAGCAAGTGGTATTTTGCCAATGACTCATTTCGAATCGCACACGGTGACAAGATTGAGGATTGACATCACGTTGTACGGTGAGGTGCTTTTTGTAAAGTGATAGCAATTTACAAAAAACCACGCGGTCTATCGGTCTAATTGTTCATAAACCATTCTCTCATTTGTTAGATCACTGCACAATACGCTATCAATACTACACATTGAACAACCAAAATGAATAAATAACGAACAACGAAACTTAAAGGCATGCGGCCATCTTGAGTCACGAACCGGAAGCCTACTCGTTCGATATTTTATTTACGTGCGACATATGGCAAAGATTGCAAATTGACAATTTATTTCAAACTAAACGTCACCTCGACAGATATTAGAATAGAGGTCAAATCAAGTTTCTTTGTTTTTCAGAGAGGTTCCAAATTTTAATGAATAATATCATTGAAATTGATGTTATTATTTAGCAATAATAACATTTTTACAGATAAGAAATTTGTTCTAACAAAAAAGATAATGTGCGGTTCTTGAACGCATCATGGAGGGTTTATAATATTTGAATAGATAAAAATATTTTTTTGTGTAATCTTGTAATTTATTCCGTAAGGAAATCACAGCTTTATTGTATATATAAGCTTATTATATAAGCTTGTTTCCATATTTTTGGCCTGGGGTGTAACTTAGGAGTAGGAATTAGCTGGTGTTGTGATTTAATAATTTGACAAACCCCTCTAGTTACGACACTAGGTGACTACGAAAATCAGTACGCCGCTGGCAAGCCCTTTTGACGGCTAAGGCATGTATAGTGATTTTCTCAAACATTATGCAATGAAATAAAAAAAGACCACTCAATAAAACATAATTCAGCTGTTTAGCCCGTTAATGAACACAGATGCCATGTTTAAAAAAATACGTCCCGGCCTAGGCCTTCAATTTTGTATGAAATTCCTTTACAGTTCTCTCGAATTGTTCCGCCCGAAACGTGACACTTCGAATCTTGTTTTAACGCACGTTATGACGGTATTTCATTGCATGTTTGAGAAAAGTAATTTTATCTACTCGTAAGGTTCTGTTTATACACACATATATTGCGTATATTTAAGTACAAAATATACGTAAAATTTTAATTTTTACTTATATACACACATATAATAAACAACAAAAAAAATCTCAGTGGATATTTTCTAATTGCATCTACATTAAACCACGTGACATTTAGTGCCATAGCATGCGTTTTCGTAATCGCAAGATATGACCTTTCGACGTCACGTCTATGGCCGGAAAATATATCTGCTGTATCACGTCACGTGTCCGTGTCCACGGAAGTGTTAAGTCAATCAAAATTTAGTACTTTCATCACTACTTATCTCATTTCCCTCCGACGGTTTTCACGTATTTTTGGAAGCTTTAACCATTTGTACTTATGCTAAGGCACAGATCTGTTTGGGACATTTGAACCCTACGTTAAAATATCAGTTAGTTTCTTTTTGAATAGCTAGTTTTAAACATCAAATACCTACGAGGGGTTAAGTCTAAAATTCTAGGATTACAATGCTAGCCGGCGAACGCCCTAAAAAATGGCGGTGTGTGAGCGAATTCTTTCCGTCGCTGTGGTGGCCTCTTGGCTATTCATTGGCGGGGGGCCAGACGAACTGGGAGCCACGAATGGTGGGTAGGTAAAAAAATAACAAAGTAATTTTCTCAAATATGCAATGAAATGTCTTTATAGCGTGCGTTATAACAGACCTTGAAGTATCACGTTTCGGGCGGACCAACTCGAGACAACTGTAAAGGAATTTCATAGAAAATTTAAGGCCTAGGCCGGGAAGTTTTTTTTTAAGCCTGGTGTTTATGAACAAGCTAAACAGCTGAATTATAGATTCAGCTGGTTTTGGATATTTTAGATATTTTCTACTCAAAAACACGAGCTCTTTCGATCTAATTAGAAGAAAAAAAATGTTCCAAAATTACCGCTATACGTACCGCTATAGTAGGTTATACGGAAATGGGAACGGAATGGAACGAAAAATATTTGGATACATTTTTTTCTCCAAATAACCCAAGTAGCACACAGGCTAGTTGCCGGCAAACTTTTAGAACAAAACCGGCGGATCTGCGCATGTACATTTGTACGAAAATCGGCTACTGCGCAGTCAAAGTCATACTCAAGAAGTTTGCCGGCAGCTGTATAAGCGCTTAATACAGCTCCTACACAGCTGTAATAAGTAGAATAAGGGCTGTATAAGCTCTTTACCTAAAATATACAAAATAAAAAAGTGGAGTGTACAACAAAAAAAATTGGACAAGTGCGAGTCCGACTCGCGCATGATGGATTCCGTACCATGATCTATAACAAGTTCGTTGTATGGGAGCCCCCTTAAATATTAATTTTATTTTATTTTTAGTATTTGTTGTTATAGCGGCAATAGAAATACATCATCTGTAAAAATTTCAACTGTCTAGCTATCACCGTTCTTGAGATACAGCCTGGTGACAGACGGACGGACGGACAGCGAAGTCTCAGTAATAGGGTCCCATTTTTACCCTTTGGGTACGGAACCCTAAAAATGTGCTACGATTTTACCATGTCCACCGATTTCGTGGCTCCAGCTGTCTCGACCGAGTCACAGGAATTATTAGAGCGAGCCCGCGGCGATGTAAATTGTCAAAAACAATATTTTTAATCTGCCGTTACTGAATCGAGGGCTTTATTGGAGATTGTAACTGCGATTTTTGGGGACCTTTAAAAAAGGGTTGTCTATTGACGAGGCCTATTGCGGTATGCCACAGTAAATCCGTTTTGTAGTTAGGTTACAATCTTGTGTGATGAACTCGAATATTTTTTTCCTGGGTTCTGTATGTTTCTATGCATGTGTTTTTTGAGTATGTATTTATTAACGAAGTGAGTGAGGCGTGTTCGTTTCAACTTGGCTAAAATTGGCCAGAAATTCAGTCGGATGTTCGAATTTCTGCCAGTTTTCGCCTACCTTTCTCGATCGATTATCGTGATTTTTTGTAAGCAGGCTCAATAATCCTAAATAGAAATTATTAGGAGGTCGAAAAGGGTTTACCATTGTTCTATAGACAAACATTTCATCGCATTTTAATTTAATAGAAATATCATTTCATCGAAAGCATATTTTTTTCTTGAAAGCATTTAGTAATTTACCAGTTTTAAATTCTTAATTACATTACTTATTATTATTATTATTTTTTTATTATTAAAGCAGTAACGTCTGCTAACGTAAACTAAATGTTTACAAATGAAGCGAAAATTTAAAAATTTAATGATTCGGACAGGATTCGAACCTGCGTTTCCAACGGCTTTCCGGGCCAACACTGGCGTCCTCCCAATTGGACCACCGAATCAGATGTCAGAGTCATTGAATCATTAAATTTTTCAATTTTCGCTTCATTTGTAAACATTACTTATTAACTAAACTATATCTTAAACTAGGTAGGTATTATACTTTGGGCATACTTTGGGAATGGATCACTTTTTAACCGACTTCAAAAAAGGAGGAGGTTCTCAATTCGAACTATTTTTTATTTTTTTTATGTATGTTACTCGATATCTCCGAGAACCGAGAACCGATTTTCAATTTTTTTTTAATGGAAAGGGTATAACTCCGAGTTGGTCCCGTTGGCACTAAGTCGGGATCTGATGATGGAATCTTGGAGAAATCGAGGGAGCTCTTCAAATGTTATAGGGACATGTACGGCGCTTTCGGTAATTTATTGATAAAGTCAAGAATTTACATTCAGTAAATAGGATTTGGTGTAAGGAAACTGATGATGAACACCACAGATGGCCACTAAAACTTTTATATGAATCACTAAACAGCAAAAAAAAAAAATTAACAAAAAAAAGAACCGACTTCAGTAAAACTAAAAAGCCAAAAATAACCCGTTCAAGTACAGATTACATTTGACTCACCCTTCGAAGTCGGTGCCAAACCTCGCGTAAACTATGATATAATATAAATATAAGAACTGAGTGGTTTGGGATCGACTTCGAAGGGTGAGTCAAATGTAATCTGTACTTGAACGGGTTATTTTTGGCTTTTTAGTTTTACTGAAGTCGGTTCTTTTTTTGTTAAAATTTTTTTGTGTGGTTGTTAGATATTTATTTTTATAATGTGTAACCAAATGTTAAATGTATAAGCAATGAAAAATCCGATTGCTATGTAGATGAAATTGAAAGCGTACTTACGGTGTGTGTCTAGTCGAGAGGTTATAAGACGTTGGACCGGTAATCCAAAGATACCGGTTTCGAGTCCCGCTATGGACCACGTTTGAGCACAATTTAATGTTTCATTGCGTGTTGATCTATATAGCAATAAAAAAAAGATTTCTACGTAAGTAAAGAAAGAAAGAAAAGAAAGAAAATACATTTATTGCAAAAAAAAAACAGAACACAGTTTTATGTACATCAAAAAGATACAAAAAAAAAACACCAAGTAAAAAAGTACTACTAGCAACATACAAATATTTGTATGATGAACTTATATATTTGTTCCTGGGTCATGGATGTTATCTATATATGTATTTATATATTATGTATATCGTCGTCTAGTACCTAAAGTACAAGCTTTGCTTAGTTTGGGACTAGGTCGATTTGTGTATGATTGTCCCTTAATATTTATTATTTAACTAGCAACACGTGCGCCAGACAGCGAAGTGACATAACCTGTCGGTGACCTTGAATCCCCCTACAGTTTAACCCTAAACTATGCGGTGAGACCCGACTCGCGCCGTCGAGTCTAGGACTACCCGCGTACTCTGCAAAAAGACCTAACTACCAGATTTTACTAAACAATCTTTAGCCTTAAAATGTTTGCGTAAGGTTGGGATTGGGGTGACAGTGGGGGTGGTTAGAGGGGGTGTGTTGTGGGCTCGCTCTACGTCCTCTAAGAAAATGGAGACAATACGATTATAGTATTGTAGTATATGTAAAGGTTCGAGATGGTTATTTATCGACGTTAAAAAATTAAGGCGGTTCTTATTTTTTTTTATGTATGTTCCCTGATACCGCAAGGTTACCGGAGCAGAGGCAGACCGAAAAGAAGATGGCGGGATGACCTGGATGCATTTAGTAACGAGTGGAGGGAGCATGCAGCCAATAGAGACGAGTGGCGCAAGAGAGGTGAGGCCTTTGCCCAGCAGTGGGACACAATTATAGGCTAGTAAAAAAAAAAAGGTTTCCTGATTACTAGAAGACTGAAAACTGGAAAAAATACTTCTTTGGTACCTTTGTCATAACGTTAGGGTCCGATAATGGAATCCAGGAGGAATTGAGGGAACGCTTCAAAAATTATAGAATGTCGTGATTTGGGCACTTTTTGTATTTAGCTCGAACAGTTTGTCTCGGAAAGCATCGTTTCCCTTTGTTGATATCGGTTATTTGTTTGTTAAAAATTGATATTTTTTTTTAAATATACCGGGTGTGAAATGACGACAAGAGCTCCTTAACGAGAAAAAAGGTTTCGAAAAAAAAAACAAATCTCCCGCTACAATTTTTTCTTGTCTCTGCAATTTACCATTTTGAAAATAGCCATTTAATATAAATTACAAATAAATACAAAGATAAAATATCAGTTTATCAGTTTACTTATTGCTTCCATAGGTATTTTATATTTGAAATATAGACCCTGAACAGATTTCAACTGGTGTTTCGAGCTTTGCTGGGGCAATACGCTCTAAGCCAACTACATGCCTATCCCTATAAACAACCATTCGAATTGAAAAAGAAAAGAAAAGCAACAACAAAATCATCTGTTACTGCAGCATATACTGCGAAACCTCCCGAATATTTATGTGTAATGTAATAATTTAGACTATCCGCTTTTTCTCTCGCTCCCCCTTTTAGTCCCTCCATCTTGTGTCCCATTCTAAACTAGTCTACAGTCGGTTTTGGGCATTTTTTTAGATTTCTCACATTTGCGTTACTAATGATTGATAGAGGCTTCTTTAGGGCGATAAATGGCGTTGAAGTACTGTTTAAGTTTTTTACCATTACTGGAATCCATAATCATTACTGGAATCCATAGGTAATAGGGGGGGGGGGGGGGGGGTGCCCCGCCCATTTAATTTAAAATATCTAATCGTGAATGCACATTGGAGCACCTAAAATATTTTTCTTAGTAGCAGGTACCGATCCAAAAAAAATATTTGACTCTTGTATTGTACAATCGTGTTTTTGCACGTGCTCCAGGTATACGTAGGAGGTATCGATAGATTTTATTTATATTTCACTGCATAACAGTTACAACCAAAGCACACAGTGCAAACTAAGAATACATACCTACAGTTTACATACAAGTGAATATATAAGAACTAAAAACAATTATAAATTATACAGAAGAAGGCCGATCATCCATCATCTCACAGAACCTCCAACATTCATTGCACACGTCTTCCCAAATGTCGTGCTTGCAAATACATCCCAGCGTGGGGCCGATTCTAGAAGCGATTTAAGAGGTGCAAGGCCCAGACCAGTTCGAATCTGTAAAACAGTCATAAGACCTATCTTAATGGGGATCCCCTTGGATCGCATAATGTTTTTTAGACTAATGCTGTTTCGCATAATTGATTTAGCATAATTTGTTTTGGCATAATAGTACTTTCGCATAGTAATATTTTGGCCTACTGTTTTTTTGGCATACTACGCTATTAGCATAATTTTAGTTGGACTAATTTGTATTGGCCGAATATACTTTACGCATACTATTGTTTGGGCTAATAATTATTTGGTATACCTATCTGTCATTATCCATAATGTCAGTTGTCTAAATGAATGAAACTCAGTTACGTGGTTAACATGCATTTATTATTATTGTATGTATATATTTCAAAACAAAATATTACGTTACGTAACGTTAGGTCACATTAGGTAGGTAACATTAGGTTAGGTTAGGTTAGCATGATAACTAGGCGCGAAGCGCCTAAGCAACGTAGAATAGGGGGTCTGCGAAGCGGACCTCCGTCGACCTCGCTTTAGTTCCTAAATATATATACACATTATACTAACCTTCTCTAGTAGGGCAACTTTTAATATGATAATAGCGTTATGCATTTTGATATGATGCCAATTGATTATTATGCCTATTTATGCTTATGATTTTTGTTATTAGTCTTCATGACGGTTATGCTTTCTGTATTTATGCTTTTTAATGTTATGCGTAACAAATTATGCGTAATGAGGCTTATGCACATCTCATTTTCGGCGAAAAGCAATTATGCGTAACCATATTAGTATTAATGATTTTATGCCTTCCAATAGTAAACCATCTTAATGTACGGATGTGAGGCATGGACGCTCAGCTTAAAAGATTAAAAAAAAAATTTTTTTTCCATGGTAGCTTGCGGGTCCGACGGACCCTTTGCACTGCTGGTGCCAGACGTGCTACTCCGCTTGGAGAAGCACCGGAGTTTGCCTAACCTAACTTATCTAAACTAAAACTAAACTAATCTACCTACTAGATCTCTGGAGAGATCTCTGGCTTAAAGGTGGTTAATACTAAGGAGAGAAACCATGGAAAATTAACAATTAACTAGAAACTTTGTTTAATTGTGTGTAGTTCTAGTTTGCTCCCAGTGGGGGCGCCTACTGAAATATACTGCCCTGGTTGCTAATACCGAGGGGTGCTTATTTTTACTGACAACAGGGTTGATGCTACGTTTGACATTGCTCCGCCATCTAAGTACTATGCTTAGGATGGCGCTTGGAGCTTGAGGAGACGGCGACTTGAGAAGAATTCCCTAAAGTTGCCCTATCTGAGTTAACTACATCGTCAGAGGTGACGTCATCATTTAATGTGTTGGCTGTGCTTGCCTTGATGTTCTTAAGGAACTCATGGAAGTGGTGATGGGGGCTGACCCTCCCGTCAGGGTCGGCTGGGAAGATGAAAACAAGCTTCTTGTTGCAAAGAGGAAGATATTCCGCAAGATGCTGGGACCGACACGGAGGGAAGATGGTAGCTAGAGGATCCGAAAGAACCAAGAGCTGGAAGACCTAGTATCTGAGCCGAATGTTATTGGGGAGATAAAAGCAGCAAGACTCCTGTGGCTCGGGCATCTAGAGAGAATGCCGGACGATAGGGTGACCAAAACTATACCGGACAGCCAGTAGGTCGTCGACCGGTCGGCCGACCGAAGTACCGATGGAAGGATGAAGTTGTGAAGGACCTACGCGCTCTACAAGCAGGAAACGGGAAGGAGATCGCTCAAAACAGGGCGCGTTGGCGTCATTTTGTATCGGAGGCTAAGATCCACTTCGGGTCGCTGCGCCAGCAGAGTAATTAAGTAAGACCTGAAACAGCGGAGATTTTCCATGGGACACAGTTCGCGCTGACGGCGCCGCTAATAGATGGTGATAACGGGGTCGAAGGATTCTTCTCGGAGTGGGAACATACAGGCGCACCAACTGAGCAACTAATTTGGAACAGTCTGAATCACCACATAAAATGCTACTTGCTACAGTAAGCCTTACCTCCAAGGAGTTAAAGCCCAAAAACCCAACAAAAACTTTGTTGGGTATAAAAATGAGTATTCATTATTATTTAAGAGTTCTACTCTTGTCGGTGCAGTACCTAACATCAGTTATTTCACTTCTAATTACGACGCGACGTCTACCCTTTTCTTTATCTGGTCCATATAACTAATCCTCGGCCTTCCTCTCCTTTCCTAATTTTTTTCCTCCATAATCTTCTGTCGATCCCATCCTCTATATCGTCGTTAACTGGCCTATCATTTTCCCTCTTCTAGTTTCTATGGTATTTTAAAATTTAACAATATAATAATAGAATGTTAAACATTTTGCCTTTTGCACTCTCTCCAGAAGTAAGATCCTTCTAACCAGAGCAGTGCAAAGGACTTTTATGGTCAGCATCAACGAAGTCTCTAAAGTTCTTAATAACGGACCCGAGTTTTCTATAAGAGTCCAGAGTAACTTCTAAATCCTTAATAGTCTTAACCCAAGTTAATGGTTCTGAAATTAGGATATAATTGTCAAGCCATGTCATGGATTAAGGGATATGTCGTCCATTGAGTTAAGCCCATGTTTGGCAATTCGCTACATAGTGGAAAAGCGCCCTAACCGGCCCATGAGTCACGTCTTTAAAATATCGGCACAGAAAACAGGCTTTAAAATGAATACAGCATGTATAGTGGCCAACAAAAGTTCTAAAAAAAATATAATTATATTTTCGCCACCTTTCATAATTTAACAGTTTTTTTTAAGCATGACGTGTACAGTACTAGGGCTGTTTACTCCTCACTAGCAGGGAGTCGGACTTTGTAGCCAACTCGGGAATGTCTCCGCGGCACAGGGGTGATTTTTGAATTTCTAACTGTGCTCTGGTGCTAAGACGGAATTGGGGCTAGGCCGGACACCCGATTATTGACTAAAATATGCATTTATTGATTGATCCATATTGGGAGATACTACTTTAATGTGTATTGATTTCCCTTATAAATATTGCCTATTTCGGACATTATTAATTTGTTCGTTTCCTTTTTTAGGATTATAATTAACCGACTTCAAAAAAGGAGGAGGTTCTCAATTCGAACTAATTTATTTTTTACTTGTACATATTATACGAATTATTGATTCGTACGATTTTAATTGTCATTTAGCTTTTATCATCGTTATTTTTATATTGAAATAAAATGCTATTTCTTTTACACGCATTGTTTTTACAGGGATTTTAAGCCCTCTCTGAGTGAGTAGACTTTGTATGGGAGTACAAACCTACTCCGAACGACCGACAGATGGGCGGATGACCTCGTGAGGGTAGCACGGAGTCAATGGATGCGTTCTGCACGGGATCGCTCTTTGTGGCGAGTAATGGGGGAGGCCTATGTTGAGCAGTGGACATCTGAGGCAGATAGAGAGATAGACAAACCCACTAACGAGAATGCCTCCGCGCCACAGGAGTGATCTACAAAGTTCGGTTAGCTGCAGTGGTAACACTTGTGTGTGCGACTGCCGCCGTGCAGGACACTGCGCAGTAAACGATTACACACTTTACGCCCCATATGCCCTTATTTATTGCGCGACGAGACCTTCTCGTAAATAATAAGTAAATTATGAATAAAGGTTTTACGTTTATTTGTCAGGAACGACACATGTTTCGAAGTTCATCCTTAAGCTATTCGTCTAGTTTCACGGTGAACAGTTTTCAAACCGAATTTTTAGGTAAAATTAACAACGTTTAATTTTTTTAACGAAGCCTATTTCCTGTATAATCAAATAAAGAATAAAAAATCTAATATTAACATATATTATTACATTTTAAATTTTAAAAGTTCCTCTGTTTGACTACGCGGTTGGCTCAGTTTGTAAGCACCTGCCTACTGAGCCGGCTGCCTACGACGTTGCTTTCACCTTTTTTAGGGTTCCGTAGTCAACTAGGAACCCTTATAGTTTCACCATGTCCTTGTCCGTCTGTCCGTCTGTCCGTCCGCGGCTTAGCTCCGTGATCATTAGGACTAGGAAGCTGAAATTTGGTATGAGTATACATATGCATCACGCCGATAGAACGGTAAAACAAAAACTAAAAAAAAAAACTTTTTTTCGGGTACACCTAAAGTGAAGGTGATTTTTTTTACGTTCCAACACTAGAGTAGTTGAATAGGTCTTTTAAATATAATAGCCGGGTTTTCAAACATAATTTTTTGCTAAAGTCAGCAATTTTGTAAATATTTGCTCCAGATATCCAAAAAATATCGTCCCGTCCCCGCTCTAACTTTTAAAATTTACGGGTAACTTTAATTACTAACGGGTCAAAAAATTATGGATAAATTCATGAAAATGAGGCCTTATGAGGCCTTTCAATGAAAACTATATTGAATAAAATCGGTCGAATCGTTTTTGAGTTATCGCAAACCTTCATAATTTTCTTTAAAACGACGTAAGTGCCGCGCGGCCTCATTTTCATGAATGTTTCCATAATTTTTTGACCCGTGGTTGAAAAGTTAGAGGGCCTCCGTAGCGAATATTTACAAAACTCCTGACTTTATCAAAAAATGATGTATGAAGACTATTATTTTTAAAAGACCTATTCAACAACACCCAAAATACTAGTGTTGGAACGAAAAAAAAAAACACCCCCACTTTAGGTGTACAAGAGGTACCCAAAAAAAGTAGTTTTTTTGTTTTTATGTTACCGTTTTGTCGGCGTGATATATATACTCATACCAAATTTCAGCTTTCTAGTATTAATGATCACGGAGCTAAGCCGCGGACGGACGGACGGACGGACAGACGGACAGACGGACAGACGGACATGGCGAAACTATAGGGGTTCCTAGTTGACTACGGAACCCCAAAAACTCTATATACTTATCGAACCTACTCACGAATTCGTAGCACCTTGCTACGAATTCGTGGCGCGTAGCTTTCGTAGGCTCGTAGGCCAGTGGGAATATAGAACATAATATCTCATGAAGGTAGGTAACATAAAACCTATTAACACGTTCACTGCCACCGACGCATATATGCGTTCCCCGGTATACAAACAATACAAGCTTGTTCCTAGGCCACGCCTCCTGGCAGTGAATGTGTTAACTATCAAATGAAACATTGATAAATGCGATAGTGGAAGGTTGTAACAAGCATACGAGTCGAACAAGAAACCTATTTCGTAAGTAATCTTATTAAAACTTTCGAGATTAATATTTCATCATAGTATTAAGCTGTTTACACTCACGCGAAATTGTCAGGAACGGGCCGACATGTTTCGAACTCATATGGAGCTATTTAATTAAAAAAAAAGCACGTAGTAAAAGTCACAATAGCCGCGCAGTGACAAGTTACTACAATATTTTTCAAAACATAGCACTATTCAGATTTGATGAAATCGGCTTTTTGCTGACGACTTAATCAACCCCCAACGGATCGGGCGCAAGGGCAGTCAAGGGCTAAAAAATAAAACTAACTAATAAGAAAAAATCGCGGACACAACAAACGGTTAAAGAGTTTTCTGAAAATCTCAGCACAAACCTCGTCCAGACCAGTCAACAAGGTGTTCGGTATGTTACATATAAGTAAATAAATATGGTACCAGACGCCGATATACATAATACTTATAAATACATATATATAAATAGCATCCATGACCCAGGAACAAATATTCGAGTTCATCTCACAAATATTTTCTCCGCTCGGGATTCGAACCCAGGACCGCCGGCTCATTAGGCAGGTGAACTACAAACTGCGCCAACCACGCCATCGTATAAGTACTTTTATTGCGATATTGTTATTATTAGGTAACAAAAATTGAAAAAGTTGACAACTGTTATTAAAATTTTTTTACAAAAAAAAGAACCGACTTCAGTAAAACTAAAAAGCCAACAATAACCCGTTCAAGTACAGATTACATTTGACTCACCCTTCGAAGTCGATCCCAAACCACTCAGTTCTTATATAATTTATAGTTATATTATAGTTTACGCGAGTTTTGGCACCGACTTCGAAGGGTGAGTCAAATGTAATCTGTACTTGAACGGGTTATTGTTGGCTTTTTAGTTTTACTGAAGTTGGTTCTTTTTTTTTGTTAAAATTTTTTTTTTTTTGCTTTTTAGCGATTCGTGTGTTCATCATCAGTTTCCTTACACCAAATCCTATTTACTGAATGTAAATTCTTGACGTTATCAATAAATTACCGAAAGCGCCGTACATGTCCCTATAACATTTGAAGAGTTCCCTCGATTTCTCCAAGATTCCATCATCAGATCCCGACTTAGTGCCAACGGGACCAACTCGGAGTTATACCCTTTCGATTAAAAAAAAAATTGAAAATCGGTTCACGGTTCTCGGAGATATCGAGTAACATACATACAAAAAAAAAAAAAAAATAGTTCGAATTGAGAACCTCCTCCTTTTTTTTGAAGTCGGTTAAAAGTTATTGGATTCGTGTTTAATTTGTAAACTTTTTAAATTTCCAATAAAGCATTTTTATTGTATAGTAACTGTATTTAATTCTTGGTCAGTAAATGCATTTTTAACCTCCGACAAAAAATAAGGGTGTTATAATTTTAACATGTGTATCTGTGTGTCTGTCAGTGGCATCCTAGCTCCCAAACGGATGGTCTGTTTTGAACGCGGTTTTTTTAATCGAAAGCCTTGTCGGTCGAGATTGGTCTTATCTTTTTCTATTTGAGTCGAAATGCAAGTGACATTAAAAGGAGATAGATATATACTTAATGTTTTTTTTTTATATATTGTTTGTGCTTTTAACTTCTGCTTCATTAATGTGACTAACCATTTTTAATTTAATGTCTATAAATTTTTTGTACATTATTCTCTTTGATATGAATGTAATTGGATGCCTAAAACTCAATTGGTATATTTTACCTGACGTGTAACTTTGCGACCACATGCGGAGCAAGATTTAAAATTTTATTTTTAAATCGGTTTGAAGTTAGTTTTTTTTTTAAACATCACATTGAACGTCCATTTCTCTTTGTGGACATCATTCCTGTGTCACAGAGATATTCCAGTTAGTGGATTTTCATTCCCACACAAAATCTGACTGGTAGTGAGGTCTTGTCTAAAAGAAGAAAAAAGCCTCATTGACGTTATTGGGAATGTTGTTCTATATTCTAAGTCCCGTTTTTTATAACAATGTACAAAGTCCTCGTCGCCTGGACTACGAGGCCATAAGAAGTTGTGTAAATTACGACGTCTTAAGACGAGACGAAGCCGTCAAGTTCTCTTGCGTCTCATTCCAACTGTCATTCCGAAACAACGTAAATAGAATACCCGAGAAACGTGCGTGTGAAAGAAAAAGCCAAGTTCGTTCAGTAATTGGGTTGTATTTATTTTCTCTTAATTAATCTATACTATTATTAATCTTAATTTTCTGTTAGCCTGTTTAAGTGTCCCACTGCTGGGCGAAGGCCTCACGGTTAGATCACCAAAACTACTTCCAGTCTGTTAACTAGGAATGCATCTATATCGTCCCGCCATCTTCATCTCGGTCTGCCTTCACGTCGCCGCCCATCCTGCGGCACCCACTCGGTGACTATGTAACCCACCTGTCTGGGTTCATGCGGCTAACGTCGCCGGCCCAGTCCCACTTGAGTTTGGCGGTTTTTCTCCATCATCAGCTATGCGCAGCGAAGTGTTATTATAAAATTATTATGATAAAATTCTAAAATTGTACTTAAATTCAGTTTTCTATAGAAAGGATTCATTACTATTAAAAAGTGAAACTCTTTGCCGGCACATTTGTGTTTCCTCCTTCTTACAACATGGGACCCTTCAAAAGAAGCGTGAAGAAGCATCTCTCGGGGCCACATGGCAGTGTCAACTGACAAGGCACCGTTGGTTTCTTGTCAGTTGCCATTGCGACTTGGGCGCGACTTTTTGCTTACCATCAAGCGAAGTGGAGCCACTATGTGGCGCCAATAACAGATGACATGGGCGTCAAGTCGGGCCGTTCTTGACACTGTAATACATCAGTCCAAACCATTTTTAATAATTATTAAAACGTCTATACTTGAGTCTGAACACGTCTGAAAGATCACAAACTTAGCAAGTGTCTCTACCGTGCCTTCAAATCAAAATTCATCGTCAATTTTCCCCCCCGACGCCACTTCATCTGGTAATACCAATACAAACTTTTACAATGCAAATTGTACATGATATACGAGAAATTATTAAGAGGGTTTAATACTGTTGATCTGGCCTTGCATTTGTTGAACATGATAATTCTATAGCCCGTGAAGTTGGACGTTAAATAGTACATTACCGCAAACGCCGTGAAAGAAGGGCTTGCCGGGTGAGTAGGTATAGACGGATAGTATAATACGAAGCCGGCAATGTTTTCACGGCTAGGCTTGTATAGTGCTTTTCTCAAACATATGCAATGTAATAAAAAAATACACCACTGATATCATCATATATAATATATAATTCAGCGTTTTAGCCTGTTCATGAACACAAACGCCATATTTACAAAAAAAAAAATCCAGGCTTAGGCCTTCAATTTAGTATGAAATTCCTTTACAGTTATCTCGAGTTATTCCGTCCGAAACGTGATACTTCGAAGCCCACGACGTATAACGCACGTTATGACGATATATCATTGCATGTTTGAGAAAAATATTTTCGTTTATATCCCACATTTCATAAGATTTATTTTTATTTATTTATTAATATACAAGATTTACCGCAATTTTGACAAACGGATAGACGGGCAGACGGCTGACAATGTCCCTACAGTTTAATTTTTTAATGTCAATTTCCTTTAGGCGGGGCGGGTCATCCTCGTTTTGAGTTATTTCGAGTAAGGTCATGTTCTCGATTCGTCACCTTCTCGGCAGATCATCTTCGTTTCCTGACAATTTCTAAGGACGTCATGTTCTCAGCAGGTCATCTTCGTTTCGTGTCAATTTCGAGGGACGTCATTTTCCCCACTGGTCAGCTTCTCAGCAGGTCATAAATTCCTGTAAATTTCGAAGGATGTCATGTTCTTAGCTAGTAAATTTTTTAGTAGGTCATCTTCGTTTAACAACTTCAACTTTATTTTAGTTTTAAAGACATTTAAGCAGTTAACACTTTGTAGAGGCAACCTTTACAAGCCTGTCTGCCTTGAAAAATTACAACTTTCTTGGATAAAAGACAAAATAGCATAAGATTAGGTACAAGCCCAGAAAATGTCGTTGAAATATATTTACTTAGACGATGACTAACCCAGAAAATTACGTCCTACGAAATAGACCTACTTAGAAGATGACTAACCCAGAAAATGACGTCCTGCGAAATAGACTCTCTTAGAAGATGACTAATCTAGAAAATGTCGTTCTGTGAAATAGACCTACTTAGAAAATGACTAACCCAGTAAAAGACGTCCTTCGAAATAGACTAAAACAAACATGACATTTTACCACATTAACTTTCCACGAAAACGACCTGCCTCGCCTAAAGGGACAATGCCTTGAAAACTGGTTTTTTCAACTTATTTTCGACTAAATACACGTAATAAAATCATGAAATACCTATGTTAATAGTCTAGAACTCAGGGAAAAGCATTATATATATATAGCTATATATATATATATGCAGTGGTATAGCAGCTGCCTACTGAGCTGGCGGTCCTGGGTTCGAATCCCGGCAAGGGCTAATATTTGTGTGATGAGCTCGAATATTTGTGCCTGGGTCATGGATGTTGTTTGTTTTTAAATATGTATTTATCTATATAAGTATGTTTATCATCGTCTAGTGTCCATAACACAAGCCTACTAGAGCTTTCTGTAGGACTAGATCGATTTCTGTAATGTTGTCCTATATTTATAATTTATTTATTTGTTTATATATTTGTCATCATATGAAAAAAATATTAAAAGGAATAAGGCCTCTTAATCTAATTCCGTGAAATTAAGAACAACGACGATGTTAATGTGACACTGCTAGCTCCTTGGGCATAAACTGTTTTAAGAGACTTATAAATGGTGTAACTTAACTCCTTTTTCACTTAACCCGCAGAATTGGCAGCTCTTTAGGGTTTTTTATTTAAAAAAACCGGCGTAAAACGTGACTTGTGTCGGCAATCATTGACTTAACTAAAAAATGTTATCCCTTTCTTAACTGATTTCGGAAAAAGGAGGAGGTTCTAGGTTGTAAAACATATCATGTATGTATTTTTTTATGTATGTTAACATAATGTGGGACAAAACGACCTTATAAGGGATTTAAATAATTTGGGGGCCTGATTTTAATATAATATCATAAATATTTTCTTGTAATTCCATTTTCCTATATATTTTTCCGTATGTATAACTTAAAATTGTGACTGTTCCCGCCTACGGGTCGCATTTCTCAACTGGTTTTCATGAAATTATATGAGCAGGTTATTACAAAGATAAAGTTCAAGTAAGATGGCCGGATTTCAACTATTATTGGTACAGTCAACCAATTTGATTTCTAGGCCACTATAGAACCTTGTCACAATGATAATGATATGAGATCTCAAGCGGCTTTCATATTGGCGTTCACTATGACAAGGTACGAAATGGCCTAGGAATCAAATTGGTTGACTGTACAACTAGCTGGATATCTACAGATACTTTTTAGCCGGTTACAGCAAAGTAAAAAAGAGGGTTATGATTTTATCCCCCACTAGAACCAAGTCGCGTCTCCGAGAAACTATTAGATTCAGATTTAGATTTCTCTATTTCATAATTTAAAATAATTCGTCGGCCGTAGGTTCAATTGGGGTAAGGGACAAAATACGCAAAATGAGTTGAATATACAGTTTTGTTCAGAATTTTCCGCTCTATCGAATGGTGTATATAAAAAAAATCTAGCTTGAAAAAAGTGTTCCTTACACTACTGATTTTTCTGGGTTCAAAATCAAATCTGACCCACAAAAACCATGTATCTGTTTTTTATTTTAATAAAGCAACATCAAATAGGGTAACTACTGCCACCAATCCACTTTGAATGAGGTAAAGGTCTTTCCAATTAAGGAATTACCTTTACATGACTTATTTTTGAAGACAATCTTATGCAACTGGCTTTTACACTAATGATTTTTTTTGGCTCATGAATAAATAACACCCATACCTTAAAGTGATTGCACAAGCTTTGAAAAAAATGGTCCTTACCCCAATTTGCCATCTTATATTTTTAACAGAGTGAACCTTACACCAATTTGGTTAAGACGATATTTAGGTTTGATCCGATTTATATTTAGATTCCGTGTCCGTTACGCTAATTTTCTCGTGAGAATCAATGAATACTAATACTTATCCCTGCTACCTTTATACATACAAACAAATCTAACTTCATAATTATTTCAATCTATTGACAATAAAGAAAGTGTTATGTTGCAATAAAAACACCTTCATCAGTTTTATAAGCTTTATCTGTGTAGACTGGATGTTAATTTTTGGCTTTACTAAATCATTGAAACTACTAGCGTAGTTTGACTATAACCTTTATCTGTGTAGACTGGATGTTAATTTTTGGCTTTACTAAATCATTGAAACTACTAGCGTAGTTTGACTTATTTACATGCAAACTTTCACGATAAATGAAGGTATTCAAATAAATTTGGTAAGAAAACTTCAAATTTAGTAATTAATCCACCGAGAAATGTAAATAGCTATTTATGTTATTAGGTATAATTCGTCAGTTCGGCGTCTCTGAACGACAGTAAGTACTGAACTCTTTGTCGACAGCTCGTGATTGTTATTCTACCCGTGAAGTGTTTTGTTAAGCGGATAGTATAAAAAAGTGGGCTAAGATCGACGAAAAAAAAACAATAACCAATGGAATACTGGAGGAGGTATTTAACACTTATAAAAAGCTTTTAATTAACTACACATTGTTTGTTTAAAAATATCTCAAGGAAGATTAGATTTACTTTCCGAGGACTATCCGAGTTGAAATACCTATATGAGGCCGGATAGTCGACATGGGTAAATATTTATAGATAACAATAAGGTAATCCTACTGAATTTGGGCTTCTTAAAATCGTCTCGGTACTTGATGAATTGCAAAGGAAAATTTTCACTCTCAATTAAAAGGCATTCCTAAGTATGACACACTTTAATAGTCATTATCTATCACTATCACCTACGATAAGTGTTGAAAAATCAAAGGATCTACCTAGAGCTCTTGCTATTCATTGACTGACATTGATGTTGATATTGATTATATTTCATAGCTATAAACAAGAACTTTTCATTTCATTGATGTTTTTCAAGTACATTACTCTTAGGGTGATTTTATTATACAGCCTCATTTGACTCCTTAGGTAACAAGTTTCAAGTTCGACAAGTAGTATAATTTATAAAATACCGTAATAAAGTATAGAATAAGTCGTTTCGTTTCGTTTATGCATGTCGTTCACACAGGTACAAGTCGTATTCTTTCGTTTATGTACGTCGCTCATAAGGATAAAGTTGGTGCATATAAATTGAGTTATGTCTTTAAATACTTGCAAACAAAAGCTAGAACTACAAAAAAAGATATTTATAGGGTCAACGCATTAATTCTTTATTTATAAAATGAAAGCCTAACACTATAGCTTGTATAAAAATTTCTCAAGAAGTTCAAGTTGTAAATATCTACTATTGAAAAATAGTTTTTTGTCTCTTCTGAAAAGTGCCATTTTTGAGTTATTCCTTATTAACTGGAGGCACTGAATTGTGAGCAACTACAATGTTATCTAACAGGACTCCTAAAAAAGTACGAATGTAAAATGATTAATTCTGAATTGTATTCAATTCTGTAACTTTTATCGTTCAACACAAGCCCTAAATTTTTTATAATTTTGCTGTATAAATTACATTGATTGTTTATTTCAGTATTCGATCATAGAGGCTGAGAAATAATTAATGTGATTATAATAAAAAAAAAAACATAAATTAAAATGTGGGTTATTCCACTCGATAGAAACGTTACGTGTAACGATACAAATATTGCATGTAACGGACACACAAAAAATGCTCACACGGTTTCAATACATTTATATACCTCTTACATTAATGTTTTAAAGGTTTCCGGTGTTAAGATACGCCTTACGTCAAAAGTATGTACTTATTTATTTTTACAACGAACCCTTTACGCTATTTTTTCTTTCACACATAATCTCAACTAGTCCCTTACGCCATTTCTTCATCAATATAGTGGATACAATGAATAGGTAAATTCAGGTAAAGGACGAGACTACAGAATACTCTGTCTGTAAGGGACATCAGCAGCGAAATAAGTTGGTGTAAGGGACATGTCATTTTCTATAATATCTAAATTATTAAAACGAGCACTACATAGATAGACAGAACACTAAAATACAAGATTATGTGTGAAATCAGGCCCAAAAAAGGTACACTACAAAAAAAGTTATGAAAGATTTAGTTAAAAAAAAAACTTTGTCAGCCTCTCCTGAAAAATCGTATTTTGTCCCTTACCCCAATTGAACCTACGGTCGACGATATAATTAAGTCAAGAACTTATACGAATGCGCTATCAAAATTTAATCACGGCCATGCGTTGCAAAATTACCATTAACTACTAAAAAGTAATACCAAAACGGCAACAAAATTTCTTCACACCCTCCCTGCAATCACCAACAGCTACCTACCAACCAATTTACGCTGAAAAAATCTCAACGAAACTATACTTTCAAGCACATTTCATAATATTATTCAATATTTCTAAAACATACCGAATTATAAGTACGAACCTAACTAAGAGTAACTTAGACTAAAGCTCCAACGAAACTTCATTGCAATCGCCGCGATCACCAATAACTAGCAAGTTAGATGAAAACGCGACCAAAACTTCAGCAGACTACTGCAACTGCACTCCGCCTTGCAAGACAGAGCGGCGCGCGCCAGTCGTCCCTGGGCCGTCCCGCGACGCACACGCCCCGATGCCCCGCGAAACGTACCGTTTATGACGAGTGTGTGTTTTGGAGTGATTAAGTGAGTGCTGGACCCAACAGGCTTGTAGCTAGATTAAGATCACCCCATCACCGTTTCAACCGCATGCGAACGTTAATAACGCCAGCGCCCATTTAGCTATTAATTTTAGCGCTTTTAACATTAAAAAACGATCCAAATCACCCAACGCTTCAGTAGCTGTATTATAGAATCAATGTCTGAACTTAACCCTGCAAATACGCACGTGTGGCAGGTAAATAATTGCCACGTGGCAACCCAATTAACCCCCCCTATGCCACGGCCGCGCGCGCTTACTAATGGATTTTAACAACCTGTTATTACATAACATACACAACTTTATTAACATACCTATTTATATTTTTACATTAAAATATAAATAATTAAATAATTTATAAAAAAATGCGTAATTAAGAGATAATTTAAATATATATATGTTTAAGAAGATGACCATCAGTTTCGACCTCTTGATATTCGGGACGGTTCATTTGGCAGAACACATTAGGGTGTGTGTGTGCGTGTCTTTGCGTACGTGGGGTGGGGGGTAGGGGGGAGCTGCGGCGGGGCACATGGCCGATCGATGCGACGCGCGCCGCTAGTGTCATTTGCGTGCGGTTGCCTCCCCGGGGGGGCACCCCCCTCCCGGACCCGTCTCGTCTAGTATGGTGCGTCACGGCCCAGCATTGGGACAGTTAACCTCTCAAGCCCAACATGATAGCAATTAAATACTTTTGCTGATTGTTTAGATTTTATTTTTCATTTACTTCACTGATTAAATTCTTACATTGTAAACGATTGTTTACGAAAAACATGAAAACAGCACGATGCTCCTATTTTTGTGTATTTTATCACCAGTTATATTTTATAGGATGAAAAGATTTCATTCATGTCTTTACTGTTTTACCGTTCACTCGGAATTAGCAATCCGATAGACATATAAAAGATTATGACACATAGAAAATGAAACATAAAAAACTAACCAGATAGTTATGATAATTTGGAAAATATGTAATCTGTTCGATAAATTATAAGAAATAATTAGCTTACTTATTTTTTATAAACTAATATTATAAAAAATAGTTAAGTAAGCTAAATACCTAAAGAAACGATATTTGGAAATAAATCTTTAAAAAGATTATGGGTTAGTATCAAAAAGATTATAACTAAAACAAAATAATATCAAATTTTTCATAGCAACCTCTAAGTTTATTTAAAACTAGCGACCCACCCCGGCTTCGCACAGATGTAATGCTATATTATGCATGTATTATTATATATATAAACCTTTTTGAATCACTCTTTCTATGAAGGAAAACCGCAACAAAATCCGTTGCGTAGTTTTAAAGATCTAAGCATACATAGGGACAGACAGAAGGAAGCGACTTTGTTTTATACTTAAAGTGATAACGTATAATTAAAGGCACGATAATTTGTTAATTGGTTAATATTTAAAGTAGTTGTGTACATTACAGAACAGTTGTATGGACCATTTGCAACTTCATATTTTTATCATTGTAGGATCGTAGGAGGTTTGCATATGAGTTAATGTTTTTTTTACAGATATTTTACTAGCTGCCCTCCGGGAACAGTAAAACAGTAGCCTATGTGTTAACCAGCTACCTCCATACCAAATAGTATTCAAAATAGTTCCAGCCGTTGAAGCGTGAACTAATAAACACGCACAAACATTCACATTAATAATATGTATTAGTGTGATTTTTGTTCCGCATGACATAATATATAATTAACTACTTAATTGTAAATCGAATTTGAATATAATTATTTTTCTGTGGTTGCGCTTGCATTACTTTATATCTTATGCTTCATTTATGACTCGTTGTTATGAACACATCATATAAATTTTGATTCTTAATTGTATGATGAAAACATTTAAAAATATTTATATTTCTTAACTGTAATTTTTGCTGCCAATTTTATGCTTGTTTATTAAACATTTAAGAGAACGCCAATAAAATAATTGTCAAAAAGTAATTTACCATATTTTTAAACGCTTATAAGCCAAGTCGAGTTTCATCTAAATCCATTCGTCTAAGTAGTAGATAAAAGTGTGTTACTTTTATCTAATCTTTACAAAATCTCAAAATATTATAATAATTATGTTAGCCGCAAGTAAGCTTGCACGGAAGAAAAGGTCAAATATCTCCATTTTACTTCTACGTAGTCGGGTAAAAAGTACCCATAAACCATCCATGGATATCTACCGAAACTACCGATCTACCACAAAATACAATTTGAAATGCGGCAACCCCGTTTTGGCGTACATACCCAAAAAACATTTATTGCTACGTCTTTCGTAGCTTGCTACGAACGCCAGTGCTACGCAGCGGGGATACTCTACTACGGCGTAGCCCATTGCTGGCCTGCTCGAAGTTGAGGTGACTTAAGAGGCCTTATTCCTTTTTTAGGGTTCCGTAGTCAACTAGGAACCCTTATAGTTTCGCCATGTCCGTCTGTCCGTCCGCGGCTTAGCTCCGTGATCATAAGTGCTAGAAAGCTGAAATTTGGTATGATTATGTGCATGTACTCGTATCACGCCGACATAACGAAAAAAAAAAAAAAAATTCGGGTAACTCCCGTACACGTAAAGTGGGGGTGAACTTTTTTTTCGTTCTAACACTAGCGTGTGGGGTGTCGTTGAATAGGTCTTTTAAAAACATTAGGGGTTTTCAAACACCATTTTTTGATAAAGTCAGCAGTTTTGTAAATATACGCTCGCGAAATCCAAAAAATAGTTTCCCCCCTCTAACTTCTTTGACTAAAATGATTAAAATGACGTAAGTGCCGCGCGGTGTTCGTATACTTCAAACGTTACACATATTGGTTAAATGCCATACTGCATTAAAACATTTCGCTCAATCTGGTGCGTATAGTACCTATACAATAACATGACACTGTAAACGAGTAATTTTTAAGTAACATGTTCCACAAATTATAATTTTAATAATATTATAATCATAATATACCTATGTATATCTGTCCATGACGTGTAAAATTATTTTTTTATCAATAAATATCTCATTCTGATTCTGATTATAATCGATAAAATCCAGAAGGTAATAAGTAATTACAGTTGCTTTGGCGTTTACGACCTTTTTATAGAGCTTGAAATATTTCTCATTATCATTATCATTGGAAATTTCAAACTGTAGGTTTCACATATAAACCAATAAATCCCAATAGCCCTGTTCTAGGTAGTAACATCAATAATATGTTATGACACATGTTTGATCATAGAGAAAAATATCTAAACAATCAGCATTTTAAAAGGAATAAGGTCCCTATGGGTAAAGTAAGTATCATAATGGTAATTATTGGGTACGTAATGTTTTTCATAATTTGAAAAACTAACATACACTTGGTATACAACAAATTGACATAAAGTTATTTAACATAATGTAACGGTTTATCGTTTTTCTCTTCTTATTAATTGGTATACTTTTATAATGTTAAATAAGGGGAGCAAGTCGACGAGGCCTCGTTTCGCAGGGCTTCTATTTCCACTCTGGAGGACGCAAGGTACCTAAAGGAACCTAACCGTGCAAACAAGCGGCGATTTGATGGGTTTTTAGCTCTATAGCACCTAACTTAACCCCTCGTATGCGGCAATTAATTCAGAATTTGACACTCCGGTGCGGCCGCGTTACGTCATTATATATGCTGCCCGCTTCAAATTTTAGAGCGTATCCGTGCTTAGGCAGTTCATGAACTGGCACGGATACGTGTCTAAGCATACGAGGGGTTAATGCATTTCTTGTTACATTATATCATTTGAAAATTATCTTAAGCGACATTATATCATTCATTACATTATACAAAGCAATAGTATATCAAACCAAATTAGATAAAGTGAAATTATATAAAACGTATGTATACCCATAATTATTGTATTTAAGCTGTCTACACTCACGTGAAATTGTCAGGATCGGCCCGACATGTTTCGAACCCAATGTTCATGTTATGTAGTTGACTGTTTTAAAAGTACTATTTACGAAAAAAAATAGTGCGTGGAGGCCCTCCGCGCGGAAGAAGTGAAACTTCGTAATGTGGAAATGAAAATAGGACGGGGTAGAAATTGTAATTTCTAAAGAGAAAACCTAACAATCAATTGATATTCACAAGAGACGTACCTTGACATAACCTTAAATCCGTCGCATTGTCCGTGGGATTGTTGCGTTGAACGTTTAACGGAACAGTGCTTTCCTACCCTCTCCACGGTAGCGTTAAACGTTAAACATTTAACGCAACCTTGTTGGAAATCGCATTAGAAGTTTCACTTAAAAAAAAAACACTTAATTGTTGAGTTTCTTTCGACTTTCTTCTCAACAGCGGTCTCCTCCTGAGAAAGACCGGCAGATTCACAGTATGACTTGTAAAAGTGCCTCACTTCGTTCGCTCGCTTATTTTAACTCCTTGTCAAACAATCTATTATATTTATGTTGAATGACATGTTGACAGTTATGTTGTATTTTGACGACGTGGTTGGCTCAGTTTGTAGAGACCTGCCTACTGAGCCGGCAGTACCAGGTTCGAATCCTGGCCAGGGGAAATATTTGTGTGATGAACTCGAATATTTGTGCTTGGGTCAAGGTTGTTCTATGTATTTAAGTATATATTTATCTATATCCGTAAGTATGTATATCGTCGTCTAGTACCCATAACACAAGCCTTTATGTGCTTAATTTGGGACTAGATCGATTGGTGTGAGATTGTCTGATATTTATTTATTATTTATTTATGTTGTAACTTATTATTATTGGCAGCTGCCTTTATTTATTTAATCTTTACTGCACAAATAAATAACTTATCGTACAAAATATAGTTACATCGCTCAAATGGTTGTATATCAATATCTATCGAATTAGGCCTTTTAGAAAGCATTCGCAAAAGCCAAAAGCACGCGAATGCTGAAAAAATTACAGACATTTCAGCGCTAGTCTGAAGTCTGAAGTAGGTTGAGGTCGATGACCTCGGGTTAGCCTGGAATAAAATAGTTATATCCTTCGGGACATAACCTATATTGAGTCTGCGCGGGTTTAGGATTTAACTTCGGGTTTTAAGGATTTTGGGGTTATATGGACACTTTGCGTTTGCACGCTTTCGTATGTTTTCGTATTTTAGTTGCTACATGGTGCCTGCGAATGTCTGCGTTGAAGGAAGGAAAGGTTATAATCATACCTGTGCTAACTCGAGGCACTGATACTAAAGTAATGTAGGAAAATATTTTATCGACAAATAAATATATCGATGTTACTGTCAACATCTAAATATTAATCATCTTATTATTGTTTTTTCTCTTGATTTCTGAAGAAAACAATATACAAATGAAAACGTGTATTTATTTGTTTATTTTAAATAATTTTCATAGTAAGTATACAATCAATTTTTTTTCCATATTCGTCGGTATTAAAGATTGCCGTATAGATGAAAATATCCACTTCATCAATCACCAGGCATGATATCGCACCGTTTTATAGTAATCGAGAACTTTCAATGAGACATGTATTAATATTATATCGACATCTTTTTTATCGATATCAAATCCCTAGATCGTGCCCCGAGATAGCACAGGTATGGTTATAACCCTCTTTTTGCCGGAGTCAAGTAAAAAGTATCCTATAACCATCAGTAAGGTTAGGTTATTTGGAACCTAATGGGTTACTTGGTATTAAGCAAATGCTTATTTCAATTGCGATTTTTTTACCATTGAAATCTTAGGAACCTTCATGTGTTCAGGTATAAGCCATTTGTTTCAAATATTGTTATGGGAATATTATATTAGAGATTAAAACCTTCAAAACTTGCAAATCACCAAATATCGCCTTGGGGACCAAAAAGGATGAAACTGGTGTATAGGTTTAGGTGGAATGAAAGCAGAATGGCACATACAAAATGATACAAAGAATAATAAGATTTTCGATCTTGTACCTGCATCTTTAGTCGCGTTTTTATGATGAAGATGAAACCATTTTTCATCAGTCAGAAATAAGGAACAAGTAAATATGATCTTTTGACGGCGAATAAAATATATTTAAATAAATAAAAGACAACCTCACACAAAACAATCTAGTCCCACAATAAGCTCTATAGGCTTGTATTATCTCTATCTCTTCTAATAAAGAAAATAAAATAAAAAAAAATAAAAATAAAAAATTATGAGCACTAGACGACGATATACTATATTTGTATAGATTAAAATATATTTTTCTTAAATATGAAAAATGTCGTCATAACGTGCGTTATAACAGACTTCGAAGTATCACGTTTCGGGCGGAACAACTCGTGAGAACTGTAAAATAATTTCATACAAAATTGAAATCCTAGGCCGGGAAGTATTTTTTTGAACATGGCATTGTGTTCATGAACAGGTTAAACAGCTGAATTATATTTTTATGAGTGGCGTATTTTTTTATTTCGTTGCCTATGTTTGCGAAAGGCACTATACAATATATATACCTTAGCCGTGAAAAGGGCTTGCCGGCTTCAAAACACTATCGTCTATACCTACTCACCCGGAAAGCCCTTATTTCCCGGCGTCTGCAGCAACGTACTATAAAAATTGGGCAAGTGCGAGCCCGACTCGCGCATGAAGGGTTCCGTACCTATACATAATGTATAACAAGTTTGTTGTATGGGAGCCCCCCTTAAATATTTATTTTATTTTATTTTTAGTATTTGTTGTTATAGCGGCAATAGAAATACATCATCTGTGAAAATTTCAACTGTCTAGCTGTCACCGTTGTTGAGATACAGCCTGGTGACAGACGGACGGCGGACGGACGGACGGACGGACGGACAGCGAAGTCTCAGTAATAGGGTCCCGTTTTTACCCTTTGGGTACGGAACCCTAAAAACAGAATATCCATGATCCAGGAACAAATAAATATCCGCTGTCAAAGTCAATTGGTTAATGTCCTTAATTATCACAGGGAAACCAATAATATTAAATCAAGTTAAATTCCACGATTTCCTTAAACTGGGTCAAACGCGCCAAATTGAACTTGCACCGATCCATCACAAACTTGCCCTTTACAATATTATCATTAATCGCTCCGACTCGCCCTTCCTTCCCCTTCCGGTGTCTAACTAATGCTATCACGCCTTGAGGGGAAAGTGGGGAAATTTTGCATGTTTTATTTTGTGGGATTTTACTTTACAAATACAAATTCTCTTTATTGCACACCTCAAACTACAAGTAATATACAAAACAATATGAGATACATTAAAATGACAAGCAGAGGTAACAGGCGGTCTTATCGCTATATAGCTATCTCTTCGGGACAACCTTTAGGTAGTGGAGTATTTAAAATTAGTGTCGTTAATAGATTTTGCGACGAAGCGGTGACAGTGGTAGTGCGGCTGCCTATTGAACTGAAGGTCCTGGGTTCGAATCCTGGCAAGGGCAAATATTTGTGTGATGAACTCGAATGTTCCTGGGATGATTTTACAACGACTATTGTCAAAAGTTGTTTGATGATTGATTTGATTTTTCACTCAATTATTTTGTATTTAACACTTTTTCATTAAATTATTAAAATAAAATGCCTGCTAACATCTCGTACATGCGTTGAATGCATTTTACACAAAACAGATACAAAAAATAAATTTAATATCCTTCGATTATGTGATCTCTACTACATTTATTTTTCTAAAGTATTTTTTTATTTTTTTTATTAGCCTATATTGGTGTCCCACTGCAGGGCAAAGGCCTCTCCTCTCGATTTCCACAACTCCCTGTTTGATGCTATTACTGGCCAATCATTTAGGAACGCGTCCAGATCGTCCCGCCATCTCCGTCTTGGCCTGCCACGTCGTCGCCGCCCATCATGCGGCACCCACTGCGTTATTTGATTAGCCCATCTGTCTGGGTGCATGCGGCATACGTGGCCTGCCCAGTCCCACTTTAGCCTGGCGGTTTTTTCTCCAACATCAGCGATACGTGTTTTGGAGCGCAACGTAGTGTTCCGGACTCGATCCGTCCTTTTAACACCTAATATGCTGCGCTCCATAGCCCTTTGGCAAACCTTCAATTTGGACTTCTGACCCTCTGTGAGTGACCATGTCTGAGCACCGTAGGTTAGGATGGGCAGAATACACATGTCAACGAGTTTGCGCTTGAGTGCTAGCGGGAGGGTTCCCTTCATAAGGTCCTTCATGGACCAGTAGCTCTTCCAGGCGTTTGCGATTCGTCTTTCGACTTCCTTATCCTGCCTGTTGCTGAAAGAGACTATCTGGCCCAAGTATATGTACTCGTCGACATAGTGTATCACGTGCCAAAAAAAAAAAAAGTTCTAAAGTATATTTATATTTTTTTGCCCAGCCTATAATTGTATCCCGTTGCTGGGCAAAGGCCTCCCCTCTCTTGCGCCACTCGTCTCTAATGGCTGCATGCTCCCTCCAATCGTTACTAAGTGCATCCAAGTCATCCCACCACGAACGTTGCGTGGGGAGGTTAACACGCTGGACCGGTAATCCAGAGGTACCGGGTTCGACTCCCGGTCTCTTCCGACAGGCATTACATTTTTTTTTCTTTTTATCAATGGTTAAAGATGGACATACCATACAGCTACAGGACATTATCTACCAAGAAGTCAACCTTTGGACAAAGCAGTTGAACGTTATTGTAACCATGGCGTAATTCTCACGCAAAATTTAAATACTCTGAACTGTTCAGAAACGAAGAATGAAGTTACTAAACTTGCAACTTTCCCTGCACTTCACAAGAAGAAGGTAGGAACTACGCAGGAGTTTGATACCTGTCTAAACCTTTCTACTATTAGGGCGCTATGAGATTGATGCAGTTCAAAATCTAGTGCTCACACAGAATAATGTAGTCAATCCTTCGAATTTAAAGTTTAGTATTTTATGTTATATCCGAGCGAGCGAGGCGTCTCCGTTCCAGCTTGGCCCAAATGTTTTTTCGTGGCTCCAGTTTTTTTTTTAATGGGGGTTGAGAACGTTAAAGATTACAAACTAACGAGGTCTACAGTTCACAGAGCCACTAATTGAAGTATATGTCGATTTTTGTGGCATTTCTACTTAGTGGTGGTTGAGGACTTCTATAAAATAGTTTGACACATCGAAGAATAACTGTATTGTGGAATGAATTGTCGCGTGCGGTATTACCGGACCGATACGACCAAAGCTTCAAGAAAACAGCGCACTCCCACCTGAAAGGCAACGCACTTGTGTCTATGGGCGACGGTAATCGCTTTCCATCAGGCGATCCGTTTGCTTGTTAGCACCCTATGACGGTTTACTAATGTTTCGCCGAAAATTATTTAGCAAATTCATAACTCACCGAACTACATATCCCATAAATTTTTATTTGGTAAAATTTTCATTTCCCAACTCAACGGTTCGCACTGATATCATTTCCCAACGAATGATTTGATAAACTATTGTTAGACCAATTATTATCTGGGATTTTTTTAAGATGTCAATTATGTTTTCGTCAAATGTATTGATTGGCATACCTTGATTTAGCAACATATTGAATGGCATTATGAAATCTAACCTAGTTTGTTAGAATGCAAGGTTCAAATTGCAGTATAATTTTATTGCATTAAGCGGGTAGGGTGATGCACCATGCAGCTAAATTAAGAGGGTACTTTTGTTTACATACTTTGTGGCTCAACATAGCATTTCATTCTTGAGTTATCGTTGATAGTTAATGTGCGTTGCTGTTTAAGATTAAACTATGAACCATACCTTACCTAACCCTAACCTACCTATCTCTGGGAGCGGTTTCGTTTTTAGGGTCATAAAAAAAAATAACCCTAACCTACCTATCTCTGGGAGCAGTTTCGTTTTTCGGATCATTTTTACGGGTCATAAAAAAATAACCCTAACCTACCTATCTCTGGAAGCAGTTTTGTTTTACGGGTCATAAAAAAAATAACCCTAACCTACCTATCTATTTGACTAAGCAAATCATTTGCTTCATAATTATTTGACAATATGTTATTTGCCTTAGCAAATCATTTGCTACACAATTATTTACCACATAAAATTTGACGATATGTTATTTGCCTTAGCAAATCATTTCCTACACAATTATTTACCACATAAAATTTGACATAATAAAATTTTGGAATATAAAATGTAGCAAAATAAAAAATTACGAAGTAAAATTATGCCAAGGATTGGTTTGCGTATCATAATTCGGCAAAAAGGCAGTACACCCCCTATGACATTAAAAAAGAAATATCATATTTTCTCGTCTCGAGCAACTGTCACACATTTGAATAAAACAATTTAAATGGATTATTTAAGAGGCCTTATTCCTTCTAAATTTTACTTTTTCATATTATGACAAATATGTTGATAATTTCAACCAACTTTTTAAAGTTAATTAACTTTTCTTTGAGTTCTAGAGTATCATAGTTATTTCATGCTTTCATTGCGTGCAGTTGAAAATAAGTTGAAAAACCAGTTTTCTGCGTGAATTTTGTCAATTTTGAGTTGATTTTGAAACCAGAATTATCCATGAAAAATTAAAACTGTAGGATTGAAATATATACCAATAAATCTCAATAGCACTATTCTAAGTGGTAACATTGATAATATCTTTAGGAACAGGTTTGATCATAGAAAAAAAAATGTCTAAAACAATCATCATTTAATCCGTTTAAATTCTTAAACGTCGAACAATGAATTAAGGGTTATTACCTTTTTTTTTTGGCTAAAACATGTTTTCACATTAGCATAACCACTCCACCTGAGTTTAGCAGTATTTTCGGTAGAAAGGAAGGTGTGGCCCATAAATCGAAGGGACCGCCTTAAACGACCCCTTGATATGTGAGACGGTTCGTCGGCCTCTCAGAGTCAACGGTCGGAAGTATGGAATATCGAGTAGGTAAAGGTTTTTTTTAAGGTTTTATACGATGAAATTGGAGAAATGTTTATCGCATAAGGACACGAAAGAAACAATGTATATCAATTACTTAGATCAAAAAAATCTCAAGAAAATACTATCTTAACTAGTATCTTACATCCTACGGGCTGCGCGTAAAATAATAATTTTGCTTAAAATCTTTAGAAGTTAATTTATTTAATTAAACAGTCGATAATGTTAATATTTTTTCTGTTTCCGTGACTGTCACATATTGAAATAAAATCCTTCCACATTTTAGTAGTAAATGCATGTCATTATAATAATAATTTATGTATGAACACATGTTTGCCACAATAAGAGAATTCCGACGGTGAATTGTAGACCCCATTATTACAAATAAAATAAATATATTTTAAGGGACAACAAATTGACCTAGTCCCAAACTAAGCAAAGCTTGTACTATGGATACTAGACGAGGATATATACATAATATATAAATACATATAAAGATAACATCCATGACCCTGGAACAAATATTCGAGATCATCACACAAATATTTGCCCCGGCCAGGATTCGAACCCAGGACCGCCGGCTCAGTAGGCAGGTGCACTACAAACTGGGCCAACGTCGTCAAATAATAAAATAAATTAGGTTATAAATATGAATCTCCTCTTTTTAAAAGTTGAGCAAAAATGTAAAACCCCATATCGTCATTTACAATGGTATGTAATTGAATTGTTTGTAAGTCTCAAATGCTTGCCAAATGCGTTCTTTTCTCTCTTTCTTTACAAAAACACTCCACATTTTGATGTGCAGGATACGATAGCAAGAGACCACTTTAAACGATTAGTTTTG
This sequence comes from Apotomis betuletana, assembly GCA_932273695.1. Lineage (NCBI taxonomy): Eukaryota > Metazoa > Arthropoda > Insecta > Lepidoptera > Tortricidae > Apotomis > Apotomis betuletana. Next base: position 13,619,360 of record OW026323.1, on the reverse strand, counting down.
TAATTTAATTACATTTTCAATTTGTATACAATGTACAAGGGAAAAAAATTAAGCCAAAATCGGAGGCATTCCCGTCCATGAGCACTGGTCCGGTCAACCAGAGGTCGTATGTTCGATTCCCAGTTGGACTTCAGTGGATTATAAATGGCAAACAGTTTTGGCTTCATATTTTATCCTCTGTATCTATATAGATATTTATAAGTAAGATATAATTCTAGTATCACCACAAGAAATAGGATTAACGTTGATTCTGTTCAATATTATAGTTTCGTTGATAGTTTTTGAGATTATCACGAACATACAGACAAACTCCATATAGATGCAGCAGGAGAATTTGTTGACATACCATGTAATGATCATGTTACTTTATGGTGAATCAATGATAGTTAAGAATAAATTTAATTAAATCCCTGCACATTATCAGAAAACTTAAAACATGAAACATTTGTTCAATGAAAACATGTCAGTCATATATAAACCAAATTTATCATTTTGATCTAGCACTTTCCTAGGTAGATAATCAGAAGTCATAAAACAGTGGTAAATAACGCATTAAGTAAACATTCGTTCTGGTTGAGACCCAACTTCGTCGGTTTAACGTCTGGAAGTTACGGCCGACGTGATCAAGTTCTAGCGAGGCGAGTAGTAACAGCTGTATAACGGTCCTCTGAAATTAAGAATAAAATAGAAGTAAAAGATATACAGGGCGATTCTTTTGCCATACCGTACCATGTTATGACTGTTCGACGTTTAAAATGGGGTATTCAAGCGTGAAGTATTTTTTTTATATATAGGTAATAATTTTTCCTCATGCTTTGTGTGTCGATCTTTAAATTGTTTATTTTGAATGGCTTCACACCTTAGCGACCTCTATGTGAATACGTTAATATTCACATCTTACCACACTACTTTAAAGCAGGGAACGAAAAAGCGAGAGGGCCTGCAAATATCGACAACAAAGCATAAGGAAAAATTCAAAAGGTTCCCTGGGCGTTAGGGTGGCGGAAAGGTTAACGCACTGGACCGGCAACCCAGAGGTACTGGGTTTGATGCCCGATCTCTTCCACCAGTTTACGCATTTAAATTAAAAAATATGATTTGTGGGGTAGAGTTTCACTTCCCATTTCTACCGGAGGGCAGTCACCTTTCCTGAGAGCAAATGTGATATGATTTGACTTTGCCGGGCTTGCTTGAATTCTCCATCTCTTAAACCACTTGTCGACTTCATCTAAGTGCCTTTGAAGTTTTTCAGAGGCTTCAATGGGGTTCTTATGGTTGGCTAGGATTGCAGTGTCATCTGCATATGTCGCTGTTAAGGTTTCTTCACTTTGAGGGATATCTGATGTAAATATGAAGTAAAGAACTGGTCCTAAGACAGATCCTTGGGGTACACCAGCTTCTATAGTACACAGTTTATGACCCACAAATCATGCGTCAAATACCTTGGGATGCATTTAGACCGAAGGCTTACCTGGAAAGAACATATCAACTCTAAACGTATAGAAGCAAACATAAAATTCAAAGATATGTACTGGCTAATTGGCAGACAGTCAAAGCTATCCCTAGAAAATAAAACGTTAATTTATAAATCAATCCTGAAACCGATATGGAGCTATGGAATCGAGCTGTGGGGAACAGCAAGTCACTCTAACGTCGAAATTCTACAACGCTTCCAAAACAAAGTCCTAAAAACCATAACTAACTCACCATGGTTCATAAGAAACAATGAAGTACATGAATACCTCGAAATGGAGACTGTCAAAGAGACTATAAGAAAAAGAAGCCTGAAATATAAAGAACGGCTCAATAGACATGTGAATGTGCTGGCACATGATCTCACTGATACCACAAGCAATACTAACCGCCTTAAGAGGGCGCACATCATGAACCTGGACAAAACACAATAAAAGTAAAAAAAAAAAAAAAAAAGGAACCAATAATGGGCAGTATATCAGTGGATCTGCTACCCTCCATGTACTCATTACACATCCACAGTTCTGATCATGGCCTATATGGCTGATTGCAGAAAGATAAATATAAAAAAAAAAAAAAAAAAAAAAAAAAAATTAAAAAATATAAATAAATTATTAATCCAAAGAGGTCGGGTTCGATTCCTGGTTTGAACCACGTATGAGCCCAATTTAATTTTTTTTGCGTGTTGATCCTTGTATCTACATAGCAATTAGGCATTTAAGTTTGTCATTTCATTTCAATGTTACGTCACAGAGCGATTACCATACCTGTGCTAACTCGATTTGATATCGAAAAAAAAGATGTCGATATATATTAATAAGTACATGTCTTATTGAAAATTCTCAATTACTATAAAACGGTGCGATCTCATGTCTAATGAAGTGGATATTTTCATCTAGACGGCAATCTTTAATACCGACGAATATGGAAAAAATATTGATTGAATATTTACCATGAAAATTATTTAAAATAAACAAATAAATACACGCTTTAATTTGTTTATTTCTTTCATTCTGAAATTAACATGAAAAAAATATATTGATTAACAATTATAAAAACGGCTTAAACTCAAGTAAAAATTGTCAGGAACGGCCCGACATGTTTCGAACTCATTTGGAGCTCTTCATCAGAGGTAGCTATCCGTGTTGCTACGCGACTCGCGACCCACTGCGTAGAAACAAGGAGCATTTTTAACGTGAGTTTATACCGTGTTTATAATTGTTAAGGACATCTCACGATAGTTTTAATAATATTATGTTTATTAACATTTAGATGTTGACAGTAACATCGATATATTTATTTGTCGATAAAATAGTATCGGTGGCCCGAGTCAGCATAGGTATGGCGATTATGATTCGTAATCTTAACGCTAAACGTAATAAAAATTATGATTGCCGTTACATATGGCTTTTATTAGCTGTCTATCACGACCTAAGTGAGCTTTATGATGTCTAGACACTAGGTGTCTATACAGCCAAGCCCAGCCAGCCTAGATTGTGACCTAGTTTAGGTTATACAAGTCATGATCATAAGGCGCAAGTCACACGGACGGATTCACCGCCGCGCGAAAGGACTCGAAATCAATTTTATATAGTTTTTTTTCACTTATTACATATTACGTCAAATGGCTTCTTATTCATTTATTTATTGAATCACATAAAATGTAACATGACAGTTTATATACCAAAGCGTTACACGGATTCTTAACCTTAATACTTAACTAAAACATAACTAACTTACAACTACGAGAATAAACCATACTGTTATAAAAAAATAAACTGTATACTCTAAAAACGAAGTGCTTGTCTTTCTTCTTCGTTCTTCTCTAAGATGGATTCACTGCTAGACATGCTTTTTGCATTTCCAATCTGATGTGGCGATCCTACTCCAGGTCAGCCCTGCCATCGTTTTGATGATGAGTGTGCTGTACAAAAAAAAGCAAGGTAAAAAATCTATTCTAAGACCTTCAAATAATTTATTGATTTACACATATTTATGTTGGCCAAAAAATATTTCGAATGTCCGTGTGTTTGGATGGATATACTGCTGTTTTTGCCTGCAGGTCGCATTTCGCAACCGATTAGCATGAAGTTTTGTGGGTCGGTTCGATAGGTAAATAGATTTTTTTTTCAATTCCGTTTATTGAATTTTCTCTAAGTTTTAAAAGTAACGGGGGTTGAAAATCTAAAAAAATGCAAATTTCAAACATTTTGAAACAAACGGTCGAGGTGTCGCTCACAGATCGACTAGTTGTATGTGTTTTTATTCATTTTACAGAGCCCGATTAGTAAGGTTTTTGATTTGAAATAATAATGTAGGCGGCGAAAACAAGCGGTTTTTCGGCGGGAGAGCCGCCCGTGTAACCTCAGCCTAAGCGGTAACTTATGAAGCGGCAGTCGCTATTAAGATGTAAATGATACAATGAATAATACGAGAAGATTTATATAATATGTCGGGGATCTAGACGGAGGCGCAACATTTGTTTGGTGTTAAGAGATGTTTTGGAGTGATTTTGGTGTAAATTATTGGAGGTCGTATATGTACTGGCTAGATATTAAGTTTAATCATATTACACATGACATGCTTGTCATAGAAAGAATACAAATTGTTCTTGTGACAGACTTCATAGAAGTCGGATGCAAAATATTGTTAAACCCAACCAAAATAAAGCACTACCAGCTCACTGCCACTACATGTTTTCCTTCATAAATGTAGGAGCAAATAAAATTGATACATTTATACTTTTATAAAACACGAGAATAATAAGCGAGAATAGCAATCCGACCGGGCGTTTCTACACCACATCATCGATGTTTAATAGGAGAGAACGAGGATTATTGAGAAAAAAAAATAACAGTACAATGCACATTTTATAGCTATACATAGGAATACATCGGTCGAAATATCTTCAGGCATGATTCCGCTAAAACGGTTGGACGAATTATAAGCACACTGAACGGACATTCGAAGTACGATAGGATACTTTTCACCGAAAGATACGGTATAAAAGGTGGAAAAAACTTATAGGCAGGTCCTGGAAAACTGTATCTCCCCGGCTACTACACGTGAAGTTGCTAGAAGTTGGACAAATATATGGATAGTGTGGAGGGGACTTCGCTGCGGACACCATACTTTGGCCAACTTCAGTCAAAATCGCGAGCAACGTGGAGCTGCAATTAAATCCTTTACGAAGCTAATTTAACTTAAAAGAAACTTTCTTTAATTTTTCAGAAAAAAACAAAACTGCATTGAAAGGTTTTTCTTGCTTAGTACCTAATAATTTACTTTCTTACGCGATTTTCGTATAAGAATAAATTGATGATAGAATTAAATTAATTTGTTAGATTTTACGTTTTTTTTATTCATAACAACAATTTTTTTGGGGGAGATTTTATGCTGAACTCGAATGATAGTATAATAAAATAATGTGTGTACATATACTTTTTTACTTTTATCTGGTCCGGGTGATACAAGCGAATATAAGGAAATTGTTGAATGTAGTTTTGCCTTTTTTTAAATAAAATAATGTTTACTTTTAGTAAAACGAGCCAACTTAAGGGTTTAAGGCAGTTTCCCCTAAGGCCAATTATTTCGAAAAAAAAAGAAAGCAATAGTTACCCAGACAGAGATATGATTAATACTAGTTTCGTATATGTGCTTTTTGTGATTTGCCCTTTAAATTGGATAGCACACATCGATACTGAGGCTACTATAAAATATTCCCTTCCTCCATTTTAAATAACCATAATCAAATTAGGGGACTATAATCGATAACCCAACTTCCACATTCCAATAGCGAAGTTATAAAAAAACTTTAAATAGCACTACGTTACCGAGTTGCGGAACTTTTTCAAAGTCGACTAAGTCCTGATTTGATTATGTCTTGAGTTAGATATCGTAAAAAACACAAGTTTCCGCCCCGCTCCTTTCGGTTGGTAACGGTAAGTTATATCAAAAATTTTGCATAGGAAAAGAGTTGTGCAATGGGAAATACTAAAGAACACTGTAGCTATATTAATAAAATTAGCTCATTATGTCATGAAACAAAGAAAAAAATCCAAAAAATATAATTTTTTACAATTTGTGACTTAAAAAGTACGAAAAAATTGTTTTTTTTTTGTAATCCAACGGAAATTTTAGAATTGTTTTCAGAATCCTCATAATTTAACAAAACAATAATTGTATGATACTTTAACGATTCTCATCATAATTACGTACGTCGGGTTATCATAATTCAATTTTCAACACAAAGTAATTACATATTTCAATGAGCGAACGTAGTTAGCGAGGGCAAATATATCGGAGTATCATAATCGCTGTTAGCCACTCAGCTTTACTTATTCGAAGTCAAGAAAATAAAAAAATATCAAGAAATAACTGAACCTGATAAGATCGGCCAGTAATTTTGGCCTATTTATTATGTAACCAGCTTTACAAGTTTAATTTTTCATTTAAATAATTATATGGTTTAGATTTAAACCATACGGACTGAAACGATCACTTTAGCCGCGTTTCGCAAAGCTAAAAGAACGTACTTTTCAAGCAGAAGTAGAATTATTTATTTAACAGTTCATAAATGACGAAATTTTAAAGTAAAAATAAATCTTTAAAAAAATACGCGTTTAATTGAGAACATCTTCTTTTTAAGTCACACTGAAAAATAAAACAACCAAGTTTAGCTATTTATGAAAACTTGCTAAAACTAAGTAGTTAGTTATTGAGAAATAGCCAAATTGAGCTTAGAAGTAAATAACCAAAATTATGCTAATTTACACAACTTATTTTGGTAACTAGTAGCCCTGTTTGTCAGTCCTCCGACTTATGTAACTAGCTATTTATGTAAGACACACTACTTTTGGGCTACTGTTAACAAATCTTTTTTTTTTCTTCAGTGCAGCGGAAAAACTCCGCATGCTGGATAGAGTGGATACGAATACCTCGGTTAAACCGAAAATTGAGCTGAATTATGTACCACTGAAGCGTTAAGATGTGACTTTTGTAGATCGAGTCGAAAGTTCGCAAGAACTCGGTCTCATAACAACTTCCATTCTAATGCGTTATTTTGCTCGAGTTTCGTGACTGTTTTCACCTTGTTGAGGAAGAGACGGATGAATAATAAAAAAACATTCTCTCTGGAGATAATATTCAAGGTTCATGTTCAAGACAATTAAACGGGAGTTAGTCTTTTACATTGGTGGTAGTTGTGGTAGTCCCTGTGGGTTTGTTTTTTAGGGTTCCGTATCTCAAAAGGCTCCGCCCTAAAATACCACGCAGTTGTCCATCCATCCGTCTATCAAGGCCCTTTTTCTCGGGAATGCGTGGAGGTATCGAGTTGAAATTAAAACCAGATAATCAATGTCTACAGGCCCTTGAGCTGTATAAAAATCAAACTCTTAAGTGAACGAAAAAACCGGCCAAGAGCATGTCGGGCCACGCTCAGTGTAGGGTTCCGTAGTTGCCCACCCTTCACAATAGACGGGCTTAAAACAGCGGTCTTAAGCCCGAGGTTTAAATTACGAGAAAGATTTCAAGCTCTTTAAAAAGGTCGTAAACGCCTAAGTAACTGTAATTACTTATTACCTTCTGGAACTTATCGATTGTGGAAATGTTTTAATACAGTGTGGCACTTAACTAATATGTGTAACGTTCGAAGTATAAAGACACTACCGCGCGGCACTTACGTCATTTTAAAGAAAATTATGAATTTTTGCGATTACTCAAAAACGGCTCGACCGATTTTATTCAATATAGTTTTCATTGAAAGTGCTTATAAGGCCTCATTTTTATAAATTGTTTCATAATTTTTTGACCCGTGGTTGAAAGTTTAGAGGGGGCGGACACCATTTTTTGGATTTCTGGAGCGAATATTTACAAAACTGCTGACTTTATCAAAAATGATGTTTGAAGACCCCTATTATTTTAAAAAAACCTATGCAACGACACCCCACACACTAGAGTTGGAAAGAAAAAAAAATCACCCCCACTAGGTGTACGTACGGGAGGTACCCGAAAAAAGTTTTTTTTTTAGTTTTTTTTTACCGTTTTGTCGGCGTAACACATACACATACTCATACCAAATTTCAGCTTTCTAGTACTAATGATCACGGAGCTAGCCCGCGGACGGACAGACAGACAGACAGACAGACGGACATGGTGAAACTACAAGGATTGACTATGGAACCCTAAAAAACGAAATGGCTTTTTTGCCGCAAAAAGCGGATATTTTTATTTATTTATTTATTTAATCTTTATTGCACAAAAGAAAAACAAATCGTACAAAAGGCGGACTTAATGCCATAGGGCATTCTCTACCAGTCAACCATCGGGCAAAGCAGATAAGTTGTGGGCGGTGCAACTAACTTAAATAGGTTTTAATAGATAAATACTTAGATAAATACATATATTTATTATATATACATAATATAAATATATATGGACTAAAAATCAAAACAGATATGCTAAGATTTCTCCATTCTGCTAAAGAAGAGGTCACGCAAGGATTTTTTAAAATTTAACTTGTTCGGGACTTGCTTGATCTTGAGGGGAAGGCGGTTCCAGAGGCGGGCCACTTGGACGGTAAACGAGTTGGACATAAAACCTGTACGGTGAGGAGGGATAGAAAGAGATAGATTGCCAGAAGAGCGAAATTGACGGTTAAGAGTTAAACCATAATACTGGAAGAAGTCTTTGAGGTATTCGGGAGAATTCGAGTCTTTGAGAATTGAGAAGAGAGTGCAAAGCATTCGCATTTCACGTCGTTGACGGATAGGAAGCCAGCCGAGCTGAGCGCGGTAAGAAGACACGTGGTCATACTTACGGAGACAGAAAATGAAACGAATGCAGTTGTTGAGAAGTCTTTCCAGTTTGTTCAGAAGCTCCTCGGTTAGGCTCCTCCTTCGACACTCACAAGGGAATCAAAATTTATAGGGTATTGCCGTTGACCTAGAACTATGAAATTTGGCAAATAATACCGTACCGTCTTATACCTACTATAAGTATTGGAAAAAATCGGAAAACTATACATTTGTGATGAAATCCTACTTAAAATAAAGTCCTTTTCGAAAATCATAATTTTAGTTCTCAAGTTACATATTTTTACGAGTTTCTTCTTGCTACGGGTAAATTATTGAATATTTTTACTCTCATACATAAAAATGTTTCTTACAAAGATAGATGTCCTTGATTGCAGTTGTCATTGAACCTTTACTGTATCAAATTCGGTACGAGACAATCGTACATCATATTTAACAGCAGTTTTAAGGGTGAATATCTCATTTATCCACACTAATACACAAGTTTTCGCAAGTTCCAATATTCGGCCATAACTAACCGGCTCGAGACCCCTTCCAATGTTTATTTGTTTCTTTTCGGCGACAGCTAATGGGTTATTAACCGTTGGTTGGCGGCCATTTTGTTTCAGCTTTAGTTTTCAGACGGAATTGTTCTTTTCACCTCTAATTCGTAAGTATCATATTTATTGTATTTACTAAGGTTTGAATAGATCAGAATCTTACTATGGATACAGTAAAACAACATGTAACTATGTTCATACTTTTGTAGCCTGCATAGTATGTAGTTTTACGTTAAAAAAAAACGAAGATAATGTTTTGTGTAATAAAACCGCCTGAATGACACGTGTGTGCCGCTATGACTGGCTACAGTCTGACCAGCGAATGGTGTTACAAGAATATAATTCAAATTCTTCACATAGCAATAATAAAGCGAAAGTTTGTGTGAGTATGTTTGTTACTTCTTCACGCCGAAACGGCTTGACGGATTTGCATGAAATTTGGGACGGTAATATTTTATACCCTAACTTAACACATATACCGTTTATACTGTAGAAGGATGTTTCCCGAACGATAGTGTAATATGATTTAATACGCTATCCTTCGGGAAAACAACATTTCTTTGCGTTATCAGCTTACTGTTCTTCAAATATACCGCTCTCTTCTTGTCACACGATTAATGGTGTCTACAAATGCGGGCTGATTTAGCCCTGACAACGGCAGAAGGCGAATCCGTGTGCAATGTTCGCATACTATCTGGAAATAATAAAATAATGATAATAATTAAGTCCAAAAAGATCTCAGCTGGCTCAGGATCGCAAAGCGTCGCCACGCTCGCACGCCGATCTGGTGTCGGAGGCCAAGATCCACTTTGGGTCGTCGCGCTCAGTTAGTTTATTTAATACGTAATATAATGAAACAATGACGTAAATAAATAATGAACTTCATCTAGTAAGTATGCCGCAAGGCCACTTTTCCATGTCTGAGTCTACCTGAGAAGAAAGAGGAGACCAGTGTTGAAAAGAAACGCCAAAAGAAACTCAACAGTTAGTCACTTTTTCGTAAATTATACTGAACTATTACTGTTATGTGAACTTAACCTACTATGTACCTATTTTGTATTTGAGTATCTGTGTATCTGTGTGTCTGTCTGTGGCATCGTAGCTCCCAAACAGATGGAGCAATTTGAGTGCGGTTTTTTTTAATCGAAAGACATGCTCATCGACATGTTTCTAAGCTATGTTTGGTGAAAATAGGACCAGTAGTTTTCAAGATACTCAGCTTTAATTGGAACAAGTGACAATATCCCAGCCAATATTGAAGTGAAGAATACAAAATTTTGTGGTTATGTAATAGTATTAGTAGTATTTTCTATATGACTCATTGAATGAGGGTCTCATGATGACCAGATACTTTTGTGTCGGGGTGTTTTAAATTTTTAATTAAGTTTTATTATTACTTAGTGTCTCTTGTTCGCTCTAAATCAATATACGTTTTTGTGACGCACTTTTCTTGCTGACTGTACTTTCTTACACAAACGTTTATCTTATACTGTTCAGGGGGCCTATGATGGTTGCGTTTATCACGGGATAAATAAGTGACAAAGCATATGTCACTCACACTCGCATTATGTCAAAGCGTGACGGATGCTTTATCACTTATTTATCGCGTGATAAACGCAACCATCATAGGGCCCCAGGAGTGGCTAACGGTCACCTTCTGTCTCTATCATCAGATCAGATCCAAAATACCAAATTATTGTATTGTCACCTGACCTACATGATACGTGCAGTTTCATTCTGATATGACATTAGAAGCAGATTAAAATTTACTTCCAAATTTTGATTACATTGAACACCAACAAACAAACTTAGTTACAAGTTACAACAAAAGCTAATAAAAACGTGTTAAAAAATTGGGCAAGTGCGAGTCCGACTCGCGCATGAAGGGTTCCGTACCATAATCTATACCTAACAAGTTTGTTGTATGAGAGCCCCCTTAAATATTTATTTTATTTTATTTTTAGTATTTGTTGTTATAGCGGCAATAGCCAGTGACGACGCGTATGGCGCAGATTGTAGTCACCTGCCTACTGAGCCGGCGGTCCCGGGTTCGAATCCCGGCCATGGCAAATATTTGTGTGATGAATTCGAATATTTGTGCTTGGGTCATGGTTGTTCTATGTATTTAAGTATATATTTATTTATATAAGTAGGTATATCGTCACCTGGTATCCAAAACACAAGCCTTCTTGAGCTTAATTTGGTACTAGATCTATTTGTGTGAAGTTGTCTGATATTTATTCATTTATATGTTAAACTTATAACACTCTTTTTTTCGTCAGGGGTTAAAAAGAAACAATAAATAACGTCAAACAAACCCGCTAAATCGAATGTACTCTAATCTACTATTTCTCTTAATGAAATTTTCCACTACACTGCATTATTCCATTCGCCGTTTCACAGCCATAAAGACAGACAATGTATGTAGCTTACACATTGTTACAACTTTTTTCTAGTAAATTCCATCCATACCTAAAACTCTGAACGAAAAGGTAGTATGTCGCACGATGTCTAGATCTGTTAAGACCTTTTTCATTGATTTAGTTAAATCTGACTTAGGGTAAAAGGGTGATATGTCTCACGAAAGCAAGTTTTGTTAGGACGTTTCGCTTTCGTGTAAGTTAGGTCTTTAGGTGACCTCTTTGACATTGTCACTGTCTTGACACGTTCCTAGGACTGTTTGTGTTGCCACGTGGATACTTCTATGAAAACTTTCTTTTATATTTATCTATAGTTTTTAGTATTGTGAATATGTTTTATGTACTTATTTTAATACTAACTTTTCGCACCCCCTTTGCATGTATAGAGATCGGATAGATGAGAGTCATTATACAGTGTGATCAACCCAAATGCGTCAGTAGGGAGAAGTCCCAAACTAGAACGGATTTATCACCCGGTATAGTGTCCTTTATTTAATGAAAAATCGTGATAACCTTAAAAAAATGCTAAGGTATTGTTTACCATTTAAATATTAAAACATCGACTTAAAATCATGACCATGCTTTTTGTCCAATGGCGGTTAGAAGTATACGACCGGTACGAACTATTGAGATGAAATTTTACAAATCATAAAATATATTTTGTATTGTTACTTGCCCTGGTTTCACGCTGTCGACGCCATTTGTATGCAACACTCGCTCTTAGGTGTCGGGTTGATTGCGTAGTAAACTTTGTTTCATTTACACTCTGTATGTATGTGAACTGGTAAATAAATACTCTGTTGTTTTGCACACTGTATATATTCTGTAATATGCAATGCGCTAAAGAAAACAGGTTAAGTGCGAGTCGGAGTCAGCGCGAAGGGTTTTATTTCTTTCTTTAATCTTTATTGCACAAAATATAAAATCAAAAGTAAAAATGGCGGACTTAATGCCATAAGGCATTCTTTACTAATCAGCTATATGGCCCAACAGAAACTAGCAGTTAGTGTAGGATCATTAAAAGCCGTGGCTAAAAACATAAAACGAGACAAAAGTCAATTAGTTACATATATTACAAATAGACATAAATAAATGCAAATACATATATATATATCGATGGCAAAAAGCGAGAACGTAGTAACCGCCACATGGTCAAAAAATTTTTTTTTGCATATTCGGAATCAGCGAATTTTTCTGCGTCGACTGGTCTGGGTCCCATGGCTCTACGACGCTTAGAAAAAACTGGACTACGTTGCAAAACGAATGTATTTTTTTGACGATGCCCACATCTAATTGCTGTAAACACCCAAATAGTAGCAATTTTCTAAACGAGTACATTTACGCTAATTTTGTTCTTTCATAAATCAAAGGGTGTGCCGGTTACAGCGTTGCCGAAATTTTTTTCCGTGGCGGTTGCAGCATTTATGCATGTAGTGAAAAAATTACGAACCAAGCTTACTGCAATTATCCTAAAATAAATTATCTATGATTGACGCTTACTACATTTCATTCGAAAATGAATTAACAGCAAGCTACAGTAACGACATTTGAAACACAACGTGAAGTGGGTAGTGCTTGAAGATACAGCAATAAAAATGTGCGCTCGCGGCGATGTGGCTCGTGAATACGACCTGTGATTTAGTCTATCGGCGATCGCCGGAGCGAGTGGGTGTGCGTAGTCTGTGTACATGCCTTTTTTGGATGTAAAAATATGTTGCGGGTTTAATGGAAAATATGAATATTGGGATAAAACATAACTAGCATATTTATTTGCTTTATTAATATTGAAAGGACAGCAAAAATGTTTTTATTACATTTTGTTCGAAGAAAATAACGATGTTGGGGCGCGGGACGCGGCAGCTTTGAGAGTTCCGTGCCTCAATCGCCAAAAACTAAACTTAAATAGGATCACTTTTGTGCCTGTTTATCTATTTGTCGAGACCTTTTTCTCAGGAACGCGTGGAGGTATAAAGCTGGAATTAACATCAAATATCATCAAAGGTCTGCTTATCTTCAGCTTAAAGGCAATCAAAAGATACGAGCAAACGCTCGCATGATGATTAAAAAAAAATGAAAAAAATATTTACTTCTTCTCGACAGCGGCCTCCTCTTGTGAAATGCCGATAAATTCAGATTCAGACATGTAAAGTGGCCTACTTACAGAATAGGTATACCTACATTTCAATTTTGATTTCGATTTAAAATAATGATTTTTTTTTAATCGCTAGAAGAAAGTTTTGCTGTATATACTACGTTTCACTACAACCAACCATTAAGAGTTAATTGGTCTAACCCCTAAAAAGCTGACTCAAGCCGGATCAAACTAGTTTGGGGTGTCACGTCCGCATTTTTATTGTCCAAGGGCTAGAATCAGGATAAGCACTAAATTTGTTGAGCTGCGGTTGATAAACAACTGTACGGTATTTAAAATTTACCGGTTAACTGGTGCCTGATTCGATTAATATTTTCACAATAACCATACGCATGGCATAATCGGGCAACCTCACACAAATTAATCAAGTACCACAGTAAGTTCTAGGAGGCTTGTGTTCTGGACACAAGTGAACATACTGGTAAAGATAAATACATACTTAAATACAAATAACATCCATGACCCAGGCACAAATATATTATTCGACAAATATTCGAGTTCATCACACAAATATTTGCCCTTGCCGGGATTCGAACCCAGGACCGTCGGCTCAGTAGGCAGCTGCTTAAACCACTGCGACAACTGTTGTGATTCGTTTTATCACGGACATAATATACAGCTTTGCGGCTGCTTGAGCTACATCAGCTGTGTTCTTAATTCTGTCAGTTAGTTTTTCGCCCAGAATACTGCGTTCCATGGCTCTTTGACAAACCTTGAGGGTGGACTTCTGAACTTTTGTCAAAGACCAAGTCTGCGCTCCGTAGGTCAGGATTGGAAGAATGCACATGTCCATCAGTCACTATTGCACTAATTTTCATTACTTTAGAGGGGCGATTTTTGAGTTAATTATGACAAAGATTTTGAGGAGTGTTATTATAAAACAATGCATTTTAGAGTGGAATTTTTAGTATTTTTTTAAGAACAGTTATTTGAATTATGTTATTATGAAAACGAATTCCATTGGAATGCAATTTTTAGGTTCCTATTTTAATGTCAATTGATATTCTGCCTAAGAAAAATGACTCCGAGTTTTTATTTAAATAAATAATAACAATTTTAATTTGTACGGTACCATAGTGATATAACGTCTAGTTATTAAAGTTAAATATTAATGGTTCAGTGAGATTAGTTCAAAGAAATATTTTTATAATTGAGGTGATAGTTGTGTTCAAACAATTGTTTAAGAATTATGTTGAAAACTTATATAATAAGTAATACTTACATTCAAAACATCTTTTATAGTTAGTGGGTTTAATAGGTAGTGAGTTCTATATCGATAAAAGTTACTTAAAAAACAATTGAATGCCAAAACTGAAGATAAAATGTAGAGAGTTTTAAAGTTTTCACGGGAATATTAAACCTCATTACCTATAATATTTAGTTTTAGCGGATAACAATATCACAGTCTGATTAACCCTAAGAATATTTATGTTTGTTTTTAGCACGATAAGTACAAGGTTGTGATTTTATAATATGAGAGATTTTATTAGCCTTTTGAAATGTTACAATCAACGGAGCGGTTTTAAGTAACTTTCGTAATGTTTTTATTCAGATAAATTGAGACTAGATAGTATTTGATATGTTAAGACGGTAATTGTTGCTTCTGAGCTTTTAATTTGTAAGAAACCTGCATTTAAAATTTGGAAACATTTAAAAAAAGTATGTTGATAAAAGTTGATTGATACTTAAGTCGTTTTATTTTCACAGTTTCTTTTTGCCGGTGGACACTTACCACATTTCAGTTAGTCCTATAAAGAACGTAATGACATTTACGTCAAAATTATTGAATCTTAAAATAAATATGCATCTGGTTACAGCATTTATGCTATGGAAATAATACTCGTTTCACCATTTTAGTACATTTACTTCTGGCGTTTACAGCGTTTTCGCGTAACGAAAAAAAAGAGTTCAATTGTCGTAACCGCCACTAAGTCGTAAACCAGTCTTTTTTGTTAAATATTAAATATGCCAGTTGAAAGAAAACCATAAGTTATGAATTAGGTCCAAATATCAAGCACTTTCGTTCATAAATGAAAGAGTTATGATTTTTTTTCTCGAAATCGAAAAGTTTTTTGGCTCTGGTGTAAAGTTTGCATTTTGGCGGTTACTACGTTCTCGCTTTTTGCCATCGATATATATATATAGGTAGGTATATTATATGTGTGTACCCCTGCAAAACGTCATAGACAATCAATCCTATGTACTACGTTTCATAGAGCCACATTTGTAGCATAAGACATAGAGTATATTTGTATAATATGAGATAGAGATATCACTTAAAGATTTGACATGTAGCGCCATCTCGTGCTTTGTGCCGGTAAACTATACAGCTACATGCGGCGTGCTACGTACCTACCTAGCTCAAGATATTATTATTTTCGAGCTATTTCTATTACACTATGTACCAATTTACATAGTGTGATAGAAATAGCATCAAAATCGGTTTATTGTGAAATAAAACAATATTAAATACGTACAAATTTATTTTCTGTAGCGTTTCCTACAGTAATTTACTGCCATCATTTACACTTAGTCGAATTGGTCATAATCATAATCAAGTCTACACTACACTACACAAATACTAGCTAAATATAAGTCTTATGATCCTCGCAATTTATAGTCCATTACAACTGAAAATATTGTCGTAATATATAATTGCGTAGAAGAAGCAGTCATCACAATCCAGTAGGTATATGCCAGAGTAGTCGTGAATAGAAGAATCGGCATCCAAAAACAAAGCCAGGTCGTCGTAAATAATCGATTAAAAGCAGAGAAAATGTTTTGAATGAATCCGAAATTGAAATTGAGATGTGAAACGGTAAATTATTAACACATCAACACAATCTATATGTCAAATATGTCAATATCACGTTCCATTTCACAAAAAATACAGCATGTCATTATTTGTAGTAATAATTCATTAAAATAAATAAATTATAAAGCAAACGCCTAACATCATAAAATAGATTCGTTTCAAAATTACAAGAGTGCTTACACTTTTAAATCTGTTTCGGTAGTGACAAAATCATTGATAATACTAATTCAGAATATTCTGATCTAAACATTTAATGCGTCAATTGGAATCCGCAGTAAATATTGGAAGATTTTGTTACCATAATTTATAATGTTGAATGATACCATTGCAAAAAAAAGGCATTTTGATTAAAAGTGTTTGTTTTAGTGGGACATATGTTAAATAATATAAATTAACTATTTAACAAAATATGGTAATAAGATTTAGCGTCTAAAATTCTTCTGTTAATTTAGACGATAACAGTGACATCTCTCGCTAAGAACCGGTAAACTTTTCCAATGTAACTCGACTAAATTGAATATCACTTAAAATTGATGCTATTTCAGATATTAGACCGACCACCTAAATGAGTAGCATAAGAATCTGTTAATTTGTTCTAAGTTATAAGACCGTGGCATAAGACGATATTATTTGCCACATCCATAGTTCAATGAATTCATAGACAAAATGTTTAATAAAAACTAAAAAAAAAAAACTTTTTTTGGGTACCTCCCGTACGTGGGGTCAATTTTTTTCGTTCCAACACAAGTGTGATTGGTGTCGTTGAATAGCTCTTAAAAAAATAATACGGGTCTCCAAACATTATTTTTTTGATAAAGTCCGCAGTTTTGTAAATATTCGCTCCGGAAATCCAAAAAATAGCACTCTCAATTTAAACCTCGGGCTTCAAACAGCGGATTGTGAAGGATGGGCAACTACGGAACCCTACACTGAGCGTGGCCCGACATGCTCTTGGCCAGTTTTTTAAGGTACAATGCGTTGCAGAGCTGAGTATTTAATAATTCTTAATTTTAGTTTAATACACTCCATTGAGACTAGGGAAAGCCAATTTGTAAATTTGTGTTAGTATGGAAGTTACCGGAATTACCGGTAATTTCCATAGAAAAAATTACTGGTTCGCATTCCGTTTACGACCTAACGCTAAAAAGATAATCCTTTCTCTTAGCGTTGTCAAGTAAAAAGGGTCATCACACAACGGCGTAAAAGTTTTTTTGTGTAACAAAGTAACATTTTCATTGAATGCCGCCGCCGCGACCTAACGACCACTTATTTGCAAACCAAATTTTCTCAACGAGAAAAAGCTTTTATTTTTTCTTGGATTACAGTCAAAAGCATAAATTCTCGTGTTAATTGTAAAGGATACTGTAAAGCGGCTACATATTATCTGTTACATTACTGGCCAAGCAGTGTAATGCTTTGCTTTTCCTTGAGTGTAGAAAAGTATGTACTAAGTACATTATGAGGCTATCTTCTTATGTTTCTTATGTTTCTATACATATATGTATTTATTATTATGTATATCCTCGTCTAGTACCCATAGTACAAGCTTTGCTTAGTTTGGGACTAGGTCGATTTGTGTAAGATTATCGCTTCATGTTTATTGATTAATTTATTTATTATAAAACTAGCAACCCACCCTGGTTCGCACGAGCGCATTGCTGATGAATTATGAATGTATTTATACATATCAACCATCCTCTTGAATCACTCTATTTATTAAAAAAAACCGCGTTAAAATCTGTTGCGTAGTTTTAAAGATTGAAGCATAACATAGGGGCAGACAGACAGAAAGTGACTTTGTTTTATACTACTATGTAGTGATTACGTAGGTAACGTATTTCAATATTGACACAAAGGTTAAAATTGCCGGCCAAGTGCGAATGGGACTCGCGCACGAAGGGTTCCGTACCATTATCTGTAAGTTTGTGTTATGGGAAAATAAATATTTATTTTATTTTATTTTTAGTATTTGGTGTTATAGCGGCAATAGAAATACATCATCTGTGAAAATTTCAACTGTCTAGCTATGTGATACAGCCTGGTGACAGACGGACGGACAGCGAAGTCTCAGTAATAGGGGGCCCGTTTTTACCCTTTGGGTACGGAACCCTTAAACAGGAAGGGAGACTCGAACTTATGAACCTACGTATCCGGCACAGTGGACGGCACCAACTGCCCCAACTGGAGTTATCACGTCGTTACTTCAACCACACTACATCTGATTCCATAATCTTATGCTATCATCTCTGCATCCTGTACTTAAACGGATTTGCCATACCACGCCATACTTAGATATAGTTCTTACATTATAATATTTATAAATTTCACAAAAAAGGTTTGTTTTATAACAATCCTGAGATGTCAACAGAACTCTTCGTAAGATAAACTATAATTATGACTAAAGATTTTATGACAGACAACACATAATGCCAATCAATTTTATGTCAGTCATGAGCACACGCAATACAATCCAAAGATCATAAAAGAAAATCCGCGTAAGCAGCCAAATGAGCTAAAATTTTATTGATAAATTTCTTTCATCAGGAAGAAACATACATACGCAATATATTTGACTAAATTGTTTCATTTAAATGATTTCAATGTTCAAGTAATTCACTAGTACAATATTGTAATGCGAAAGATGTATTTATAATGTAAAATCAGTGAACTAAATCGCTATAAAATGGCATCATAGGTTTACCCATTTAAATCAGAACTTTCCCCCAACAATACTGACCGCAACCTAATCGCTCCCACACAATACGTTTCAAGTCATTCGACCAGTCATCCCTACTGAGTTCGGCCATCTTCGGGGCCATTCGGCGTGACTCGGCTGCGTCTGGGGCCCATTAAATTTGCAATAATGCAACGCGATCCGAGAGCTGTGATCTAGGGTTGCCAGATCGCAAAAAAAAGTTTATGCGAGGGCGATGACCGCGCCAGGGCCGCCGCGTTGAGATTTTGGTTAGGAAATTTGGGATATAGTAGCTAATTTGTGAATGAAGTTGCAAATTTAAAAATATTTATTCGATATTTGATTCATTTGCTTTGCATTACCTATGTATAAAAATGTAGTTAACGCTTCCATATATTGAAGACATATATTTCGTTGAATTTTTTCGCGTTTTTACGCATTTTGCAGCATATATAATTCGAATCTACATTTACACAAATCCTTCGCGTTGCTCCGCTTTTTTTTTTTTCAAAATAAGGACTAATCTGACAAATGCTTTAACATTAGCTGCCATATTATATCATGATTTGTAATTTTTCTTTTTTATAAATAATGACACAAAGGTAAATTAAGAAAGAAAAATTGAATGCGATCTACTACAATCGAAGCGGGGTTTTGTTAACGGGGAATTTTTCTTTTTTTCACACGTTATTTTTGTTTCAGGAAACAAAACAGAAAACTTTTCTTCAAAGTGCTACGAATAAGACACTAAGGTAAGTTTACTAAAAAATCTTTACCTAAATCATACATTTTATTATTCTATTATCTGAATACAATGTGTATTTGGTACATTTATTAATTTAAGTACCATAGAGAATCCGTAAGCTTCTTTGTTACCATCGTAAAGAAATGAGAAAAAAAATTACAAAAAAATTACAATTAGGCAAAATGCAAAAAAAAAAGCAAATCTTGCTAAACAAACATTGGCATTGCTGGTAAATTCGTGAGAAAAAGCAGTAAAGAAATACTGTGAAATTAATGTAACCACACCAGAAGGTGTGGTTACATTAATTAAACATTTTGAAGAGAATTTATTGTTCAAATTAAATCAACACGCGATGTAGGTAAAATAGCTTCCATACTTACAAATAAGGTAGTCAGTTTTTCGAACACACACACAATTATGTTTCTTAATATTTTATTATACGTAAATTAACACAACATTCCTTTAATTGCAAACTAGAATAGACCGTTCAAACAGTTTTCCTATTCAAAAGTTAAAATTAAATCCTTTTAGCGATATTAAGGGGTTATATCAATTTATAATTGTAAGAAACAGGGATCGATACCGGTATTCATGAAAACGCTCTAAATTCGCATATTTTTTTCGAATGTTATTATATAGAATTTCGTTATAGATATAGATCCTTGAAATTAGCCCACTATAATATAAACATGTGTGATAATGAGCGAAAAACCGGAATATAATAACGTTATTTTGTGTTATTTTGTATGGATCAAAATAACGGTATCGATCCCTGGTATGAAAATCGTTCATATTCATTTGTCGTAATGTACATGATTATGTACACACAGAGAAATCTTCAAGTCAATCCGGTTAATACTTTCGAAGTTACACGCAAATTAAATACAATATCTTTGAAAAGTTTTTATTTTCTCAGAATAAAATATTTCGCTCTCGTTACAAGATTGTTGTCGTTTGTTTTTCATTTCGGATGATCCAGTCCAGATATATCGTGGTCTGACCTTTTTTGAGAGATCAGCTATGTTAGTTTCAGAATTATTATTTTGCCAATTTTTTTTTTAAATACTGTTGTAAGTTACCATAATAAAATGTAAAAACTACATTAATGAATTAAAAGTCTTCTGAGGAAAAATCTTATAAAATAGCTTTTTTTGTCCCTAATGACTGTACATAACCACTTAAACTCTATTTTCGCGTTACATAATGTCTACTACTATCTTACGCAACAGGTGATTGAAGTGCTATTTAACTCCTGAAGAAATACGAGCAGTGAAACTGTATAACTGTATATTTGTGTGTGGCATCGTAGCTACCAAAATAAGAGACCGATTTGAGTTTGAGCGCGTTTTTTTTAAATCGAAAGTCATATAGTGTTGAGTATCGAGATGGTTCTTAGATGTTTGGTGAAAATAGCTATTGTCTCCAAGATATTCTGTTTTTACTAACAAATGACAGGATCTCAGGCAATAATGAAGCTAAGAATTCAAAATTTTGTAAATATACATGCTGGTTGTACACACTCGCCGAGACGGGCGAGACCAGCATGCCGTCACTTTGGAACTCTATGAGTAAATGAAGGACGGCATGCTTGTCTTGCCCTGTCTCGGCGAGTGTGTACAACCGGCAAAGTTGAATATTTGCCAGACAGTGGAGGCCTAGTCACCTAAAAAATAATCAACAGATAACATTTCTAGCTGTGATTAAATCTAGCTATCTTTGTCCATAAAGTCGTACTGCACAATTACGCCTTCATTAAAATATCTCTTATACTAAAGAGCAAATGTGGTTCAAGTGGAACAATAATTAAATTTAAATCTCAAAATATCAAATTTAATAAAAGTCCATGTTTTTCACGTCCACGCTGTTTTCATGTCTATTGACAACAGTTGCTTCAAACCGTTGTCTATAATCTCAAGTACGTGGTACGATTCTGTAGTAGGTGTAGGTATATAAAATGTGTCCCCAGTGATAGTCGTCAGCACCATATTTAACGTTAATCGGTCTCTTAAAATTTTACGACGTCACTCCATTTAACATGGCTAAAGATTGCCCTACAAGAGAACCAAATTTGTTGAGACACAAAATCTTGTAGTGCCAACCCTAGCGTTCTGCGTTGGTGTGCGTGTGTCCGAACACAGCTTCCAATGTGCGAGTAGGGCGCCACCCGTTTGGCACTGTCTCAGCCAAACATATATATGTGTTGGGTTTAAGTTTAAATCTGGTCTATTTTTGCAGAGTTAAAGCATTAGCACGCTTTGACCGATTTTGTAGAGTGCCCGGTTCTGAGATATATTGCTGAGAGATGACAGTTGTGCTAAGGTGCCGGTTGAAATTTTATCCCCCTAAAATGTTCCTAAAGCATAACCAAAATATAAAATATAAATAAATATAAATATCAGACAACCTCACAAAAATCGATCTAGTCCCAAATTAAGCTCAAGAAGGCTTGTGTTATGGATACTAGACGACGATATACATACTTATATAAGTAGATAAATATATACTTAACATAGAACAACCATGACCCAAGCACAAATATTCGAGTTCATCGCGCAAATATTTGCCCTGGCCGGGATTCGAACCCGGGACCGCCGGCTCAGTAGGCAAGTGCTTACAAATTGAGCCAACCGCGTCGTCCTCCTACGATGCAGCGGGAAAATTATTAGAGCATTATGTGTTTTTTAATTTCACTGTTTGACTTTACTGTTAAACTGGAACAGCGGTGCAATGCAATTATCTTTTATGGTCTCTGCGTACAGTGTGCTTTTTAAAACTAGGACAATGCATACTTAGGCTGCCTTTCCACTGGGGCGGAGCGGATGCAGTGAAATGAAATGAAATAAAACAAAATGAAATGAAATTTAATAATGTATTCAGTAAGTAGACCACAAGGGCACTTTTACAAGTCAGATTTTGAATCTAGCGGCATTTCCCAAGAGGAGACCGCCGTTGAGAAGAAAGCTGAAAGAAACTCAACAGTTAGTCATTTTTTCGTAAATAATTACTTTGAACAATCCATTAAATTTATGTTAAAACTAATAACAACGGTACACACGTAAAGAAGATGTATAGATTCATTTCAAATATTAAATATTTCCAGAGACGTGTATAGTTTCTAGGCGACACAACATGCAATAAGATACAATTACTTACTTAATTGGATTCCACAGAGATGTACAAGGTCTCTAGGCATCAAGGTACAATAGGAAATATTAATAAAATCTAAATTTCTCAGAGATAAGCGTCACAACATGCAATAAAATATTTTTAAATTATATAATTTCTTCAGAGATGTATAAAGTCTCTGAGTGCATACTACACTATGTTTCTTAGAGATGTATATAGTCTCTAAAAGTCAAGTAAAATCAACAATGAATAACTTCAATCGAGCAAAGCTGTGTAAATTGGACCAATCACATTCCTCAGATTTAAATGTACTTCTTTTAGGCTTCACAAAGACGCAACCTGATTGGTTCATATTCTCCGCTCCACTTCAGTAGACAAGCGGCCTTAGGGTGTGTCTCCACTGAGGCGGAGGGGAGCGGAGGGGAGCGGAGACGTGCGGAATCAACCAATCACAAAAGTGAAGTGGAGCTGATGTGATTAGATAATAAGTAAGACATTTGCATTTGTGATGTGATTAGATAATAAGTAAGACATTTGCATGCCAGATATTTTTGGCGAAATATGTTTACTCTTGTAAAATTTTATACCATCTCATGTCATATCATGTCTCAAGCAAATAAATTTCATTTCATTTCATTTCTGATATTACTGATTTAAACTCAGGTTTGTCTATTCCGCACGTCTCCTCTCCGTCTCGGTTCAGTGGAGACGCACCCTCACCATGATACTGGAAGACTATTTAAGTACTTTTTGTGAAAAATAAGAATATAATAGAATAGAACATTTATTGCATATCACATTACAGACATAGGTGGATTTATAGATAAGTCAAGTAATACATGTGACGCCCTGCAAGGGCACAAGCAACATCAGTAGGCTTATTTTAATAAAACTACAATTATTTAAGCTTAACATACTCAGCTGAATACAACACATTAATTCAACAAGACCAATAAATTTATACCTATTATATACTTTCGTTGTCCTTAAAGAACTCGTCTAAACTGTAAAAGCATCTCGTAATTAAGAACGATTTTAACTGTTTGTTAAACAATCATGGGTTATCTATGTTTTTCAAGTAGTTTGGGATATGATTATAGATTTTAATGGTCATGTAATGGGGGTGCGTTTGACGAGTTTTAATTTTGAGAAGGGCATTTTAAGTTGGTTGAGATGGCGATTTCTTTTAGGTTTAGTTGTTGTTTTAGGTGAGTATAAATTAAAATAAGAGGCATAGCAACGATAATTATGGGCATATTTTTGGTTAATATTTATTATAACTTTCATCAACTTGTGGTTTCCAGATGGTTTAGCTTTATTTAACGAAAGAGCCTTTTTTCCTATTGTTATCATTTTTTCTTGACATTTGCATTCGGCTCGCAATCACCTTACAATTTTTTTACCTTTCTTATACCTACTACACAGTTCAGGCCTTCTGCATCACCTAATCATTGTGTGGTTTATACTGATAAACTCCACGACCCAAAGATTATCTAGAAGAGAACGCTCTTTAGCGATAAGACCGTTGTTGTCTACCGTTATTAAAATTATTGTCATCATCATCATCATCATCTCAGCCATAGGACGTCCACTGCTGAACATAGGCCTCCCCTTTGGACTTCCATATATACCGGTTGGAAGCGACCTGCATCCAGCGCCTTCCGGCGACCTTTATAAGGTCATCTGTCCATCTTGTAGGTGGACGTCCTACGCTGCGCTTGCTGGTCCGAGGTCTCCACTCGAGCACTTTTCGGCCCCATCGGCCATCTGCTCTGCGTGCTATGTGGCCTGCCCATTGCCACTTCAACTTGCTAATTATTGTATCTGTGTTTAATTTTTCTAAACTTTTTTTGGTGTGTTTGTTTTTTAGGGTTCCGTACCCAAAGGGTAAAAACGGGACCCTATTACTGAGACTTCGCTGTCCGTCCGTCCGTCCGTCCGTCTGTCACCAGGCTGTATCTCAACAACGGTGATAGCTAGACAGTTGAAATTTTCACAGATGATGTATTTCTATTGCCGCTATAACAACAAATACTAAAAATAAAATAAAATAAATATTTAAGGGGGCTCCCATACAACAAACTTGTTATAGATTATATATATGTATAGGTACGGAACCCTTCATGCGCGAGTCGGGCTCGCACTTGCCCAATTTTTTATTTTGTATTGTATTGTATAGTTGCTTCTGTCAGCCGTTGACTCATAGTAACCCATAAAAATAGAAAGTTAGAAGAATGTCTATGCCTATAGTTTAGAACGTCCCTTCTGCTGCACTCAAAATCGAATTCTCTGTATATTTCACAAGAACGACAGTACTATAATAATCGCACAGTAATAATGTATCTCTGTGTCGTTTTGTATTTACTGTTATTTTCATTGCGCGCCCATAACATCCTTTACTGGGGGGTGCAGGGTGCGCAGTGGTGGGGGATGGCCGTTATTGAAGGAGTTGAATTCGGTGTTTAGATTAGATTCACTCGATATTTCACATGCATGTGTCATTCTTGGAAAGATCTTTTGTATTGTCTTCTTCTTAGTCGTTTCACTTCTTAAAGTGGTCTTGATCAACTTCTGGTACTATTAGAGGCAGATATTGCTCGCTGTATGATTTTAAGCTATTTCTCGCGATTCATAGACATTCTGGTGCACTCATGCAAATCCGATTTGATCTGCCCACAGCCAATTTGATCAGGTCAGTACATCGCATGGGTGATGTTGCACGTGATCAGGTTCACAAACATTTTGATGCACTCATGCAAAGCCGATTTGCTCCGCCAATAGCAGATTTGATCTTCCACGTGATCTGTAATCTTCCACGTGATCTGGTTCCTTCTACTTTAATCCGGACGATGAGACGCTCTATGGAGTTATTGTTTCACCTTGAAAGGTGGCCAAAAATTTTGAGAATAGGTGACTGGACCAAAGCGGACAGACGCTGCTTGATGCAGAGTTCTTCACGGATGGAGACATTGGTCCGAAATGATTCGTTGATATTCCCAGCATTCGTCTCCAACACCACATTTCTAAAGCATCTATCTTTGTATTGTATGCAGAAGAAATAAGAAAACAACCGATTTTTTACATGCCTTTCCCGTCCTGGGGTTATTCGATTGACATTTAATTATAACTATGTGAACAATTTAAAGGCCACGCTTAAGCTTATATTTATATTCGAGCTAAACGGCATGTTAGTTTAATCTTATGAAAACTTTCGTGAGCCATCTCTAGTAATTTATCTGCTCTCAAACGCTTTTTAAAGGGTCGGCATTACGCATGCGAATCCCCTGGAGTTGCAAGCGTCCTTAGCCTGCGGTACCCGCTTCCCATCAGGCGGCCCGTACGCTAGTTTGCCACCACCGTGATATAAAAAATTGGGCAAGTGCGAGCCCGACTCGCGCATGAAGGGTTCCGTACCTATACATATATATATAATCTATAACAAGTTTGTTGTATGGGAGCCCCCCTTAAATATTTATTTTATTTTATTTTTAGTATTTGTTGTTATAGCGGCAATAGAAATACATCATCTGTGAAAATTTCAACTGTCTAGCTATCACCGTTGTTGAGATACAGCCTGGTGACAGACGGACGGACGGACGGACGGACGGACGGACGGACGGACGGACGGACGGACGGACGGACGGACAGCGAAGTCTCAGTAATAGGGTCCCGTTTTTACCCTTTGGGTACGGAACCCTAAAAATGGTTTCAAACTTACATAAACATCTACAGAAATGGCCCGATATGTTTCGAACTCGTATGGACGTCTTTATAATGGACAGCTAACCGAAGCAGTGATTTTCTGTCCTTCGGGCTCTACGGTAACATCTCGGACTGTTTCTCACATATTAAAATTCTAAAGGATTCATAGATCACTGAAAATATATGTATACATTTTTTAAATTACTACACTACGATGCAAATATTATTTATTGCACACTTCAAATACAGAGGAACAACAATTATGAGAGATACATTAAAAATCAATAACAGGCGACCTTATCGCTGAAATAGCGATTTCGAAATAGAATCGAGTAGATGGTGCAAAACAATTACATACACACCACACTAAAAAGCAAAAATCAGTACATTGATAGATATATATTATTATACCTACCATTGTACAGAAGAGATCGGAGAGGGATAAATTCAGCTTTTTAGATGTTTTATATGTTATGCATGTATGTTATAACCTGTTGTAGTGTACAATAAAGCGTTTACATACATACATTCCATCATAAACCTACATACATTGTCCTTTTTATCTTTACTTTCCCAGTACTTAGTCAATGTACCGTTAAGCAGGATGTCTTGACAATCATACACTTACATAGGTAACTTACGATCCGATAAACTTATAGCACCTTCCCTTTCTTTTTGCTGAGAATTTAAAAAATACTTTATTTTCACAGACGTCAGTCTTGTCTAGAATCACAAAACAATAAAGATAGAGTAACATCGCATCCAAAGACTTCATAGGAAACCGGGTTAATTGCTCTGGAGCGCGCGTACTCTGCGGAAACGGAAACGGTTATATATTTTAGTTTTAACTGCTTTAAAACAGTTTTTTATTTGTTAATTACCTTAGTTTTGACTAGTGATGTTTACGTTTTACGGTGTTGTAGACTATTGTATCAGGCTTCCAAGTTATCGGATAGTGCGGATTCGAACCCTGCCCGAAACAATATTTGAAACAGATATGGATTATTCCATTAATTTATTCCCCAACCCTTATTAAGAATAAGGCCTATTGTTCAGAAATAATCGTAGCAAATTACTATACAGGCCCCTTGTTGGGTGCCAGTAATAATACGAACAGTCGCTACCAAGATGCGGTAAAACAAACTACCGAAATGGACACAATATTTAAATATTTATTTATAAAAACCTAACTAGACGTGTGCATGGTACAGTAAGAGATCTACCGCTACAACATTATGTCGAGGTAATTAAATAAACACCTTTTAGAATGCGATTAAGTTCCGTTTTTTTATAATAATCTTATCCGCCACACATGTTGAAATGGTTTTAGCGTAGATGTTTTTACATTGGCAGTGGAGGGTTGTAAAGTCGTGCCAGTAAATGAATATCGATTATATTTATTTATGATTACTTGATATAATATCTGATTTTATTTCAGTCGTAACCCTCTCAAAACAACCAACTTTTTCCCAATTGAAATCACAATGCATCTTAAATTCGACATTGTACGGCCAAGGAAACCGACACGCGTGCGTTTTTAATCCTTATTGTCATTGTGACATGAGCGAAATCGGTACGTGTTTAAATTTCCTTGGCTGAACACCCAAGTTCACCTCAATCCAAGTTATTTACACCACTTTGTATACAAACCTTTCGCCCCATCGTTCAACTTATCCCTAACTCAAGAAAATGTTATATAGACGCGGTCAAGTTTTTGGCATGTGACATTGCGTTACTATGTAGCTTTTTATGGCTATGTATGATTGTTTACATGTGAATTACCTATCAGTTATGCCACTTTTCCAATATCATCCTTTTTTACAAACGATCAATGATGGAACCTCGGTTCTCCATTTGATAACCCAAAGCAAGTTCGTTATAACTGAAATGGCCCAAACTCTTAGCGATACTAATTTGTTTTTACATTGTAGTTATGGTGGTTTTCGTACTGGCTACACACGCTACGCCAAGGAGCAGACATTCGCTATAAAATAAAACTTGCGTAGCGTACTGTGCGTATTTTACAACAAAGATTCTTGCATGCAATGTTAAATTTGCCTCCCCACGCCCAGAGTTGTAGCGCGTGTCAGCGTGAAGCTCTTCTAAAGAGTTTACTTTTGTCCAGAGTTGACTGTACTTACAGTTGGTTATGCAAAACAGTGATTGTGTTAGTGAGACACGATTGTTGTCTGAATGTGAAAAGTTAGTGTTAAGGAGGGAGGGAACTTTCAAATGTAGATTTCGGTCGAGTGTAAGGATTAAATAAAGTTTAAGAATATTATACCATCATGCACTTTCGAGTGTGCCTTTACTAATGCAAAGACACATTATAATTGTATTAAAATAAGAGTGTGCCCAGATCTTAATTTGCGTAACCTTCCTTTTTTAATAATCGGAATTCGAACGAAGTCCTCTAGCTATTTAAGCTTGACAAGTTAGGATCGATAATAGATGGCGCTGTAATAAAATGTGGCCATAACAAATGGAGACGTGGATGAACAAGAAACTGATCCACAAAACTTTCCTTTCTATTTTATGACACAACCGTAACAAGAATCGAATTCTTGTGATTAATGGGACATTTAACTTACCACTAAAGCAAACAAAACATCATATTTTCTACGAGATTTTGATTTAAACATAAAAATTACTACCAAAACCTGCAACGTTTTATGTCCATGGGGCATGTTTTATAGTTTTCAGGAGGAGCGAGGAGGGGGAGGATCTAATCTGAAGTTCTATTTTTGAAGTCCATCCTCTCGCCTCATGTTAAACTGCGTGAGCAAGACGACGCAGTGTGTTAAATACTTTTACTGTGGAATATTGGAATAAACTCTCGGAAACTATTTTCAATAAGTATGATACACTCATTTACCCCTTCTTGATCCCGGTAGGAGTACTTTTTCCTCAGAATTGTGTATCTCTGCATCACCTAAAAACATGTTGTTAAGATCATACATCGGTAACTATAAGGACGCCTTTGTATACAGGTTTTAGAGTTTTTAGCAATGTTGTTTTTATGTGCAATAACGTGTGTGTGTGTGTGAGTGGCATTATCAGAAGATGTAATTGTATCAATTTTATCCAAGAAGTCTGTACTATTTGAAAATAACTATAATGATGTCTCTTTGTCACTGAGATGAATATACTCAATATTTGGGGAAACGAACTTCAAACTTCGAGGTAACCTTGCTGGGAGTTTACATCAAAAACGTCAAACAATTGTTCATAATAATAGTGTTTAAAAAGAGGTAAGTCGAACTTTCATGGACGTCGGCATTATATCTCACAAAAGATTTATTCCCATAATTCGGGTTTAAATTTTTTAATGAATAATCGATATCTGTTCACAAAAATAAAAGAAGGAAAAAATACTTAATAACTTTTTTAGTCCGTGGAAAACGAAGTCAAAAGGTCATAACCGCAATCATCTTTGTCGCCTTCATCTACGCAACACTGACATTACTTAATCTAACTTCTATAAAACATCTCCCTTTTCGCTGTAGTTTGATAATCTACGACAAAATCGTAATGACGAAGACGTAACTACAATAATAAATACAATAATCACGGAACAATAAACCGACAGACATAAAAGGTTGCAAATAAAAAAACGGTCGTAAAAATTTACGACTATTAATTTGTATGAAATGTGGGTGAGGGCCAGATCCTGTCTCCGTCGATGTTTGATTATAAAACTTGATAAATTGCGAGTCTCACGCAGCTCACGCAGGGTTCGTACCATAATTAGATTATTAGTATTATCTATTTATATACTTGCTGACAAACGAATCATATTGCCATACATATTGGCCCCATGTTGGGCGCCAGTGATACGCTCGCTTCCAGGATGTAGTAAAAATCTGCTGAAATCAGCAAAATAAATTAATATTTCTATAAAAAACAATGTAGTTAAGTACTTTTCTTTGGGTTTGAAGAGTTGAGGTCTTTACAATAGTAAAAGAGGGCAGTTCAAGTAAACCTTATCGATATTGATATTTCTAATTTAAATCGCAAGGTAAAAAAAATCAACATTGTAAGGAACGCATATTAATTTTTTATTCATCTATTAATGCATAAACAATGTTTATCGTGTTTGAAATTGATATAAAAAACCTTGTGTTGTAGTGCAAGAGAGCTAGGCTTGTTTCCTGCTCCTGACAAATCAGTTGAGCTACTTTTTATGAGTCAAGACGCTGGAATAGTTCGCACGACTTTCCCCATTTTTTAATTTACTCCAGCTACTTCAGCGCCGCATGTGGAGCCCTTTGGAACTATTATTTACTGTTCA
Organism: Apotomis betuletana; assembly: GCA_932273695.1. NCBI lineage: Eukaryota > Metazoa > Arthropoda > Insecta > Lepidoptera > Tortricidae > Apotomis > Apotomis betuletana. The sequence goes on along the minus strand of OW026323.1, from coordinate 13,588,590 downwards.
CCGCTGGATACTCTTTCAAATATTCTCCTATGAAAGATACTGCTCCTCTCTTTCTACACTCCGTACGCAATACGTTAGCCCCAACAAAGTGGATCGACGATTTGGTCAGGATCAATGGAAGCCGTTACATGAGAGCGGCGCACAAACGGTCACTGTGATGACCCTTGGGAAGCTTTTGTTCAGCAGTGGGAGAATTTTTAAATGATATGTATATTACCCAGCTAATTTTATAAGTACTGAAACTATCTATTACTTACTTCCACTTGCGCTACAATTCTTTGTGGGTCTTGGCCTCCTCCACAATCTTCCTCACGATGCGTGGCGACCTTCTTCCAGCTGGTAAACTTCTTCCTAAAATCTTCTTTCACACGTTTCAGTAATGGTTTTTTAGGGCTGCCTCTCGGTCTTTTCTGTTATATGAAGATATTATTACATCGTAAAATAAAACAGAAACTAACGTAACACCAATTCTTACATGGTTCTAAAATTCATCCTTTGTAGCAAAAGCCAAGTTATCATATTTATTGGGAATGCGTTTGAATTGTGATATATTGATGACCTATTTGGCGAATGACTGTCCATTATATGCCAAGAGATCTCAATTCTCGTAATAAGAGAATAAAACGCGCAGAAAACTGACAATTGTGCTTTTCACCGGGGAGCCCTTTGTTTCCTAGAAACTTATTTCGTCGAAAATCGTTTCACAGTATTTTTATTCCTCTTACAAATAATCATCCTATTGACGACGCGGTTGGCGCAGTGGTTAAGCAACTGCCTACTGAGCCGACGGTCCTGGGTTCGAATCCCGGCAAGGGCAAATATTTGTGCGATGAACTCGAATATTTGTGCCTGGGTCATGGATGTTATTTGTATTTAAGTATGTATTTATCTATATAAGTAACTGGAAGACTTTTAGTTTGTTATCATTATGGATAACGGTTCAAAGGTTTATTTTAAAATAAACACATACATGACAATATATTTACGATATTTACAATAATAAAAACTATAGATAAATATAAAAGAAAGGATAATATGTTTATCGTCGTCTAGTGTCCATAACACAAGCCTACTAGAGCTTACTGCGGGACTAGATTCATTTGTGTGAGGTTGTCCGATATTTATTTATTTATTCTTTATTTATTTATTGATTAGGTTAGGTTAAGTTTGTTTTATAACAATCTCAAATAGTTTACTGTAGCAAACAAAAATACTTTCTACGAAATTAGTCAATAAAGACCCTTTTCATCACTAGAGGATAATCGGTCTGATAAAAAAAACGGCCAAGTGCGATTTAAGTTTGCACCTGGGATGTATGGCGCCGGATGCAAATGAGGTGCAAAGATAACGCAACCGACCACGTTTGTTGTATGGGAGGCCCCTTAATATTTATTTTATTCTGTTTTTTTTTTGTATTTGTTGTTATAGCCGCAACAGAGATTCATCATATGTGAAAATTTCAACTGTCTAACTATCACGGTTCATGAGATGCAGCCTGCTGACAGACGGACAGACAGACAGGCAAACGGACAGCGAGGTCTTAGTAATAGGGTCCCGTTTTTTACCCTTTGGCTACGGAACCCTAAAAATCACGTACTTACTGAAAACTTTCTCCTTTTTGAAGTCTCTTGAAAAGATCGCCCGCCGTATGTAACATAATAAATGTATGTTTGTGCATCATATGTCTAAGTAACCCAGTTTCCATCTAGGTTAGCCACGGAGGTAAGCTCGGTTGATAATGGAGAGGAAAATTAATAGTTCCCGAGGAACTTGGAAGGCAATTTATCTACTAATTTTATAAAACTGGAAATTTTTCATTTTATACGTGTGATTTACGTGTGCAACGGTCGCTATAACAACTTATGACTATCCCTGATGCATGAAGAATCAAAAACTATACTACTGGAATACCACATGTCGAAAACAACTAAACGTCAAACTGAGTTACAATGTCCTAATTGACATGGATTGTTCAGACTTTTTTGTTTATTTACATAAGGAACATAAAATATATATAAATAAATAAAATAAATATCGGACAACCTCACACAAATTGATCTAGTCCCAAATTAAGCTCAAGAAGGCTTGTGTTATGGGTACTAGACGACGATATACATACTTATATAGATAAATATATACTTAAATACATAGAACAACCATGACCCAAGCACAAATATTCGTGTTCATCACACAAATATTTGCCCTGGCCGGGATTCGAACCCGGGACCGCCGGCTCAGTAGGCAGGTGTCTACAAACCGAGCCAAACGCGTCGTCATTACTTTTCATAAAAGAGTAAGAAAAGATAAACCCCAGTATAGTGCCCCCATTTATGAAATTGTGTCATTTACCTGTAGTAGTTCCGCAGGTATGAGAAGTAATATAAGTATAAATGTCAAAATGTGCATCTGCCGTATAGCTTCAAAGTGCAATTTGAATTCCCAAAATCGGTCCGTAACTTAATGAGATTTTCTAAAATTTATCAAAATTTCAAAACGTTTTCGCTGACTTGGATCGAGATTTTCCCAATATTTTTTTGAACTCGCTATTTAAGAAACGAAAAAAATCTCGAGATTGAATTAAGCCACAGTTTGAGTCATCTTAGGAGGGGGCGGACAAAAAATGTAGGCGGTAGCGGGTCCCATACGCGCGAGGTCAGAAAACAAATTTGACAAATGTTATCATGTGCTTTATTTCAAAATTACGACAGGTTGGGATCATAACTACGTTGGCGAAACGACTAAATCACCATAAGGTCTAGATATTACATTTTCAATACCTTTGATAGTTGCGCATAGTGTGAGATCTGTAGATTTTTATTAAATTAACAAATTGATAGTATTTCATGTCTAATTCTTTCGCCGTTCAGGCATGCCGTCTCTGGAATTCACTCCCTCTCTCTATCAGACAAGCCCCAAACAAGGTAGCTTTCAAGTGTATGCTGCGTAAGCATCTGCTGGAACAAGAGCCCGAATAGTTCATCTATCATCCCATGTATACATGACTTTCGTATATATTTATATATAAATTATATTATGTATATATTTGTATATACATATATTATTATATTATAGTGTGTTATTATTATATATCATATCGTATGGCTTTATTCCTATAATTTTTGCAATTTAATGTGTGTATATGTAGGTATATGTATTTTTGTATAAACAGTAATATAATATTTTGTATTTACTTGTACTCTAGATCCTCTCTGTGCCATCAGATTTCTAATTTGCACCCACTTCTAGTATCTCTGTTTGGCTCTATTTGTTGTTGACTGGTAGGGAATGCCATTTGGTATTAAGTCCGCCATTTGTACTGACTTTTGTTTTGTGCAATAAAGTTTAAAATAAATAAATAAATAAATAAATAAAATAAAGTAGTATCATTTTTGTTACCGGATAGACGTTTTCGATCCTGTATACCGCATGTGCTCCGATAGACATGTACATCGTACAATACGTACAGGTAACCGGGCCGGCAGCGGAAGGGTTACGTAACCTGCGCGCCCTTGACATTAATGGGGAACTTTCAGTTGCGGGTTAAGTAATTTATTGGGAGTTTAATTTAATGTAGTTAACATGTGTTTGTGTGGGGGTTATTTCATACGAATGTTTGTAGATGTTTGAGTTAGAAGGGTAATTTGGAATGAAATGAAATTGAACGATATATAACTTGTAAATAACTTGATAACTTGTTAAATGTTGTCATTTTATTAATAAATGAGTATGATTTGCTCTCGTTAATTTAATTTAGAGGTAAGCCAATTAAAAACTAAAGCGCATCCGATATATTAAATACATTTCAAAATAAGTAGTAGGTTAATGTAAAATTAATAAGGCAATATTTAGTTAGGTTAATAGCAAATTTTACCAAGCTCACGTTATATATTATATATTTTACTCATATGAGATTGGTATTTTTCAGAAACATCAAAAATATTTATCATCAAAATTCTTATAATAGGCGCACCATGTACATAGTTTCATTCCTTGAAATTATTCTCTTGCTAGATTCAAAAACTAAAGAGGGTTATTTTTATGCTTCGCATTTTGGGTGAATCCAGGCGAGCGTAATTTGAGTCGCGTAATTTTAGGTCGAGTCATACTTAGTGTGACGTGATGACGTGACATGATGTATGGCGCGACCGAAATTACGCGACTCAAATTACGCTCTTCTGTTTCACCCTTTATCAACATTTTATTGATTGTTTAAGAGGCCTTTTCCTTTTAAAATGCAGATTGTTTAAGACATTTTTCTCTATGATCAAACATGTTTCTTAACAAATTATTGATGTTATTACCTAGAACAGGGCTATTTAAATTTAATGGTATATATTTGAAACCTACAGTTTGACTTTTTCATTGATAATTTTTGTTTCAAAAACTACTCGAAATTGACAAAATTCACGCGGAAAGTTAGTTTTTTCAACTTATTTTCGACTGCACGCAATGAAAACATGAAATAGCTATGTTACTATCTAGAACTTGGGGAATTGTATTATTGACTTTAAATAGTTGGTTGAAATAATCAATATATTTGTCATAAAATGAAAAAAAAAAAATTTTTAAAAGGAATAAGGCCTCTTAATGAAAATGCTGTCGACTGCGCTATGTAAAATTGCTATTTAGATTGAGAGGCTGGTATAAATACAGACAGGTAGGTAAAGTAACTTTTGCATTAATAATATTAGTACGGTATCGATGTGCCTAATGTGCTAATTTTGGTTTCAGAACTGAACCATCCCGACGAGTCGTCAGCGAAGTTGCCGGCGTTCTGTTGGAATTGTCGACTTATACAACGCAAGAGTGAGTCCATCTTTATTAAATAATGAATGTATTTTGAAAATATTAATAAGTTTATTAGCTTAATAAATATCTTAGCAAATTAAAGTTAACATACGGCTCTATATTCAAGATATTTTTGGCCTTACAAGCGTCGGTTCGGCCCTTGGATAGTGGCGCAACAAACAGCTTTCATATGGCAATAATGTGTATATGTCAGATACCTATTTGAATTATTAAACGTCAGTTTCGATTTATCATTAAGAAAATTCAAAATATTGTTTACCAGAATGTTGCTCAATCCTTCGTTCTTCTTGCGAAATAAGTAAATACTGAATCCTATTGAAAAAAACTTGACTTTCATCACTGTGAATTGTTTCGGCTTTAGGTATTACCTGCAAGAGTTACTTAGTTAGTTACTTTGAAGTTGACTCAATGTTAAATAGTATTAAACTAAGGTTATGTTTATTTCGTATAGTATTTGACATGGGAAACCTGAATATAATTTTGCCAGCTCATAAAAGTAGAATACGGCTGAACAAATTGAAATTACGACTTTTATCCCGAAAACGGCACTTTCGGGCCAAACTCAAACGGAGCTGCTTAAAATATAAATGAATTATATCAATGTATCCGTCATGTCTTGGCAAAATGTGCGTATGAGTGACAGATCTTTTAACACTTATTTACCACGTGATAAACGCGACCATCATACCCCCCAGGCCAAGATGAAACGGACTCGCTTCGCTCGGTCAAAAATCGTTATCTTATCAAGCCTCACTGATACAATTAAAAACACAGCCTCCTCCCCCCAGCCTACACAGCACCCAAACACCCCCCCAGACCGGCCGGCGCCACTCGAGGCTGTCTGGCTCCGAGGTTAAGGACTCGCCCCTGTCAATTGATTTTAGGGCCTAGGCTGTCTAAGATGGACCGAGGGTTTAGGTTTTGCAATATTAGGCTTAAGTTTCGCAGGTTGTTTCCTTATTTGGTACTCTCAAGGGAATCAAAATGAAAGGGTACTTCCCGGTGACTTAGAACTATGAAATTTGGCATGTAATATCGTCACACTACAAATACTTATAAAAATCTGAAAACTATACATTTGTAATAAAATCATAAAAGGTATAGTCCTTTAGTATTTTTTTTCCTTTTCGCCGGAAGGCGCTGGATGCAGGTCGCTTCCAACCGGTATATATGGAAGTCCAAAGGGGAGGCCTATGTTCAGCAGTGGACGTCCTATGGCTGAGATGATGATGATGATGATGATGATAGTCCTTTTCAAACATTATATTTGGAGAACTCAGTTGCGTTAAGTTTGCACCTCGTTTGTATGCGGCGCCATACATTTCAGATGCAAACTTAACTCAACCAGGCCAATTAAGATGGGATAAGTGAAAGTTTGTACGGAACCCACGGTGCGTGAGTCAGACTCGCACTTGGCCGGTTTTTTTTAGTACAGCAATACAGCATTGCTCTCCAAACTGAGCCGCATTGGTTGATTGATTTTAGGGCCTCGGTTGTCTAAGATGGATCGAGGGTATAGGTTTTGCAATATTAGGCTTCAGTTCCGCAGATGTTGTGCTTCCTTATTTAGTACAGCATTGCTCTCCAATCTCACCACATAACACTGGTTGCTTTTAAAACGGTCTTTTAAAAAAGGCCTAGGCTAGTCTGGATCGAGGGTTAACATTTTGTATATAAGGCTTCAGATATTGTTGCTTCCTTATTTAGTAGTTATATAAATAAGTCGCATTTCATGTTTTATACAGGGTGTCTCTAACCATGGGGCTTTACATGCAAGATTTGATTATGCTATATCCAAACTGAGCCAGATTGATCAATTTTAGGGCCAAGGCAGTCGAAGCTTTAGATTTTGTATATAAGGCTTCAGTTTCGCAGGTGTTGTTGCTTCCTCACTTAGTAATAGAAATGCATTTCGTGTTTTATACAGGGTGTCTCTGACCATGGGACCTTGAATGCCAGGTTTGATTATGCTCTCCAAACTGAGCATCTTTTGTTCTACGATTATTTTAATAAGTCTCTAGGGTGAATTTGGTTTTTTATACTTAGAGACTCTTATTATACATAATTATACTTTTTAATGTTACAAAACAAAATTATATCAGTTAAGTGACTAAAACCAAACTTTACATTTTAGAAGCCTCATAGACAGAGGCAGGCTGTATAACTGAGTGCCCGCAATTTTGTCCCCGTTACCCTTCTCTTTTCTTGATCGTAGTTCGATAAAAAGTATCCTAATCTTTAGATCACCGTCACTCACTGCACTAAAATTCTTTACACTGTTAAGATTTATCTGAAATCATAGGATGTAATTTTTCTATAAAAATGTTTTTTATTAAAATCGACTGTTTATTTAGTTAAAAAAAAAAATTAACAAAAAAAAGAACCGACTTCAGTAAAACTAAAAAAGCCAACAATAACCCGTTCAAGTACAGATTACATTTGACTCACCCTTCGAAGTCGATCCCATATTTATATATTATACTTTACGCAAGGTTTGGCACCGACTTCGAAGGGTGAGTCAAATGTAATCTGTACTTGAACGGGTTATTGTTGGCTTTTTTAGTTTTACTGAAGTCGGTTATTTTTTTTGTTAAAATTTTTTTTTTTGCTTTTTAGTGATTCGTATGTGTTCATCATCAGTTTCCTTAAACCAAATCCTATTTACTGAATGTAAATTATTGACCTTATCAATAAATTACCGAAAGCGCCGTACATGTCCCTATAACATTTGAAGAGTTCCCTCGTTTTCTCCAAGATTCCATCATCAGATCCCGACTTAGTGCCAACGGGACCAACTCGGAGTTATACCCTTTCGATAAAAAAAAAAATTGAAAATCGGTTCACGGTTCTCGGAGATATCGAGTAACAAACATACAAAAAAAAAAAAAGTTCGAATTGAGAACCTCCTCCTTTTTTGAAGTCGGTTAACAAAAACCCATGTGCCTTATGTCATTATTATGGCTGACTGGTAGAGAATTCCCAATGGCATTAAGTCCGCATTTTGTACGATCTGTTTTTCATTAATGCAATAAAGATTATATAAATAAATAAATAGCCGACAGTAATGACGTAAGAAGAATGAGATTAATGTAATTTGCTTGTCAAGGCCTTTTTGTATTCAAATAGCATAATTGGGGTGTACCGTTTTTTTTCAAAACCGTTAATTCGATTATGACTGACGAGCTGGGTTCTTTCTGAACCATTTCTAGTTATTGAAAAAAATTACAAAAATTTCGTAAAAAAGATACTACCCAATTTTTCACTTGACCTTCAGTAACCGGGGTTTTACTACGTCACCGTAATTTGGAAAGGTACAGGTGGTGTTATCTGTGGTTACCCCAATACTCGGTCCAAATTATACTAACGGTTCATTATAATTATTATCTTACTGCTATTATACTGCCCTTTCCTTCAATAATTATGATAATTATTTAATATTATAATGTTGAAGTTGTGAATCAAACATTCAAGAACATTTTAAATACTTGATTGCGCTGGCAATTGAAACTAAATTGAACACAAATTATAACAGATTTTATGTTTGGACCGGTAAATATTTCGTCTGACAGTAACAATGACAACTATTTATTTACATTTTCAATATTTACATCGGGATTTTCTAGAAATGGTATTGAACATATACAAGCATGGTTTATTATTCTTTATAAAGTGAATCAGATTATTTATTAAAAACTGACATTTGCAAAAACCAGGAGCTGCCATTCCAGGATTAATATATATGTATATATATTTACATCGTCTCTTAACTCGTGTAACTTACGTTCAACAAGAAAAAGAGTTTTATTAAGCACTTACGAGACGATGAGTGGAAATAAAAATAACATCGGTTATAAAAAATTAGGATGCAGACTAATATCTCGAGAAATAGTTCAAGCGATTTTACATATTATATTGTTTATATTTCTTGTCAATTAACTGCGATTAACAAAGACTGCGTGAATGCACCAAACCGAGCTTTGAAGGAGAAATGCATCGGTGGTTATTAAAAATGCTAATTTAATAAGAAGGTAATCATCTCAAAACGTCGTATGTTGGATCCCAAGAAAATCTTAAACGTGCCCTTCGACACCGTCGATACTTTCAGAGACATAAATCTCGATCAGATCCACTACAAGTACACTACAAGAATATTTTCATTGATTCAACAGTCAACACCCACCCACAAGGGCAATCGCAACTCTCACCACCTTGCAGACAGTTTAAAGCCAGCATGAACATAAAAGAGGACAGGAAGGTTCGATCGAGGAATTTTTTCTTGAAAATGTCACAAAGATTATTTACTTTTAATAAAAAAACTGTTATAATAACATGAGTTTAATTTTTTCTGCTACATTATACATTCAATCAAGTTACGACACAGCATATACCTACATCATCCAAAAACTTTACTTCATATATAGGAATGAAATAGAACTATGATGTAATTCACACTTAGTAGTTTGTACATTTTTGTCAATTTAATCTTCCGGATCCATTTACTGGCAAGTTTTCTATCTTTAATGTTGTTAGACGTGATGAGATTTTCCTAGGAATCTTGACAGCAATATTTTCGTCCTTAAACATAATTCTGCATAGTGAATCCTTTGACTATTTTAAAGTATTAACAATAATCTGCTCCATGAAGCTTGTTGGGATGTTGAATTTTTAGGTTTTAGGACTGTTATTTCCATTTTATCTAGTATCACACAAATACTTTTATCGTATTCCAAGTCAAATATTTGTTGGTACGGTCAAAGCATAGCCATGGAGACTAGCCTGGCGTGAAAAATAAGTCCAAAATTAAGACAGAGCTATCGAAAAGCAGCACATATAACTTGTAGTAAAATAATGAAAACAAACTTGAAAACAATTACATTTTTTGTTGGTTATTTACAAACTGTCACCTGACAGTTCTTTGACAAGATATCGAATATATTTTTTTTGGGAATTTCATGGCCAGTTTCACAACTTCAGAAATGCGTAGGTTTACCAGTGAAATAGTAAAAAATACAAATAAGAGTGCGCTGAATAGCGTTTTTTTACTATCCTCAAACACACGCGGAAATCATGACGTCATCTTGTGAGCTTCTTAAAATAATTAATAAAAAAATAACTACTTATTCTAATGAAGAGTTAATGAAATTGGTATTATAAAATGGCCTATTTCATCGAATAAAAATATAAAAAGGGGTGGTAATTTTTTTTGGGATACCCCAATTCTATCATTATTTAATACGATGTCGATACATAAACATTTCAAATAGGGGCAGAGTAAAAAACTCACACGAGTAATATGTTTAAAAATATGTCAATCTTTCCCAAGAGATATATTTAAAAATGTTGTTTAAAGTAACTGTTTACTATTTTTACATGAAGCGAAAAAATTGATAAATTTCATGGTTAATAAAAACAATTGGTTACTATTTTCGCTAAGTTCACTAAGTTCGCGTGATGAAGACAAAAGTCACAACTTTTATTTTGTTTTATATTTTAGTTATGTAAACTTTTATTGGTGTGCAATAAAGTATTGTTGTATTGCATTGTATTGTATTGTATTGTATTGTATTGTATTGTATTATATGACTGATTTAATCGACATGTATTCATACCATACTTTTGTAACACAGCACCATGTTATTTAAAAACTCTTCTAATCACTAACCCAAATAAAATTTCAACCAAGAAATCATGAAATTCCTATTGCAAAACGTGATGCGCGCTAGATTTTTACATTTGAGAGATATGTAAGGTTACGTCATGTAAACAATGTAGGAATGGGGACGCTGACTGGGCAAAAGAATTTACTAAGTTAAAGTAGCACAGATACAATGCTTTCTGCTTAATAAAAAGTAGTGATATATTTCTGAAAATACATGAATAAGTACGCTTTTATTTATAAGCAACTTTATTCTGTTAACTCAAAAACGAGGACCAAAACAAAAGTGAACTATTGGTAATATTTTATTTCGAAATACAAATGGTATGTTTTTCGAAATGATCTTTTAATTTGGGTAAATTAACACCACATTTTTTCACTGATCTTACCGACTTCGTAATTTTTAGTTAAAATGCGTATCTTATCAGCATATCAGGATGCGTATGTCACAACACCAGTTTGAGATAAGGGCTAATTTATTCCAATTTAAAGTACCCACGTCATAGTTACAATCCACTCCAGTGGCGTGGGTCTATGTGACTCGATTCCCACCGGCTTGCCATATTTTCATGAATTTGTGCATCCTATTCTACTGCTATTGAAGTAAAAGTAAGTCAACCAACCACTGCAATCCTACATTGTTTAGTTTCGGACTATGTAGGTATGTCATCACTATAAATACATAGTATAAAACAAAGTCGCTTCCTGTCTGTCTGTCTGTCCCTATGTATGCTTAGATCTTTAAAACTACGCAACGGATTTTGATGCGGTTCTTTTTAATAGATAGAGTGATTCAAGAGGAAGGTTTAATGTATAATACATGCATAATTTATCAGCATTGCACCCGTGCGAAGCCGGGGCGGGTCGCTAGTGTTGTGTAAGTGTTCCAGAATTATTAATTTATATGTCATTCGAAACGTCTAACGTAGCACCCGTTATCGAAATTAAACATTACAAATGGCCTAAAGCGTTGGTTAAAATGCCGATTCATTTTAGTGTTAAAAAGCCCGTAAATCACCGCCCGGGGTGCACTTAGTGCCCCCCGCAGCCGCAGTGTTAACTGTAACACGTTCGAGAAAACGATGGGAAAAGGAGACATTATCTTATACGTATTTACAGATCTTGAATTTTAAAATTCGACTTGGCTTTTCGAGCCAAGTCACAAATCTAGTAATTTAGAAAGTGGTCAATGAAACTGACTAGACCAAAATTAAAACAAAACTGTGATTCAGTGCGCAAGGAGAACCTCCCAACTTCTGTTTTCGTTTTTACTTTTGGTTAAATATTGCATTGTCAGTACCTAAAACCCCCAAAACCGTACTTATACTGCTTTTCAAATGAACATTATTTAACTAAACATCGCATATAAATGTTTTAAAACTAAAAGTTTACCTAGTTAAATGTTTGGATGTTTAGTTATTTATTAATTGTTAGTTTGTAAAAGTTATTGTACTTAAATTTAATCTAAACATTATTTTAGCTCGTTGCTTGTTGTTACCTACTTTTCTGGTACTGGTTCGTTTACATTAGTTAGAGCCATAGTTCTAACCTAACCTACTTTTTGGTAAACATTTTAATCTTATGGGGTCACAGTTCTAATTATTAGTAATTCATTTCTGAGGAAAACCGACTGCAACAAAACAATCCAGCAGATGATCTCTTTGAATAATTGCACAAATTGATGCCTACATGAAAACAGGCCAAGTTCGAGTCAGACTTGCGCACCGAGGGTTCCGTACAAACACTTATCCCATCTTAACTGGCCGGGTTCAGTTTAGATTGTACCTGGTATGGTGCTGGATACAAATGAGGTGCAAAGTAAACGTAGGATCGCGTTTGTTGTGTGTGAGCCTCACTTAAATATTTATTTTATTCGGTTTTTAGGTTTTTGTCCAGCAATGGACGTCTATTGGCTGATATAATGATGATGATGATGATAGAACGTCGTTAAAACTTAGTAAAACCGATGTAAAACATTGTAACAGCCTTGTAAAACGTGCTAGCATCACGACTCTTCCCATTCTAAATATAAAAACATTATCGATTGATGTGTAAAGCCCTGTGGTCTCGCTGCATACTTTATAACGCTTGATAGCAACCGCATCGCTTGCATCGCTAGTTAGCGTTAGTCGTTAACGACATCTGTTGATAAATTCGTGCATTGTCAATTTGTGGGCACCATTTCAGTCTTTCTTCTTCTTCTTTGGCCACCCCTCTTCCCAGTTTATCTGGGGTCAGGTCTCCTTGTACGTCTGCGCCAGAGTGCTCTGTTCTGGCTTGTCTTTATACTCAGGTTCGCTTGTTGGATCTCTTTTTGCATATTCGCCCACCAGGTGGCAGGCGGTCGTCCTCTTCCTCTCGGTCGGTCGGGGATATACAATACAATACAATACAATACAATAATTCTTTATTGCACACCAACAAGAAAAATGTCAGAATTGAAACCTTAATTTATAAATGGTAGACAATAGGCGGTCTTATCGCTAAAGAGCGATCTCTTCCAGACAACCTTTGGGTAGAAGAATAAGTAAAAATAAACAATGAAAGAGTAGGTGGTGAGATAAAAAATCAGCAACATAAATAACATAAAGTATAAGTCATACACATACTTAAATAAATATATATAAAGATAAACATACATATATACAAATAATATACATATATATAATATAGGCAAAAATACACATATACACAAGAAAAATAATAAAAACAACACAGCTGATATCCAACTTAGCTAAGAAAATTACCAATAGCACACAATAAGCTATGGGAGCGACAAGTAGTAATCTTTTAATTTAATCTTAAAAACAGATAGTGATTTAGCCTTCTTCAGATCCAATGGAAGAGAATTCCACAATAGAATGGCTTTAAATGTAAAAGAATTCGAATAAAATTTAGACTTTGCAGCCGGAACAGAGAGTAAATAATTTTGAGCGCATCTAACTGATAACAGGTAACTAAAACGATCTTTAAGGTAGCGGGGAGTTGCAGGGTTAAAAAGAATACTATAGAGAAGAGACAGAATATGAAAGTTCCGACGAAGGCGTATAGGGAGCCACTTGAGTTGTGAACGAAAACTAGAGACATGGTCATACTTGCGTAACCCAAATATGAACCTAATGCAGACGTTTTGAATACGCTCAAGTTTGTTAAGTTGCTCCTCCGAGAGGTCAACATAGGAAACATCGGCGTAATCCAAAATAGAGAGGAGTAAATTTTGAGCAAGGGTAATTTTAGTAGCGATGGGAAGAAAATTACGAAGCCTCCGCAGTAAAGCCACTGAGGCAAACACCTTCCTACTAACCTCGCTGAGCTGAGGCACCCAAGAAAGAGTGCGATCCATGATAATACCTAAGTTTTTAACTTGCAGAGAGAAAGGAATCAGAACGCCATCGAACTGAATAGGTGGCAAGTTTGCAAAGTCGACTTTGGCGATCATCTTAGAGCTGCCAATGATAATAACTTGCGACTTAGCAGGATTTACTTTTAAACCATAGCCTCTACTCCATTCCAAAATGCGCTCTAAATCACAATTCGTTGAGCATATGACCGATGGCAGATCACCAAGCATACCCTGAGAATATATTTGAAGATCGTCGGCATAAAGGTGATAAAAAGAAGATAAGTTACGAGTAATGGAATTAATGAAAATAGAAAATAACAATGGAGACAACACGCCACCCTGCGGAACGCCGGCCAACGTGCTGCACCAAGAAGAACGGGAAGTACCCACCTTTATACGTTTCCGACGGCCGGTAAGATAACTATGAAACCACTCAATAACCGCAGGAGATATGTTAAGAGAACGTAGAAGAGAACTGTATTAAACGCGTTACTAAAATCAAGCAGCGTCAGTACCGTCAGTTTCCGGTCACTCATACCTGACCGAATATCGTCTGTAACTTTTACGAGAGCAGTAGCCGTGCTATGACCTGATCTGAAACCAGACTGGTAAGGATTAAAGAGATCATTACGATTAAGAAAAGAAGTGAGTTGCTGGAATATCAAACGTTCAAGGACTTTGGACAGGAACGGAAGAATGGATATGGGGCGATAATCTGAAAAAGAGGAAGGATTAGATTTTTTAGGTAAAGGAATAATATCCGCATCTTTCCAGATAGTCGGGAATACACTACATGAAATTGAAGAATTTAGAATGCTGGTAATGATAGGAACAAGGAGATCAAGGATGGGAAGGATCATATTTCGACTCACGTCATCGGTACCGACAGCGTTGGAATTAATAGATAATACGTTCTTCTTAACATCACTGTCGGAAAATTGAGTAAGAGAAAAAGGACTACAGTCTGGAGTTGGGAGAGATGAAAGATAATTGAGGGTTCTGACCTTAGCAGGGCCGCTAAAAATGGAAGAAGAAGAGAAATGCTGATTCAACTGATCAGTATCGACGTCTTTAGAACAGGAGTTTTGCTGAGTTATCCCAACTCCAAGTGACTTAAGAAACTTCCACACTTTAGCAGGGTCACCGTTTTCTACAGACTGATGAATATGACGCCTTTGGGCATCTCGACATATAGTGCTACACCGATTGCGCAATGTGTGATATCGTATTTTGTTTCTATCGCAGGGGTCAAGTTTATATTAAGGGCTTTCGTGGGCACCATTTCAGTCACACCTTAGATGTGCCGTTTCGAGAACGTTTCGC
Source organism: Apotomis betuletana (assembly GCA_932273695.1). Classification (NCBI taxonomy): domain Eukaryota; kingdom Metazoa; phylum Arthropoda; class Insecta; order Lepidoptera; family Tortricidae; genus Apotomis; species Apotomis betuletana. The sequence continues at coordinate 13,573,459 of OW026323.1, read as the reverse complement.
GAACCTTATAGGGAAATGTTCTTAAGAACATTCTTTCTCCATACGAATCGAGAAACGTTCTCGACGGGACATCTACTCACACTCCTCTCTCTCGTACGGATCAGGGTGTCTATGATTGTTGCTTTTATCACGCGATAAATAAGTAACAAAGCATCCGTCACGTTTTGACAAAATACGAGTGTGAGTGACGGATGCCATGTCACTTAATGTATCACGTGATAAACGAAACCATCATTGAATAGCAAGGTTGTATATAACCCTTTTATCAAACGATGTAGTTATTTATATTATATTAAAGGTGTTTAATCATTGAAATTGTTTTACTGATCGAGTATAGTGCACCGATTTATACAATTGTGATATATTTGCCTGTAGTTTTTTACTGATATGAGAGGTACGCGGGCCCATAATATAATGTCAAAATGTGCGTCTGCCGGACTGCTTCTGAGACTTTCTAAAATTTCCCAAAATATTAAATTTTTTTCGCTGACTTGGTTCGAGAATTTCCCTATAACTTTTTTATGAGCTCGCTATTCAAGATATGAAAAAAACAACTTTGGGTTAAATCAAGCTACAGTTTGAGTCATCTTAGGAGGCGGGCGGACATAAAAAGTCCACGGTAGCGGGTCCCTTACGCGTGAGGTCAGAAAACAGTAAAATGCTTTATTTCTAAATTCACTTTCAACGCCTTTGATAGTTGCGCTGTGAGATTTGTAGATTTTTCTACCTAGACTTCGGCAATTGCTGAAAATTTAGCTCATTTAGAAGATATAAGAAAAAACCGGCCAAGAGCATGTCGGGCCACGCTCAGTGTAGGGTTCCGTAGTTGCCTATCCTTCACAATAGACGAAAATTACGAGAAAGATTTCAAGCTGTATAAAAAGGTCGTAAGAGCCAAAGTAACTGTATTTACTTATTACCTTCTGGAAGTTATCGATTATACACGACAGATTGAGTGAAATGTTTTAATACAGTATGGCACTTAACCAATATGTGTAACGTTTGAAGTGTAAGGACACCGCGTGGCACTTACGTAATTTTGAAGAAAATTATGAATTTTTGCGATAACTTAAAAACGGCTCGACCGATTTTATTTAATATATTTTTCATTGAAATTACTAATAAGGCCTCATTTTCATGAATTATTGCATAATTTTTTTGACCCGTGGTTGAGAAGTTAGAGGGGGGACACTATTTTTTGGTATTCCTGAGCGAATATTTACAAAACTGCTGACTTTATCAAAACATGATGTTTGAAGACCCCTATTATTTTTAAAAGACCTATTCAACAACACCCCACACGCTAGTGTTGGAACGAAAACAAAATTCACCCCCACTTTAGGTGTACGGGAGGTAAAGATTTTTTTTTTAGTTTTTATTTTACCGTTTTGTCGGCGTGATACATACACATACTCATACCAAATTTCAGCTTTCTAGCACTTATGATCACGGAGCTAAGCCGCGGACGGACAGACGGACAGACGGACATGGCGAAACTATAAGGGTTCCTAGTTGACTACGGAACCCTAAAAAGGTGCACTTTTCTCGCATAACCACTCGCCTTTCAACCCCAGCTTAACTGACATGAGCTGAGCTGATATTATGATCTAAGCAGAGCAAAGTTCCCAAACTCGCTATCGAGCAGTTCCGATAACTTCTCGATCGGTGTTCTACTAAAACACTATTCTCACATGGTGAGATTTTGTGATTGTTATGTGGAAACTTGGTGATAAAGACATTTTTGCGGATTGCCTCTATTTTATTTACCTGGCTCTCTAAAATAATAGAATTTCAAAGACAACGACTTTTTTATGTCCAACTTTACCAACCTGGTCTCGTTACATTTGCGCCTCATTTGTTTGCGGTGCCATACCTACATGTCAGGCGCAAACTTACTTGACCGACGTGAAATATCACTTTATGCAGCTGGACTCGCAAAAGAATTATCACGCGTTTTAATGAAGCTACGGGGAAAAGTGTTACCTACCTCAATAAAAACGCCATAAACAAACACTGATTTTTTATCATTACTAACTACTTTCTTGTCATTACCGCTCTCCGCACTCTACGGCTTCTTGTGGCCGCCACAGTACACTTGTTCCTTTTCCACGCTTGAAGTGAGAAAAAGAGAGATGTACTGTGGCGACCACTAGAAGCCGTAGTGTGCGCCGGGTCTACATGTCATCAAACCCTGCCTAATCTAAATAAAACAATTTAAACGGATTATATCGCGTATTAATTATTTGAGCCTCCCTGACGTTTCAGTACCTTTACAGATACCGTTGTCAAAGGTTGACTCAACCTCAACTTCAACCTTTGACAACGGTATCTGTAAAGGTACTGAAACGTCAGGGAGGCTCAAATAATTAATATACGCGATATAATCAGTTTAAATTGTTTTATTTAAATGTGTGACAGTCGCGGAAACCGAAGAAAATATCCTGCCTAATCAGCATAGAAAGACGTAAATGTCAATTATTATCCTTCTTTGTCAAGCAGTTGACCCAAAGAACTACAAAAACCTCATCGGAAACAAAGAATAATCATCAAAAGATTTAAACAACATAAAACAATTCAATATCATCCACTAAGTAACCTAATTTTCAAATGTTTTAAAAATCAACCCTACAACATTGATACAACGTCCATTTTCACAATATCTTCGCATAATGGACACCGTGTAATACTGTCAATCTTTTTATATCCCTATTTTGTTGAGCTACGGTTGATATTGCTAAGTTAGCTATCGGAAAGGGGGAGGTAAAAAGTACACTATGCACATTTGTAAATAAGATTTATTATAGTTTCATAGTTTGGGGTAAATGAGGGCAGGAAGGAAGTGTGTCGAGTGGAAGTGTGCTACGAGCTAATTTGGGTTTCTTGCTGATAATGATAGACAACATAATTAATGGTTTATGAAGGATAAATGCGCTAATTCAACGGACTTTTGTGGTACGAGTATCAATTTAGTATCTCAACTTCATCAGGCATCACGCAGCTTTACGAGTAGCATACGAGGTCGGCAAAGTTAGAAATATTGCTCGCACCTATCATGACACTAGTATAGTAGGTACACTATTTTTTAACAAGCTATATTTTAAATTTATACAGATTCCGTAAAATAACCGGAACACCCAAAAGTTCTAAAGTTTAGAGGCATCATTATTCCGAATTTTTCATAAATTCCAATCCGAATTTTCGCTAAGCAAACGTTGTTGCTACGTATAATTTGGGTTAGATTAGAGTTTTATGATATAAAAAAAAGACAAACAAATTAAAGAGAATTTCGAAATGGTGATACTCTTGAACAAATGAGCTTCTGAATTATGTAATGTACCCGCGCAAAAGGATAATAAATATTCCCAGAAAAAATATATACAAGCAAGTAACACTGAATAATTATAATATGACTTAATATTCATATTCTTAAAACACTACACAAAGTGAAATCCAGCCTCCTAACTTAGCCTGAATTCAAACACCGTATTTTATTTCCTTAATCTCTTCTTTAACAAGTTTTTCATTAATATATAATAGTACAATACCGTCTGCGAAGTTGGAAAGATTCGCGATCAATCAATCGGCCAAAGACAAACCCAGTCATACCAAAGTCCATTAGGAAAAACTCAAACAGAGCCTCCGGTTTGCGAAAGTAAATAATTAGGGAATTTGGTTTTAACCTTACAAGGCTAACGGTTAACTGACAACGTAAAAGATTTGTGTCGAAGCAAATATGCTTTGGGCACAGAATATAACCTTTGCGGGTTTTAAACACAGCCCTAAAAACCGATGATACACTTAAAAAAAACTGGCCCAGTGTGAGTCTGACTCGTGCACCGAGGGTACAAACACTTATCCTATCTTAAGTGGTTCGGTTAAGTTAAGTTTGCACCTGGTAGTGTATGGCACTGCATGCAAATAAGGTGCACAAAGTTAACGCAACCGATCACGTTTGTTGTATGGGAGCCCCACTTAAATATTTATTTTAATCTGTTTTTAGTATTTGTTGTTATAACGGCAATAGAAATACATCGTCTGTGAAAATTTCAACTGTCTAGCTATCGCGGTTCATGAGATACAGCCTGGTGACAGACGGACAGACAGACGGACGGACAGCGGAGTCTTAGTAATAGGGTCCCGTTTTTTACCCTTTAGGTACGGAACCCTAATAAAAGCAGCATCTATTAGGACATTTAAGTTTACTTTATAAACCACCGAAGAGCAAGAAATGTACCTTCAGCAAGCGAACAAAACCGCCGGAAACGCCTTGTTGTTGCCTTGATGTGATATGTAGTAATAACATCCGTTGTACTGTCTCTCTACGCTCCCATATGTTCCAAACCGTTACGCTAACGGTATGCTAGTAGGCGACTTAAGCCATTACACTCGAAACTTTCAGAAAGCTTTCGAAGCTTGGTCAGAGCTTCAGGCTATAGCGATCAATTCGGGATTTGGTTTCAAGGTCATTCAACTAGGTGAACTGCAAATCGTTCTAGTGCTCATTAATATATACACGTACCTATGTAGTAACAAGTTAAAGAAAGGGTCCTAAAAACTTAGTTCGTTGTGACATACTTAAAAAAATTAAACAGCTTAAATAACTGACATATTATTTTGAATGTAAAAAAAATAAGTTTTCATTTAAACTATGAATACAAAGATCAAAGCTTAAAGAAAAATTGAAAAAGGAGCTACCTGGTGGAAGGGACCGGGAATCGAACCCGGTACCTCTGGATTACCGGTCCAGCGCGTTAGCCACTTCGCTACCCTCGCTCCACGTAGACCTGACGAATTTTTCCTTATGCTTTGTGTGTCGATCTTTGCATTGTTTATTTGAAAGGTTTTTACACCTTAGCGACCTCTATGTGAATACGTTAATATTCACATCTTACCGCACCACTTTACAGTGATGAACGAATTTCTTTAAGCTTTGATCTTTGTATTCATAGTTTAAATAAAAATTGTGGTGTACCCACATTAAACAAAATGAGACATTACATGTTTCATAAATTTATAAGTTTTCATAATTAATATTTTAATCATATTTAATTACTTAATTTATTAATTGTGAAATAAGAAATGTATTATGTATTGCATGTTATATTTAATGAAATGTATTTGTGGCGTAAAGCCGTTAGCGGACTGTAATGAACTAATGATGGATCGTGGCGTGGAGTCAGGAAAATGGAAACACTATTATACTGACCCAAAAATAAATAACAAGGATTTACCGTTGCTGTGCCCGTTCTGCTTTGGACGCCTCCGTCAGCTTTCCTATAATCTCAGGGGTTTTAATAATGCTTCAGCTGGAATTCATTTATATTTTCACAGACACTACTTTGACACTAAATCATGTCTAGTGACATTTTCCTATAGAGAACAGAGAAGCGGCCAGTGTCCCCGCCATTCATAATTAAGTCAGTATAGCTTAATAAGGTTGAATACTAAACAGTATTTATGAAGGAATAAATTGAGGCTATGAAAATAATAATAGAATAAGGATATTACGAATCGAATAACTTAAAAAAACCGACTTCAACGACAATAAACAGTATTTCCGAGTTGCAATGAATAAATTGAAATAAACGTTTATGTGCCTATAATATTGGAGGAATCCCTTCGATTCCTCATGCAGCATCACCAAAATGTTATGAGAGCGATAGTTAAAATTAGTTTACCTTTACCTCTACAGTAGGCGGTTCTTCAAGAGGGGAGTAAATAGGTTATTAAAGGTTCGGCAACGCGGGTGAGATGCTCCTGGCGTCGCAAGCGTCCTTAGGCGGCTTAACATTAGGCGGCTTAACATTAGGCGGGCTGCATGCTTGTTTACCTCCGTCGTATTATAAAAAAAAGTTCTTCAGATCACAGAGGTGGCTCATTCCTCGGCCAAAGAATTCGCATCGCTATTCCGCGGGGAATGAAGCCGGCAACATGGACCAGGGACCCTGCAGATAGATACTGATTAGACAGGATTTCTTAGGTTAGATTAGTAACAGTTGATTTTATATTAGTCTATTGTTAAACTAAATAGTTAACCTACTTATTTTTTAATACATAAAAAAACTAAATGTGTAGGATTATGACGACGCGTTTGGCTCGGTTTATAGACACCTGCCTACTGAGCCGGCGGTCCCGGGTTCGAATCCCGGCCAGGGCAAATATTTGTGAGATGAACTCACTCGAATAGTTGTGCTTGGGTCATGTTTGTTCTATATATTTAAGTATATATTTATTTATATAAGTACGTATATCGTCGTCGAGTACCCATAACACAAGCCTTCTTGAGCTTAATTTGGGACTAGATCGATTTGTGTGGGGTTGTCCGATATTTATTACCTATTATTATTATATTATTAGAATGAAGGTTTTTTTTTTTTGCTTCATTCAAAACATTTGGTTTACGCTAGCAGACGTTACTAGACGCTTAAATAACTGTCTATATTAACGTTAAACCTTTTAGAATCTCCTTTATCGAACCCCACGTCGATCCCCAATCTAATTAAAGTGAGTCTGCCCCACTTCGGAAGTTCGTCCATGAGTAATGCCCCCGAATTGATATGCGACCATAAATCGCCATCGCTCGGACTGGAGCGTTTTAGTTACCAACTTTATACTTAGGGTTATTTAGAAATATATCTGCTATAAATAGAGTTGTGCCGTGGGGAACGTTTCCCGATTTGTACGGGGAAAGAACGTTCTCGTTTCGTGTATAAATTTCAATTCTTAAGCTAGTATTATATAATCTGTGGCTATGGTATCACTATCCGGCCTCCCTACGGTCGGCAGTCTATACCTACTCACCCGACAAGCCTTTCTTTCCCGGCGTTTGCAGTAATGTACTATTGTTTCTGCGTTTCCCGGATTATACTGTTCCTTCTCCGCGAACAAAGTGGGGGAAACTATCTTAATATAGAATGTAAATCTGTATTGAATTGACAATGTAAACCTAATAACATTATCCCCAATTAGTGGTTGTGTTATTAGCTATATTGTCCATAATCTCGTGGGAGTGGATTGGCTCATCCTGATAATGTTAATGGTGGCTCAAACGTGGGCGACATTTGAACCTACTGATCCTAAGATGGCTTCACATATTCACAAAACTATTATTATTTGGCAACCAACGCTCCCCCAGAAACAAATACCGACTTAAAACAAAGCTCGTATCTCAGTGTCAATTACTTATTAGATACGAGGTTTTGAAGAGCACTCAATATATTGATAATTTCAACCAACTTTTTAAAGTGAATAATACTTTTTCATTGTGCTTTCATTGCGTGCAATCGAAAATAAGTTGAAAAAAAACAGCTTTATGTTTTATGTAGCTTTAGTTTTTGAAACCTTAATTATCAATGAAACATTCAAACTGCAGTTTATAAATACATACTAATAAATTGCAATAGCAACATTAATTATGTTAAGAAACATGTTTTATCTTAGAGAAAAGTGTCTTAAATCATCAGCATAAGGGGTCTTAAGCAACAGCTTGTTACATCTTTACATGTGATTTAAATGTCTTTACGTTATTTATATAAGAAGAAAAACTTCTAAGAGCGTCGGGCTTAGGAAAACCATTTTAGGAGGAAAAATACGCAATCTCGTTTTCCAGCCTATAATCACTACATAGTATAAAACATAGTCGCTTTCTCTGTCCCTATGTCCCTTTGTATGCTTAAATCTTTAAAACTACGCAACGGATTTTGATGCGTTTTTTTTTAATAGATAGAGTGATTCAAGAGGAAGGTTTATATGTATAATACACGCATCATTTATCAGCATTACACCCGTGCGAAGCCGGGGCGGGTCGCTAGTATATTATATTTTGAATAATATACTGAATAATAATTAAAAAATTATACAACTTTTCTTGGTAATTTCGATTGTGTCGGTGTACCCACAACGTAGGATTTGACTGTACTTTGAGATATCACCTAATAAGAGACGTCACAGGGTATATCCCGGCTATATCGCATTTGACTGAGATTCTTTGAATGTGATGTTAGCCATTCGAGCGGTATAAAATGACATTTCACATTGCTACCCGGCCAAGTCAAGTTTGCGCCTCATATGAACGTGGTGTTGCATATAAATAAAGAGCAAACTTAACACGACAAGTTTGCCGAAGTGGCCATATCGGTGACCTCAACGAGATATAAGAGTGTAATAAGGGCCCATTTTCGTTAGTGCACAAAATTGTTATATCCAACATAAGCAAGTTTCATCAATAATCCATAAATACCACTTTTTGATAAAAAATCATACCACTTTTCCATCCAGCTCTGTCCCTAGCATGCACATTGTTACGGACAGCTTTGCAGAGCGCTTAATTTTAAGAGAAATAATAAATAAATATTTTAAATAACTTAGATATAAGATCGTTTGCCCGTATAAGCGGCTGAAATTAATTAAATTTCCTGTATAATCATTTATTCATGTAGAGCTCCCGTCATGTCTTAGTAAAAAGACCACGACAAAACAAAGATGACTCATCGTGGTAATTTCCACTCGCAGCGCGAGACAAAGGAGCCATCTTTGTTTACGTTCGATGTAAAAATTGAGGAAAATTATAGATTAATTTGAAACTTTGTAAGAATGTAGATTTCAATAAATAGAGTAATTTTGTAGAACATTGTCCCGGCCGCAACCGTCCGAGAACACGATAAATCAAAGACTAAACTAGTCTCGCGGCGCGCAGCGCGTTAAGAGTGACCGCGCGAGTGCATATCTCGGACGGTGCGAGCGAGACGGCCTCTTGCCGGGGACAAAGAATCGTTAGGTATTTTCACGCCTCACAGTCGGACGGGAGCTCCCACAGCGTAAACACGCTTACATTTTGTGCATTGTATAGACGTCAATCTATAATATAAGTCATATTTAGGCTAAGTAATATGTAACTCTTGTAATTTGATGTAAACATACAGGGCGGGCGTCCCCCTGATCCCAGAGCGGAATTGTATAAAAGGACGGCCATTTTCTAATGTAGACACAGTTCATCACAGTCATTCCTTAGTCTACGTAGAGTATCACTCCGTAGTCAGGGCGTTGATCAACGATCCGCCACCGTGTCACTTCTCCACTTTAGTTCTGAGCGTTAACCATCTTTGTACTTAGTAGCGTAGTACCATCGGTCCGCGAATTTAGTTTTGTCAGTGTTAGCGTAGTACCATCGGTCCGCGATCAGTGTTAAATTCATTTAGACAGAGACTATATTAGTTAAGAGTAAATTTAAGTGTTTTCCGATCCTTGTTGTTTTGTTTGTTTGTTAATTTGTGTGTAAATATATATCGTTTGATTTACTTTGCGTTTCATATTCGTCCGTTTTCGTTACCTAGTTTTCATTACAGTCCATTCGCTCCTTACTCATCGCTGAGTTTCGGAGTGCCCTTGTAGCCGATAGCCGACGGACGCGGTTGTCGTCTACATTGTTTGGTCCTTCGAGTAGCCGGATCGGAATTAGTTATTTTAGTTTAGGTTCGTTGTGTGTAGTTGGAAAAGTGCGGTTTTCCAAACGTCATCAAAGATGGTTTTGACGCGAGGAAATAAGAGTGAGGAGAGTGCGCGCTCGCAGCGTGAGCGCACACAAGCTGCAGTCGACCTACAACGGTTCGCGGTGACAAATGTTGCAGTCACGCACTCACCGCCCGCTGCCCAGGCCCGGCCGGGCCATTCGGGGCTGCAATTTCAAACGGATTCACCAGAGTCCCCCGCCGAAGAAGCTCCAGTTTCGCCACCAACCGACACTACGGCTGGGCGCAGCGAACTGGAACAACGACTGTCGAAGAACGCCGAGCGCTTCGACCAATCACAGCGCACCGCGCCGGCCGCGCACGCCGGCCAATCACAGCACTCCGCGCCGGCCGACCAATCAGAGGCCCGCGCGCAGCGGCGCGACCTCAACGTCACGTTCGGTGATAAAGCCCACGCGCCGCGCCGACCGTCATCACTTCACTCTCGAGCGTCGAACGCGACGGACGTGCTCCGCCGCGAGGCGGAGCTCGCCGCTATGGAGCGGCTCAAGCAACTACGCTGCGAGGAAATTCGACTGGAACGCGAGCTCGTCGAGAAGAGGCTCGCGGTCGAAATGGAGCGCATCGATGAACAATCCCGAGCCGGCGGTTCTCAAGCTGACTCTCAACGTCGAGTCGACGACTGGCTGACAGGCGTACAAAATGCTGACGCGGACAATGCGAAGCATACTCGAGCACGGACGCCGCAACGCGAGACACGCGAGCGGCAACAGCACGAGCCACAGACGCCACATAGCCAGCGGGAGCGATCGACGAGCAGAGGACGAGCTATCGACCGCCTGACGGACACAATCGAAACGATGATGCGGCCACCTCCACGTCAAGTCTACGAGTTGCCGCCATTCTCCGGAGAGCCGAGCGAGTGGCTCACATTTTACAACGGCTACACCGAGAGCACTACGCGCTACAAATTCTCGCCATTCGAGAACGTCGCGCGCCTGCGCCACAGCCTGAAGGGAGAGGCGAGGCAATGCGTACAACACATGCTTGCCTCGTCGACCCGCCCCGAACTCATCATACGAGTACTGAAGAAAAACTTCGGGCGGACTGACCTTCTCATCGACCGAGCCATTGAAGAGCTGAAGAGGATGCCGCCATTGGGACCGAGCGCCATCGATCTCAACAACTTCGCAATCAAAGTTATGAACATCGTCTCGACGCTGGTGGACCTCGATCGCCGTAGCTACGGCGCCAACCCGCTGCTAATCAGAGAAGTGACGGAGCGCCTAAGCCCGCACTTACGCAGCCGATGGTGCTCCTACGCCAAGGAGCGCCTACATTCCGCCGAGAGCGAACTCATGCTCATGGCGGAATTCCTGCTGGAGGAGAGCGATGCGGAAATGGAATTTTCCCACGCCAAGGCGCCGACAAGAAGACCGACGCCCGCCGCCGAGCTACGGGGATCGCAGCGCGTCCCAGACAATCGAGCAATCAGCAGCGGCGCCGGAAGAGGAGCCGTACGACGCCCTCTCAAAGATCGAGCGCAGACCTACACAACTGAGCACGCCGACGCCTGTCTATGCTGCGGCGGCGCTCATCGCACTACAGAATGCCGCAAGATACTCAACATGACAGTCGGAGCCCGATGGGATTGGGTCCGCAACAACAAAATCTGCTTCAAATGCCTGGACCGCCGGCATCGCCGCGACCAGTGCCGAGCCCGCGGCTGCGGTGTTCCCGGGTGCACTTACCCGCATCACCGCCTGCTACACTCAGAAGCGGGCCCGCCAACGACGAAGCAATCATATACGCCGAACGCCCCAGCGCCGTATATCCCGATGCAACACGCCGTCCCGTACGCGCCCTATCCGTACGCGCCGGCCCCATACGCGACTGAGCAAGTCGTCGCGACGCCGAGAGCTGGGCCCACCGCTCCGCCATATCAAGCCGCTACGCATCATACAATGGCGTCGCGGCGCCAACCTGCTACGCACGCAACTACGGACGCACCCGAGACGACGGCGTGCACACACGAAGTTACGGCGAGCACTGCGGAGTTCGGTCGTGCCACTTCGACCGTGCTTCTGAAGATTATCCCAATCATCATCGGCGGGCCCCGCGGCGAGACACTGGCCTACGCTCTGATGGACCAGGGCTCCACAATCTCGCTCGTTGAAGAGAGCCTCGCGAACGAGATCGGCGCCGACGGCGCCACCACACGCCTACACATACAAGGCGTGGGATCGATGGCTACCGAGCAGAGGAGTCGTCGAATACACGCTCACGTGCGCAGCCAGACAGGCGGTCCAGCACACCCTATAATGCTGCGTACCGTGGATGATCTGAGCCTCCGCGCACAACGAGCCGATAGAAGATACGTCACGCAGTTCCCGCATCTCGCTGACATGGGTGCCGCCTGCTACGACGAAGCCCGCCCACGCATACTCATCGGAGCCGACAATTGGCATCTGATGCTGCCGTACGAAATCCGCGTGGGCAGAATCAACGAACCCGCCGCCCTCCTATCTCCATTGGGCTGGGTGGTGTTCGGAACGGCGCCGAAAATCATTCGACGAAATCAAGAAGAGGCCGTTCAACATTGCTACGCCGTTCGAGACGACGACCTCAATGCACAACTGAAAAACTACTTCGACATCGACTCATTGGGGATAACGGCAGCAAAGAAGACTACCCCGCGAGACGAGCGGGCTATTACAATCTTCAACAACACTGTACGACGCATCGACGGCCCACGCTATGAAGTCGGGCAGCTATGGCGCGACGACAACCCTAACATGCCGCCGACGTACAACATGGCCCTGCAGCGGTTACAAGGCATCGAGAAGAAGATGGACCGCGACCCGCAGTTTGCTGAGGCCTACACCAAAGAGATTGAAAATCTAATTGAGAAGAAATACGCCGAGCGGACGGTGCCGGCGACAAGCAGCGCTACATGGTTCCTGCCCCATTTCGCGGTTACGAACCCGAATAAGCCTGGACGCATCCGGCTTGTATTCGACGCTGCGGCCACCTCACAAGGCCGCAGCTTGAATGACTACATACTGGAGGGACCCGACAAGCTGCGCTCAATACTGGGCATACTGTACCGCTTCAGAGAAGGAGCCTACGCCGTGACGGCCGACATCGCGGAGATGTTTCTACAGATCAAACTGAGAGAAGAGGACCGGCCGTCACAGATGTTTTTGTGGAGAGGCGCCGACAGATCGCGACCTCCGACCGTGTACCAGCTGACGTCGATTTTCTTCGGTGCGGCGAGCAGTCCGTTCCTGGCCCACAGCGTGCGGGATCATAACGCCGAAGAGAACGCGCAGACACACCCGATGGCTGTACGAGAGATCACTGAAAACCACTACATGGATGACTTCGTCTCGAGCTTTCAAACTGAAGAGGAGGCCTGCGAAAAATCCCTAGAAGTCGCCGCCTCACACAGACTGGGCGGATTCTTGCTGCGCGGGTGGAGCTCCAACGCGACTAAACTCATACAGTCGCTACCTACGGAGCTCCGAGCCACAACGCCCGCGCAGCTGGGCGGCGACAAGAGCCAGAAGATACTCGGGCTGATGTGGGACCCGAACACAGACACACTCGGCTTCAACACGAGAATGATTCGGGTCCCGACGGAGGTGCGTGAGCTACGCCGCACTCCGACGAAGCGAGAAATGCTGAGCGCCGTCATGAGTATCTACGACCCGATCGGACTCTTGGCGCACTACACCGTGACGGCGAAAATACAACTTCAGAGGCTGTGGGAGCTCAAACTCGACTGGGACTCTACGCTGCCGCCTGAAGAAGCTGCCGAGTTCGCTACGTGGCTACGCGGACTGGAGTCCGTAGCAGCGCTACGCCTACCCCGCCCGTACACTCTAACGGGGGGAGCAACGAGACGCGAGCTACACATCTTCGTAGACGCCAGCTCGCAAGCCTACGCAGCCGTCGCCTACTGGCGCCAAGAAGTCGACGGCGAGACACACGTCAGCCTCGTAGCAGCCAAGGCGAAAGTGGCGCCGACCCGACAGCAGAGCATCCCACGACTCGAGCTACAATCGGCGCTTATTGGAGCGAGGCTGGCAAAAAGCATCGCGCACGAACACCGAGTCACCATCGACGCGACGGTCCTATGGACAGACAGTCGGACCGTCCTACACTGGGTGCGCGACGACGCACGCCGCTACAGCGCCTACGTCGCGCACCGACTCGGTGAAATCGCTGAAATCACTGAAACGGAGCAGTGGAGATGGGTGCCTACGAAGAAAAATCCCGCCGACGACGCTACGAGAGCAGACAGCACGCGTCGCCTGGACATAAGCGCCCGATGGTACAACGGCCCCGAATTCCTGTGGCAACCTGAAGCGGAGTGGCCACAGGAGACGCCGACGCCGCCCACAGAAGAAGCGATGGAAGCCCAGCCGCATCAAATCGCAGCTACAAGCGTGTGGACATCACCGCTGCCTGACATCAGCCGGTTTTCCAAATACAACCGGCTGATAGGCACGACGGCGCGACTGCTCCAGTTTGCGGAGCGCCTGAAAACAAAGCGGCCCACGGGACTACAGCTGAAACACATGCAGCAAGCCGAGCACATGTGGCTTCAGCAGTCGCAACGCGAAGCCTTCCCGGAGGAGCTACGGGCGCTATCCCGAGGCGAGCCCATCACTCGACGCAGCCGTCTGTACAAGCTCGATCCCTTCATCGACGCAGACGGCCTGCTGAAAATGCGCGGGCGAATCAACGCCGCGCCCGCCTACATCAACAAGACGCCGGCCATACTCGACGGCCGCAACCCGTTCGTGCGGCTGTGGCTACAGCGCGAGCACGAGAGGGCCGCACACGCCAACAACGAGCGCGTCGTGAACGACGTCCGGCAACAACACTGGGTGCTGAAGCTGCGGCCAACAGTACGAGCCGTCGCAAACGCCTGCCGGACGTGCATCCTGCGCCGCACACAACCCCGAGTACCTGCACTGGGGGACCTGCCGCCAGCCCGCGTCGAGCCACACCATCGGCCGTTTACCTACGCGGCGACCGACTATTTCGGTCCCGTGTGGGTCACCATCGGCCGACGCCACGAGAAACGCTGGGTGGCGCTATTCACCTGCCTGACCACCCGCGCCGTGCACTTAGAGATAGTGCACACGCTGTCGACGAACTCCGCAATCATGGCGCTACGACGGCTGGCGGCGAGGCGCGGCTGGCCGCGACAAATCTGGAGCGACAACGCTACATGCTTCCGGGCCGCAGACATCGAGCTACGGGCGGCCTACGAAGAATGGCTGCCCGCACTCCAAAGCTACGGACTACAGCGCGGCCTGGAGTGGCGCTTCATCGCGCCCGGCGCGCCGAACCAGGGAGGCGCCTGGGAGCGGCTAGTGCGGTCCATCAAAACCGCACTGACGACAACGCTGCATACCAAGGCGCCTAAAGAAGAGGTGCTGATGACGCTGCTCGCCGAGGCCGAGGCGACCGTCAACGCCCGGCCACTCACGCACGTCTCTGTGGACCCACGGGACGAGGAGGCGCTTACGCCCAACCACTTCTTGTTGGGCGGACCGACGACGACACCCATCATCGGGCCGTGCCTGGAGGCCGACCGCCGCACTTGGCGGGCCAGCCAGGCGCTCGCCGATCAATTCTGGGCGCGGTGGATACGGGAGTATCTGCCCACACTCGCGCCCAGGCAATCGTCGCCGTCGGGAGCAGAGCGACGGATCCAGCCAGGCGACTGCGTGGTCATCGCCGATCACACGCTGCCACGCAACGTCTGGCCACGAGGGATCGTCGAGGCAACGCATCCGGGTCCTGACGGCGAGGTGCGGAACGCGGACGTGCGCACCAAGGGCGGCGTGTTTCGGCGCCCCGTGAGGAAGCTGGCTGTCCTCCCCATGCAACCCGAGTCTACGCGGCAGCTCGACGGGGGGAGATTGTTACGGACAGCTTTGCAGAGCGCTTAATTTTAAGAGAAATAATAAATAAATATTTTAAATAACTTAGATATAAGATCGTTTGCCCGTATAAGCGGCTGAAATTAATTAAATTTCCTGTATAATCATTTATTCATGTAGAGCTCCCGTCATGTCTTAGTAAAAAGACCACGACAAAACAAAGATGACTCATCGTGGTAATTTCCACTCGCAGCGCGAGACAAAGGAGCCATCTTTGTTTACGTTCGATGTAAAAATTGAGGAAAATTATAGATTAATTTGAAACTTTGTAAGAATGTAGATTTCAATAAATAGAGTAATTTTGTAGAACATTGTCCCGGCCGCAACCGTCCGAGAACACGATAAATCAAAGACTAAACTAGTCTCGCGGCGCGCAGCGCGTTAAGAGTGACCGCGCGAGTGCATATCTCGGACGGTGCGAGCGAGACGGCCTCTTGCCGGGGACAAAGAATCGTTAGGTATTTTCACGCCTCACAGTCGGACGGGAGCTCCCACAGCGTAAACACGCTTACATTTTGTGCATTGTATAGACGTCAATCTATAATATAAGTCATATTTAGGCTAAGTAATATGTAACTCTTGTAATTTGATGTAAACATACAGGGCGGGCGTCCCCCTGATCCCAGAGCGGAATTGTATAAAAGGACGGCCATTTTCTAATGTAGACACAGTTCATCACAGTCATTCCTTAGTCTACGTAGAGTATCACTCCGTAGTCAGGGCGTTGATCAACGATCCGCCACCGTGTCACTTCTCCACTTTAGTTCTGAGCGTTAACCATCTTTGTACTTAGTAGCGTAGTACCATCGGTCCGCGAATTTAGTTTTGTCAGTGTTAGCGTAGTACCATCGGTCCGCGATCAGTGTTAAATTCATTTAGACAGAGACTATATTAGTTAAGAGTAAATTTAAGTGTTTTCCGATCCTTGTTGTTTTGTTTGTTTGTTAATTTGTGTGTAAATATATATCGTTTGATTTACTTTGCGTTTCATATTCGTCCGTTTTCGTTACCTAGTTTTCATTACAGTCCATTCGCTCCTTACTCATCGCTGAGTTTCGGAGTGCCCTTGTAGCCGATAGCCGACGGACGCGGTTGTCGTCTACACACATGATATGACCTTCACCTGTTGAATTCAGATACTTTCACACTGAAAAAACTGTCCCTTATCAAAGTCACAGACTAATAAAAATTCATTGAGAAACTTTAACATCTGCCGCGGCGTTTGCACGGAGCTTTGAAGTGATCTTTACCTCGCCCACGCCGCTAATGTACACGATGTAGCGTTACTGGAAGGAGCAACATTTAAAAGTTGTTCAAGTGTTGTCATGCACATTATAATGGAGTATTTTGATGAGCGATCTCGTGACAAAGGTATCTGGTACAAGACAATACAACCTCAGCCCTTCTCTTCCCCCTGGATTGATAACAGCACTTTGAATAGGCAAGATCTGGTCTTATTGTTGAGATTACGTTCCGGACACATTCCATTAAATAAGTTTGCATATGTTTACAAATGAAGCGAAAATTGAAAAATTTAATGATTCGGACAGGATTCGAACCTGCGTTCCGTTGAAAGCCGTTGGAAACGCAGGTTCGAATCCTGTCCGAATCATTAAATTTTTCAATTTTCGCTTCATTTGTAAACATTTAGTTTACGTTAGCAGACGTTACTGCTTTAATAAAAAATAAGTAATTTGGGTGTAGCACATCGTTACTATCGATTCTCAACAAATTTGAGACGATGGTGCCGACGATAAAGTCTAAATCTTTACGGTAGATGGCGCTACGATGCCACCCTAAGGCATGTCGAAGCAACTGGTTGAAAAATTCAATGACTCTGACATCTGATTCGGTGGTCCAATTGGGAGGACGCCAGTGTTGGCCCGGAAAGCCGTTGGAAACGCAGGTTCGAATCCTGTCCGAATCATTAAATTTTTCAATTTTCGCTTCATTTGTAAACATTTAGTTTACGTTAGCAGACGTTACTGCTTTAATAAAAAATAAAAAAAAAAAAAAAAAAAATAAGTTTGCATATCTTATGCGCAAGGTAAATTCGCCCTTATGCAACGCTTGCAACCGCTTGGAAGATGTTTACCATATATTGATGGAGTGTGTCCGTAATGAGAGGCCTAGGCAACTGATATTCGGCGACAGTTCCATTGGATTATGTAATACATACCTGTGCAACCCACTGTCCGACGAAGTCGGAAAGATTCTAGCCCTAGTTAAATGTGCCATTAAAGATAGGTAGAATACCCCCATGTTTGGATGTTTAGATTAAGACTGAAATGTATTGTTATGTTGTTGTTTTATGGAGTGGCATATTCGCACTAGCGAAAAAACTCCTTAAATAAAGAGAAAAAAAAAAAAAAAAAAAACATTATAATATGGGTTAATGTTTTTAAGTATAGAATAGGGTATGTGCAAGAACTGGTGGCAGCACAGTAAAGTCGAAAGATTTGTGTTTTTTATTTATTGGAATAAATTGTTTTAGGTAAATTAAAGGTAAAGCTTTTTACTTGTTGGTGTGTCTACTTATTATAAATAAAATTAATAAATATATTATATTCAGAACACCAGATGACACCACTTTCGACGTCAGGCAAAGTGCAGGCAGTCGAAAGGGTAGCATAGCACCACCACCAATGTAATATATAATAGTTCCGTGTTTTACCAAAGCCACTAGATCTTGATCTGTATTGACGCATGTTTTTGAGTTGCTTAGTCTATTCACCTAACGCTAATTAACTTGAATAACTTAACCTCGTGAGGCCCAAGCTCAAAAACGACAGTTAGGCCTAAACGCCCACTGTACCTTGTAAAGTACACTCTTTAGAACCACCAAACACAAACTGTCTGGGCTTTAGTTAAAAGTGTTACTTTGTACTTTGTGAGGAACATTGGGCATCACGAGGTTAAATTGAAAGTGATAAAGTTAATAATAAATTGGGTCTTTTATCTGCAGCCCTAACCATCTGTAGCTTGAACCTTGCGCCATTGTGGGTTGCTCTCATTGAACCTTGCGCCATTGTGGGTTGCTCTCAGGTCCGGTTTTGTTACAATGTGTTTAAATTAGCCTCCCGCATAGAAGGCCACACGATAGCAGACGGTTATCTTGTGACCCTTTAAAGGGAACCGAGACAGTTAGTCATGTAGATAATTAGAGATATAAATATTCATATTGATATATATAGCAAGGGACAAATACAGACAGAAAGAGACATTTCTAACGATGATCTGACGACAGCAGAACAACGTCTGACGGAACAGCTAGTATTAATATAATTATTAAGCCTACTCAAGAATAAGGATTTATAAAGAGAAAGCAAATCAAACCAAGATCTGCGGGCCTATAATGGTTACTTTTAATACGCAATAAATAAGTGACGAAGCATTGTCACTAAGCCGCATTCACATTTGTCTGTCGTGTTATGTTGTGACGCATCAGAACGATATCGGTTTCATACATTTAATTAGGTTGCGTTCACATTTTTCTGACGCCTTCTGATGCCGTCGTGTAATGTGAACGCAACCTAATTAAATGTATGAAACCGATATCGTTCTGATGCGTCACAACACAACACGACAGACAAATGTGAATGCGGCTTCACACTCGCATTTTGTCAAAACATAACGTATTTATCACGTGATAAACGCAACCATTTTAGGCCCCCTGAAATAGAAAAGTACACTCGAACGAATACTTGAGCGTAGTCACACCAGCCACATCCAGCAAACCTACCGCCCTGTTACCGGGGCGTAAGCTAATATTAATATAATAATTGCGTGGGTGCTACCCTGTTATATATACCAGCTGAGCCCTCAGCCCTACAGTTGCTGGGGAGCCTTTAAACGATATTGAAGTAAACTTGTTACTTACAAGCAGTCTTAAAATAGCTAGTGCTGTTTCTTGAAGTTTCTGTATAAATTTTCTGCCATACAGTTGGTTGCTGAGGAGACTGAACTAAAACTAAACCCAGGTATTGTAATATTATTAGTGTTTGATAACTTAAAATAAAATTATTAGGGCTTTTAGTATAATCTCAATCATTTTATAGCATCGAAATTCTGCATTTACCAGTTAGCATTTTTATCATTTCTAACTGAGATCAAACATCTAGAAAATATAATAATTGCTAAAGCAATGTATATCTCTGTGTCTGTCTGTGGCATACCTTGTAGTTCCCAAACGGATGGTCCGATTTGATTGTGTTTTTTTTAATAGTTTGGTTAGGTTAGGGGCTTTTAATTTTTTTAATTAGGTTATTATGGAAAACAGTATAATTTCTTTCTCTTTGCTATGTTTCAAAAATTAATTATAAATAAATGTATAGATTTAGATTTCTTTACTTCATAATATATAATTTACGCTAAGTCAGTTTACCTTGGACTGATGATGAACATGTCAAAGACTAAGCTTATGACCAATAGCACAAAACGTAGGGTTGAGATAAACGGTGAACCCATTGCATATGTCCATGATTACCTTTATTTGGGCCAATTAGTCTCCTTCCAGGCGCGACAAGGAAAAGAAATCGAAAGAAGGACTGAAAACGCCTGGAGGAGCTATTGGTCCATGAAACACCTGATGAAGGGTGACCTCCCCTTATCACTAAAACGGAGGCTCATGGACATGTGCATCCTTCCAGTTCTCACCTACGGTGCTCAGACTTGGTCTTTGACAGAATCTCAAAGGTTCAAACTCGGGGTCTGCCAGCGAGCCATGGAGCATATTAGGTGTAAAATTAAAGGATCGCATCCGGAACACCACGCTGCGCTCCAAGACTCAGATAGTCGACGTAGCTCAGAAAGTCCACAGCACGTAGCACAGTTTGTCGAATGCCGAATGAGCTGTGGGCCAAGATCGCTACAGAGTGGAAGCCCAGCAGCCAGAAACGGAGACGTGGCAGACCTCATCGGCGATGGCGGGACGAGCTAGACTCTTTTATAAAGGAATGGCCAGAAATAGCCCAAAACCGGGAACAATGGAAGAAGAGTGGGGAGGCCTTTGCCCAGCAGTGGGACATCATGGGCTCATAATAATAATAATAAAATAAAAAGTCAGTTTACATGCACTTATACTATGATCGTCACATACATTAATGCTAATAGATAATCTATGACGATGATATAAACAGCGAAATTGATTATAAAACGGATAAAATAATGACATGTCAAAAGCTCTATATATTATTTTATATATTATTAATTATACTATTGTCTCTACATGCTTTTTAAACGAAACCAAGAATTGTAATTAATGTGTACAGTATTTATCGTAGTTTATGCAACTGCAACATAATGAGAGGTAACGTCCTCCACCCTTACGCCAGATAACCTCTCGAACCGGTTTGGACCGGTAATCCTGAGGTACCGGGTTTGATTCCCGGTCTCTTCCATCGCGTAGACACAAAATTTCATGAGAATTGGTTGTTAAATGCGACTTCTAGGCGAGAGCAGTGGGAAATTCGGACATCCAGACTTATACGATTTTTTGACCAAGCTGAAAAGGAAACGCTTCACTCGCTCGGTCAATCCAAAACAGCGCAAAAAATCCTACAACGGTGGTTTCGTCTAAACCAGACATAATTTACGTTCTTACAACGAGAAAATATCCCCTCAGGAATGTTTGGAGCAAATAAATTCCACAACTAGAAATTTATTAACGTTCAAAAAGGCTTATAAGTATTTAAGGGACGAATATTTTATACCCTTTTGTCATGCAAATGAGAGTAGGTAGGTTTTGGATGTCAATGTCAAAACAGCTTATAAGCTTAAGGGCGCGGAACATCTTAATACCTTTTTCACACGTATTATTGTAGCGAAA
Organism: Apotomis betuletana; assembly: GCA_932273695.1. Taxonomy (NCBI): domain Eukaryota; kingdom Metazoa; phylum Arthropoda; class Insecta; order Lepidoptera; family Tortricidae; genus Apotomis; species Apotomis betuletana. The sequence goes on along the minus strand of OW026323.1, from coordinate 13,552,205 downwards.
TTGTTCGAGGAAGTAATCTCCTTCGTCAAAGGGAGTTAAACGTTTCTGTCAAAGAAGATAAGACTTATTTTTCTGTATTAAGATGAGAAATGAGGTTGGGAAGGTTAGGATAATGATAGTTTGGCAAGGTCAACGTTTTGCAGAAAAACATTCGCCCTTCTTAGACGTACGTAACTTTAAGGTGTGAGTGCCGTCGATTGGGGGTTATACGTGGATCAAAGCCACGGAGTAACATTGATCATTGAATTTTAAACATGAATGTATGAATACTGCCCTGCTAAGCCGAAAAGCACTATCTCAATCTGAGTAAGTTTTGAGAAAATCGACTTTTCGTAACAAGGTCGAAAAACGGAATTACCGCTTATTGCCTTAGAAATTGAATGAACTAGTTTTCAAGCATTTTTAAGCGATTCTATCCTATTTCAATATAAGGCTTTTTCGTTTCGAAGTAACGATATGCCGCGAGATTTCATCATAATAATTTTATACAAAATTTAATATGATAAATATTTTTAGTGGTTTTACTATTAGGCTTATATACCTACCATTAGATTCGAAATTGTCATAGCTATCGAATGGTATGAAAACCCAAAAAGGCGTATCTCAGACATGGCGCCTTTCGGCTTAGCAGGGCAGAATACGTCTAGTGACTGCTTTGGTGGTGCAGGTCTCTATTGGCGACGGTAATCGCTTTACTTCAAGCTTTCCGTTTGCTAGTTTGCGCGACCGACGCGACCGTATCGTATTATTCTTGAACGGCGCTTTCAAAACTAACTTTTTGTGGCTAAAAAAGGAGTGATCATTGTTACCCCGCGGATCAAAGTACCCCAGTCGAGCACACTCCACGTAAATAGAGGCGCACCTTAAAGTCCTACACAACGATGTAAAAAATAACCGGAAAAGTTTATGGTTCTGGATATTGGAAAATTACACAGTTGTGAAAAAAATGCAGTTAGGTATTTACTTAACTATAAATAGTTACTTATATACCATAGGTATATATAAAAGAGAAAAAAAAAACAACACAACAAAAATGTATATAACTAAACCTTATGAAACTTATAATACTAACCTAACTTAAACTATTGGCACCTAAAATATATGTACATATATATCCCCTCAGTCGCTACCATTGGGTAGGGTGCCCATAAGGCTGGCCGCGTTACCTCGCTGGATGGCAATGCCAATGCGTTGGGCGAGGAACGAGCTAGCCCTACGATCACCGGAGGACCGGATAAGCAAATAACTCTGCTTTTTGAAAAGCTTAGTTGCTTCCGGTCCCCACGGTCCTAGGGTCTCCACGGCAAACGCCGCAAAGACGTAGCTATCACCGAGAGCTGCGTACTTGCGGCGCTTGGCTGTCTCTGCCGCAGCAGCCGCTCCACCTGCCCTCAACGATGGGACATGGGACGGCGCTAGAGTCCGCACATATAGCGTCCCATATTAATGGCCGTCCCTGTTGCCAGGGCACGAGGGTCATTCCGTCGGGCCTCTTGCCATCTTATATACCTATAGGAAGCCCAGCATAGCTCTAAATGCAAATATGGTACGGAATCTTTTGTTCGCGAGCTGTACTTGCGGTTGATCCGTTTTTTATGCAACAAGATCGTTAATTAAATTATCTGTCGTTTGTATCTGCACAAAGAAAGAGGTAGTCAAATTTAGTCATTTCAAAAGTAAGTACTTATGACGTTATTCTCTTAGTAAGAATGTGAACAACATAAAAACAGTATATGGATGGATTTCTGAAATAAATGGATTATTATTATTATATTATTATTATAAAAAAAGATGGAGTTCTAAAGAACTTTTTAATCACTGTAATGAGATTGACAACATTGACCCACTTTTCTTCTTCCAACTTCTTAACGCATTTTATACGGGTACTCTAGCTAATTTGTTGCATATGCTAAAAGTGGTAATACCTATTGTGTGTTAATGGAACGGAACCCTCGGTGTTTGAGTTTGCTTCACACTTGCCATATCCTACCAACTGCGCCATGTTAAGGGAGGTGTTTGGGAAACGTATCCATACAATTAACGAGTTAATATTATGTTATTATTCATGTGGATATCTACCCACACACATTTATCTAGATATCCACAATTATTTCTTTTGTAATTTGATCTAGACGCGGACGACTCCACAGCGGACTTTTAGTAAGATTTTAGTCATAATATTATGTTTATCATTTGCGCAAGCGCAGAGATGTCGCGTCGGGGCAGCGTCGCCATTGACACGGGGTAACATTGATCATCGAGTTTCAAACATGAATATACGTCAAATTTTTACCGCGATCTTACCGTATTATTATTGAACGCCGCTTCTAAAACCAGATTCAAAAGACTGATCAACGTTACCCCGTGGGTCAAAGTAACCCCGCACTCCGAGTGAGTAGAACACCTTAAAATTCTACACAACGATGTAAAAATAGCCGGAAAAGCACGACGGACGCTTAATAAGATTTTAGTCACAATATGTTTATCATTTGCGCAGGCGCGGAGATGTCGCGTTGGCGCGGCGTCAATGGCGCCGGCTGAGCACCCTCAGCTAGGCGCCCATGCGCGCCTGGCTCCTCGTGTGTGCGGCGCTCGCCTTCGCGCCGGGGCAGCCGCCGACGGCGACCGCCGCGCACCCCCCTCCGCACTCGCGGGACGAGCACATCAAGACACAGATACTAGCCAAGGTGAGTCAAACAACAGTCAAGACACTGATACTATCTGTCAGCCACCGACGTCCACTGCTGAACAGGCTAAGCCTCCCCCATGACTCGCCACAAAGTACAGACCACATCCATAGATTCCCCGCTACCCTCACAAGATCATACGTCCATCTACGTGGACGATACGTAGTCGCCACTGTAGGGCTTTGCTGCCCCAACGGCCGTCCATTTTCTGGGCTACATGGCCTGCCCATTGCCACTTCAACCACGCAACCCTGTGAGCTAAGTTGGTTACCTTAGTTCTTCTGCGGATATCCTCATTTCTGATTCTATCTCGCAAAGAAACTCCGAGCATAGCCCTTTCCATTGCACGTTGCGTGACTCATAGCCGCCATATGAGTCCCATAAGAGATGAGATACCTAGCCTAAGCCTAGGTACCTAGCCTAAGATGAACTAAAAACAAAAGAAAGTAGCAATAGCAAAAGTGGCAGCACTGTTGCTGCTAACTCGAGTTCTCAAAACTCGGCTAGGTGTCTTGATGGCTTCGCCAGAGATTGTTAGGTACCATATGAGCCTGGGGCCCACGGGTGCGGTATCGGGGTCGCAGGCGCGCATCGAATGTGAATGGTTGTGGTCATCTGCTTCTCCACCGCGAACCCCGCTCGAGCGGCGGTGCTGCTGGGCCGTCTTCTTTCCACCGCGAGTGGAGCTCAGCGGTAGCACGGCAGGGTTCCTCTACTTCTTGCCGCCGCGAGCAGTTGCCCCAAGCGGCGGCGGGGCTTCTATCTGCTCCTGGGGGATCTCAGGATCCTCAGGATCCTCAGGATCAGAAAATCCTCGCATTCTCAAGCCATGGCTAGCCGTCTTGCCTTCGTTGGAGGCCGGGAGGCGCTTTGTGGGCATCTAGGCCCTTGAGTGCGGCATCGGGCGGCCATCATTTTATGGATGGCTTTGATTGTTGCTGGCTTCTTTACGTCGCCTTTTTCGTCTTCCTATGTAGGCGCAAATAGTGATAGACACGCAAGTCACTAAAGGAGCGTGCCCAATATGGTTATTCCTTTTCACAGGGGTTACCCTCATCTGGCAGAATAATATTGGTCAGAAATACACTTCGCATAACACGTTTCGCAGAAACACTTTCGGTCGAATGGTAAGATGGCATAAAGGTATAGTTGGCATTACTACTACCTCGCATACGACACATTTTGCAGCACATTGTTTTGTAGAATATCTCTTTGGCCGACTTTGGTTTAGCATAATTTTATGTGCCATAATAATCCTATAGCATACGATTACAATAGCATAATTATTTTCTACTAGCAGAAAAGTGCGTTAAGTAAACTTTACGTAGTAGAATGTAAGTACCGTTAGGTACGACGACGAGCGGTTCGAGGAGCAGTGTTAGGTATCTTGCCGCCGCGGGGCAACTGCCACTAAATTTTTAATCACAACAATTGTAATGCATAAATTAGGTCCTGATTCCACCTTAGGGCAGGTCCGACTTGGATTAGGTTAGGTACGACGACGAGCGAAGCGAGGAGGAGTGTTAGGTTGAACTGAGACCCTAACGAGCGAGTGAGCCGCGCGGCATCGGCCGGCTACCATACCACTCCATGGACAAAATGTGTAATCACAACCATTTGTAATGCATAAATTAGGTACTGATTGCACCTTAGGGCAGGTCTGACTTGGATTAGGTTAGGTACGACGACAAGCGAAGCGAGGAGGACTGTTAGGTTGAACTGAGACCCTAACGAGCGAGCGAAGCGAGCGAGCCGCGCGGCATCGGCCGGCTACCATACCACTCCATGGACAAAATCTGTAATCACAACAATTTGTAATGCATAAATTAGGTACTGATTGCACCTTAGGGCAGGTCCGACTTGGATTAGGTTAGGTATTCCGCATATGTCCTGTACAACAAGATAAGACAATGAAGTCTATCTTGGAATCAAATTGTATTCGGCTTGACAACTTTATGCCGCCTAAAATATTATGCAAAAAAAATATCTGCGAAAGTACTATTCGTTTAGAAGACTGTTATGCTCATCAACATTATGCCAATATAAGATTCGGTATTATAAAAATCTGCGGAATGATTTATGCCAAAGCATACTCTGCGTAAGATGTTTCTGCCAAACGTTACTTCTGCCAAGTATCGTTATGCAAAACAAATATATGTCAAAAAAGTTTCTACAAGATAATAGTGAACCTTTTCACAGTCATCTTTGAAGTCGCTTATTGTAACGCTATATGCAGCTAACGCAAAGTAAAAATTATAGTCTTCTTATGGTAGCTTCTCAGCAAGAACACAAAAATACGGATATATAAAACTGTAACAAGACCCATCCTCATGTATGGCTGTGAAGCTTGGACACTGACCCTGACAGAATAATGTGGACACCACAATTTTTATACTAACCATTGATACAAAAATCAAAGAACGGTCTCCACCAGGTTACGCATTTCAATTATTCTTTGAGCTTTGATCTTTCTATCAATGGTTCATTGTTTCTGTGCTTAATTTGTAAACTTTTTTGATGTACAATAAAGCATTTTGTATTGTATTGTATTGTTTTTGTTCCAGCTGGGGCTCTCGTCTCGGCCGACGCCGCTGCGCGCGCCGCCCCGCGACGTCGTGCGCAAGATCCTGCAGCGCGCGGCGGACCCTGCTCCTGCGCACCAGGAGCCCGAGCACACCATGCGCGAGATCATTGCCATCGCGCATAGAGGTCATTGACACACACACACACACAAGATACTTTTCTCGAACATGTTATGAAATTAAACCATTGCTACAAAGATGAAAGCTCAAAGAAAAATTGAAATGAGTTACCAGGTGAGTCCGGGAATCGAGCCTGGTACCTCTGGATTACCGGTACGAACTGGTTCGGTAGGTTATCTGGCGTTAGGGTGGTGGAGATGTTAACACACTGCTGCTGGACCGGCAATCCAGAGGTACCGAGTTCGATTCCCAGTCTCTTTCACCAGGTAACTCATTTCAATTTTTCTTTGAGCTTTGATCTTTGTATCAATGGTTTAATGGTTTAATATAAAATTGTGGTGTAAACAAAACAAAAAAGAGACATTACATGTTTTATAAATTTATGCCATGAAATGTTGGCATAGCGTGCGTTATAAGCTTCCAAATCTCATGTTTCGGGCGGAACAACTCGAGAGAACTGTAAAGGAATTTATTTTTTATTAAAGCAGTAACGTCTGCTAACGTAAACTAAATGTTTACAAATGCAGCGAAAATTGAAAAATTTAATGATTCGGACAGGATTCGAACCTGCGTTTCCAACGGCTTTCCGGGCCAACACTGGCGTCCTCCCAATTGGACCACCGAATCAGATGTCAGAGTCATTGAATTTTTCAACCAGTTGCTTCGACATGCCTTAACACATATATACATATGCTTTAATCATTAATTTTTTTTTTTTTTTTCAATTTTCGCTTCATTTGTAAACGTAAAGGAATTTCATACAAAATTTAAGGCCTAAGCCGGGAAGCAATTTTTTTTAAACATGGCGTCTCTGTTCATGAACAGGCTAAACAGTTGTTTTTTTTAGTGTATTTTTTTATTTCATTGCATATGTTTGAGAAAAGCCCTATACATGTCTAGCCGTGAAAAGGGCTTGCCGACTTCTTTCCTACGGTTGGCCGTCTATACTCAACCGGCAAGCTCTTCGTTCCCGGTTTCTACAGTAATGTTCAATTTCAAATGAAACTCATTTCTTTAACTGCAATTTCAGCCCCAACTCCAAATTTCAACCATAGAATGAAACACTAGAGAAGGTTCTCACATTTGATCTTAGACGAAGCCGCCTTTGTTTTATTTTATTTTTGTTTTCATAAAATGCGACACTTTTAGGCTTTGAGCGTGACTGCCACGTTTACTCACGTCGTCGAGCTTCCATGAAATGCTCACGACGGTGACGTCGTTCACAGTCCCTTCGAGATCATGTAACATCACGTCGGAAACGTCGAGGTAGCCAAATAACCCCTTTTTCAACGCGATTAAGTCTCGTTTCGTTATAATAATGTAGGAAATTTTTGTATACGGCTTGTCAGCGTCGCGGCATGATATTTCAAAAATAGTCCTGTGTGTGAGCTTGGTAATTTTCATTAACGTTTTGCACAGTGGTGTCCGCCTCGTATATAAGCCACAACCAAATTGTTCAAGGTTCAACCAATTACGTGCCAAGAAACTTGAGCGACTAATGTTTGAAATATGGCTCGATTTGAATATATTAAGGCTGTTGGATTTGGCGCGAACTTTAAATCTTTAAACGATTTAAAAAAGGCATTATTCTAATGTTTACAAAAGCATATAAAATACTGAGTAAAAATACATAATAACGGACGGACGGTTTACGCACGTCGTTCAAGTCGAATATCGCTCGACATTCATATGTATTTAAATATGTCTCAGACACGAGGAGTTTTCTGGGTATAATATACCGAGAATTTAAAATACATCGCTTAAAACTAGCACAAACGCAATTCTTCATCTCCACTTATCAACGCACTAAAAGAATATATCTGCACAGTGGTAGTCCGCACGGGTCATGTGAGGACAAATAAAAGCTGTCAAAGCAGCGCATTATATACGAGCAGCGAATTCCTCAAAATATTGTAGATTTAATTTAAATATAAGCTGCGTTAGGTTGGAATTTAAACTTCTTTAAGTTAAGATAAGTTGGGGTAAGATCGAGAGAAGACTGCCACAGTCAAAGTACTAACTACTTGTCAGTTTTATCCCGTTAGACAATAAACTTTGCTAGTTTCACCTACCTTACCTTATACCATACCAGTTTATAAACCATACATTAACTCGAACTTTTCAATCCATCACACTCCTCACAATAAAAGCTAGAGCAGCGAAGTTCTCAAAACATAATAGTTTTAGTAATTAAACACGGGCTACATTTACCGTCTATAATGACATAAGTTGTCCTACCAGTATGCCTCTTTTAGCAATGTGCTTTTAATGGGATTAGTCTTTATGAGTGTTATAAATGTGAGACGCAAGAAGAGCTGTATATTTGTGTAATTTCATTATTTATATTGAGCCAGAAAACATCGACGAAATATTGCACAGATATCAAATATAATACTTTCCCCTATGAGTCATTTTCAAAATACATGTACATAGTTAAGGGCTTTATTCAAACAAAACTTAATTGATTCCTTTGTGTAACGATAGTTACCCATATCTTTTGTATGAGTAACTTTCGTAACACAAAAGAAGCGATCGTAATTAAGTTTTTATTAAGCATTTAACTATGTAAATGTTTTTTGAAAATGTTTCCTATCGGAATCAACAGATTTTTACATTTAATTATAATTTGTGTTGTCGTAAACATAGACTGCAACTTAGCAGAGGACAATGGCAATTATATATACTATAGTAAATTGATTTAAACTTACGCAAATGTCACATATCATTGCAACAAAACGGGACTGAATGTCGATCAAAGGGAGACGCTCCCTTCGAGACAAATGTAATATCACGTTCAATACGTCAAGGTTATTTAAAAATGACACCAAGCTTTGTTGATGATTAATTTGAACACAGATACTTTGCAGCATTGAAAACATAATTATATTGAGTATCTCAAATACCAAATTTTCTGAAACCAGCACATACGCAAAGGCATTCAACGCGTCGCACTTAAACTTATCTCAAATCCCGAATATATGTGCCCGAGTCATATGAGGACAAATAAAAACTGTCAACGCACAATATACGACCAGCGAACTGCGTTCTGAAAGCATTATAGGATGCAATAAATAAAACCACTCTGTACTTCCATTTGGCCGACACTGCCGTATATAATTGCAGAGTGTAGACTTTCTGGCTCATATCATTGGAAAAAAGCTTATTTACATATGTACGTAATGATTAATCGTGTGGTACTGGCAAAGTGGCCGGGATTTACAAGGTTATATATTATGTATTGGGAATTTTGTCTGGCAGACGTCTGGGGAGGCCCAGTAGGCGTAGTTGAGCCTAGTTCTATCGTTTAAAAGGAAGCAAATAGGTCTGGCGTTTCGGGGTTACTGGTGGACGTTTAGTGATATATCGATAAAGGAATTTAGGTCGCATTGTCAGATCGTTTTTAGGGTTTCGTGCCCAAAGGGTAAAAACGGGACCCTATTACTTAACTATGCCTCCACTGTCCATCTGTCTGTCTGTCTGTTATCAGGCTGTATCTGATGAACCGTGATAGCTAGACAGTTTCAGTTTTCACAGATGATGTATTTATTTTGCCGCTATAACAACAAATACAAAAAACTGTCAAGAGTGAGTCGTGCTCGCGCATCGAGAGTTCCGTACAAACACGCTTATCCCACCACCTGGTATGAATGGCGCCGGATTCAAATTAGGTGCAAAGTTAACGCAACCGAACACGTTTGTTGTGTGGGTGCCCCACTTAAATATTTAGTTCGGAACCCTCGGTGCGCGAGTCAGACTCGCACTTGAAGGGTTTTTTTTTGTTTTTTAATTTTAAATATAATGATGCGCTCTTAATTGTTGGCTGACAATTGATTGCGTATTATTATGAGTTACGACATTTATTTCTTTTTCGGAATTCTGTGAAACTGTAATAATTATAAATTAAATAAGTTCTTACAGTCGATATGTTGCAGTCAAAAGTGTGAACTGGTCAAAAGGACCTTTAACCGACAAAACCAGGCAAAACTGCTTTTGACTGAGCGTGTTGGCCAAAAGTAGTTTTGCCTGTTTTTGTCGGTTAAAAGTCCTTTTGACCAGTTCACACTTTTGGTTAGGGATATAAAAAAAAAACTAACCTAACCTAACCCGGCCGAGTCGGATCTGCTCTGAAAGGTTTTTATTTTTTTATTTTCTATCATTTAAATTCACTTTTGACTGATAGTATACTATTAACCAATGATTTTCAGGCAAAACTACTTTTGACCAACACGCTCAGTCAAAAGCAGTTTTGCCTGTTTTTGTCGGTTAAAAGTCCTTTTGACCAGTTCACACTTTTGACTGCGACAGATATACGTATATACTCAAACAGCTCGTTCGAAAGTGTCTACTTATATATGAAATAAAATTCTTCATTTCTATTTGAAATGAGGTTAAGTCCTTATTTTATAACAAAACTTGCACAGTCGTAATATAATCGTAAAATTTTAGATTTTATCTGAATTTTGTGGCCAGTTTCATATGGGATATGCAGTTAACTGGTTTAGGAGCAAATAAGACTGCACTAGATGAAATACGCTTAGCATCGCATCTAATATTGGAAAAGATAAAAAAACAGATAAAAAAGATGAAATGTAAAAGCGTACAGGTTCTACATACTTTCACCAAAAGCCGCTCACTACGAGTATATAGTGTGTATATAGGCGCATGGTGTATACACACGTACAAGTATTCGACTCTACCTTTCGCTATTATGTGTATATTTCTAGCATAGATTAACATGGGGCTAAAACACATACACATTAAATGCACAAAAAAAACCGTTTAAAATATGATTAAAAGAATACAATTAGAATTATTCAAAATATTAGAATTAAAAATACATATCAAAATCAAAATATGTAATTAAAACAAAAAAATAGCAATATATAATGTCAACATTAAATATATCTTAGGTCGTTACACTAATTATAAAATTTCAAATACAATTCAAAATCACAATTATAGTTAACACGTTAAACGCCATAAGAAATACTATGCATTTTCATTTAGGCCATGGGGGCCACCTGTTGAGCGACACATACACTTTCCATTCGCGCCGTGGGGGGCACCATATGACCGCGAGCCAGACCTAATTTCAAACTCCTTTGCTGGGCCGTCGCTCAATTATATCTCGGTTATTTGTACCCGAGGGGACCCCCGTGGCGCTGTAGAAGGTCCAAGAGTTGTTGGTTTTTTAATTCAATAACGACTTAGAAAATTATGAGTGATTTTCCACAATCGATGGTAGAATGTTCAAAGTTATATAAAACGTATATATAAATATTACGCAATTTATATGCATATTTTACAAGTTTTGATTTACATAAGAATGAAAAATAAGATATTTTTAAATGATGTATTTAGTATTTTGATTTTTTAACCAACTTCAAAGAAAATCATGCGCAACCCACGAATTTTGTGGCACGCACCTACTATGAATTTCATGTAGTTTACAATGCATATGCTCGGAAAGCACCTTTTCTAAGGGTAATCTAATGAATTCAAAGCGATCCAATCCTGAACGACCGGCATAGTGCGTACGCCCCCTGTGGGAATGGTTGTCCATAATACCTTCTTCCCGGCACGACGAAGTACTGCGCTCCGCAGGCAAGTCCATTCCCCACCACCCGGTGCGGATTGCGCGAGTTTGGATCATTTTCATATTTTTCTATGCATTAAATTACCCTTATAAACAGCACAGTATAGTAGCACTGTACACTATCGCTAATAATTGTTGAATCTTTCCTCGCATAATGCATTGTAAAATGCTGTATTATACACGTGCTGAAATGTAGTCTTCTTTGTAATGTATTCTTGCCAAGGAAATAATCCTACTTTCCACATTTGTATCAGAAGTAACTATTTTAAACCTAACATTCGGCATAGTAAAAGAAAAACTAAAACCTATTCACGCGGGCCCAGGAACCGTGGCGCGCGGGTGGCGGGCGAGGTGTGCGACGGCGGGACCCCCGCGGCCCCCGCCGACGGAATAGCGCTTTTTCTTCCGCTGAGGCCGTGGGGGACACCAGTTGAACGACACTTGAATATTTCTTAAATAAACAGCAATAAACATTTATCTCAACGTGTACCATAGTTTTTATGCACTTTAGAAACCATTTGTCGATAAATACCAAAATCTCATTTTTGTCGATTTTATGATTTTTTAACTGGCCCTCAAAGCTATTTGAGTGTGGCTCAACTGGTGCCCCCCGTGGCGTCCAACGTGTTAATTAAGTGAAGGTTATTCAAATTAAAGTTGCATGTCGAAATCAAAATATCTACCTAAACGTATATCAAATTTTATATCACGTTGTGCAGTCGTCTCAGAAAAGTTACTTTTGTTTGTTTCCTTTATTCATAGTCAGCCAGAGCGGCTACTAATCAGTCCATTTCATCGCCACGCTCTACGGCCAATAGCGTCGCGTTTTACACATGCAACCAATAAAGTACAAGTTTCTGGCGGCTTTTGCGAACATCAACGAGAACCTTCTTTAGTCAACGATACGAGTGCTACGCCGTAGCTCGTAGCACCTTCGCTTTGTAGCGAAAAAGTGAGACAAAAATAACTCTCTTAGATATGTTACTGACCACTGTATTTAAAAAAAATTACAAAATGCGACAGCCAGAATGAGATATTAAAATACATATACGGGTTTACTCACGTCGTAGAATTCGAATATCGCTTGATATGTTTTGAATCAGTACACAATTAATTATCAGGAGAGCCGATCACTCGCAGTGGAGGCCAACAGAGCACATGAGTAAATCGTTTATGTATTTTGATATGTCTGAGACGCATGGTAGTTTTCTATGTAAAACTAGAATGAGTTTCATCCACCTGACTCACACAATCCTAATTTTATTTGACTGCAATTTTTATAGTTAATCGAAAAAGCGAAATGACCCATCTATTTTTCTCATGTCCTTATTTAAAACAAACATTATGAATTATTTCGATAATTCCAAGAATAACTTTAAAATGTGATTAATGACATTCTAATCAAGTTGTTTGCAGATACTTCGCAGATTTCAGGGATTTGAAATAGCAACAGGATCAAAAATGGTGAGTTAAGTTTTATTAATGAATTTAAACGTGCTTTGACTCCTAGAAACTTAATTCGAATGTTTCATTTGGCCGCATAATCATTTACCAATTTTTTTTTTATTTTTTATTATTTAAAAAAAAAAGTTTACGTTTGCGAAGAAAAATGTTTTTTACAAAATGATTTTTCGGCGAAATAAAACATTGGACCATAAAATTATTCTAGGAGTAGTAATAATAGTAGGGCATGTTGTAAATAGGTAATAAATGAGCATTTCTCAAAAAAATTGTACACAATTCAATTGTAAATTCTTTGTGATTTCCAATACATTGATATCAGATTATATACATGTAATTAAATAAAAAATTGGACAAGTGCGAGTCCGACTCGCGCATGAAGGGGTCCGTACCTTAATCTATAACAAGTTTGTTGTATGGGCCCCTCCTTAAATATTTATTTTATTTTATTTTTAGTATTTGTTGTTATAGCGGCAATAGTAATACATGATCTGTGAAAATTTCAACTGTCTAGCTACCACCATTCTTGAGGTACAGCCTGGTGACAGACGGACGGACGGACGGACGGACGGACGGACAGCGAAGTCTCAGTAATAGATTCCCGTTTTTACCCTTTTGGTACGGAACCCTAAAAAGTATAAGCATAACAGAACCTTAATTATCTAACATAGCCATAACATTGATATAAAATTACTAAAATAATTATATTGGTATTTCATTTTCTGTTTTAATTGTGTACAAACTTCTTGAGAAATGCTCAAATCCTTAACAACATCAAATCTTAAAATAAAGTTTACTTATACACTGGGAGGAGTTTTAAACGTGTCTATCTCTATATGTACAAGTATAGTTCATTTCATTGGACAAGGCCTTATTTCACTTGAGAACGTCATTAGGCGGTAACGATGGTATGACAAGAACTTTACTGTTAGGTTATGCAGGGTGGAACATTTCTACAGACTGAGCTGACAGGATAGTGTCATCTGAGTGATCTACAATCGAGCTTTTATAATGCTAAAGCTAGATTTAAAAGTAAAAAAAAATCATCAAAATAAAATATTATAATATCAGTGACAAGTTGACAACCCTACTAATTGAAAGGTTTTATTTACATTTTAAATTGACACTTGTCGTAAACAACAGCGATGTTCAAAAGATGCTAGGGTTGATACGTGCAGATTTTTACACTAATGTTTAACAAACTGTATTTCAAAAATATTTACATACTTCATTGGTGAAAAATGAAGTACTTAGTCTGAACAATTCCCTGTTTGCTTTAAAGTCCCTCGATCTGTTCCACCCTGTATAACGCCAATGCCAATTTTAAAATCTGAGATAAATCAATTACACTTAAAGTAGTCCAGAAAGTATTTCATAAATTTTATTCCCAAATTCCTAAACACTGAAAAAAAATGTTAACAGTAGCGCAAATGTTAGCTGCTAGTTACGTAAATCGGGGCACACTACATAAATACGAAAAACTAAATTCCGATTATCGGAATCACGAATTTCATAATACCGATTATTATAATTCCGAATGTTTTAAAACTCCGAATATAAGTATTTCGATTTTTCATTTTTCCGATTTTTATAATTCCGAAATTTCAAAATGTCTAACGTTTACAATCACGGTTTTCAAAATTCCGAATTTCAATACACCAAACAATAAGAAGTCCGAATGAATAATAATCCGAAATATCAAAAATACGAATTCCGATTATAAAAATACCGATTTTCAAAACTCCGAATATCATTAGGTACACCGACCAATAATAAACCCGACTAATCAAAAGTCCTAAACATCAAAATTACGAATTGCTGTTATTAATAACTATAAAATATAAACCAAAATATGAGAAAGTTTTTCGGGCTAACGGAGGCCTGCCTCAAGGTGAAATAGGTAATGTTAGGATTTAACCTAACCTACAGTTTTCGGGGTTCAGCAAATCTGTTGACGCGCTACACGTGGTCACAATACAAACCTAACCTAACCTACAGTTTTCGGGGTTCAGCAAGTCTTTTGACGCTCCGCTCGCTCCGCTTTACGTGGTCACAATACAAACCTAACCTAACCTACAGTTTTCGGGGTTCAGCCAATAACCTAACCTATAGTTTTCGGGGTTCAGCAAGTCTGACGCTCCGCTATACGTGGTCACAATACAAACCTAACCTAACCTACAGTTTTCGGGGTTCAGCCAATAACCCAACCTACAGTTTTCGGGGTTCAGCAAGTCTTTTGACGCTCCGCTCGCTTCGCTCGCTCGTTCCGCTATACGTGGTCACAATACAAACCTAACCTATTCGGGGTTCAGCCAATTCGATATTTGTCCAAATCCGGTTTTCTATTTTTGTTTTAACGTAAATAATCGGTTAAGTAAATAATCTTTACCCAAATACTCCGAAATATTTTATTCCGAATTTACTAATTCCGATTTTTAAAACTCCGAATTTAATAATTCCTGAGAAATAAATTTCCGATTATTGAAAATACGAATGTCATTATCCCGAATATCAAATTTCCGAATAAGTAATGAAGTTTCGGAAAATTTATAATCGGAATTTTGTTTTTCAGGCCAATGACACTTCGGGCTTTTAATTATTCGGAGTTATAAAAATCGGAATAATATATAATCGGAATTTTGAAATTCGGTTAAATAAATTTCGTGTTTTTTAGTAATCGGAATTTTATGTCCTAGGAATTATGAAATTCGGAGTTTTAAAAATCGGAATTAATAAATTCGTAATAAAATATTTCGGGATATTTGGGTGTTCCCCGTAAATCGGTCTTCCGACCTGACCAACAGTGACCAAAATAAGTTTTGGAGAATTAGCATACTTTTGGTTACTATATACATAATTTGGCAATTTCTCAAGAAGTAAAACTAGTTGAGCAATATTTTTTTCACTGTAGCCAACTTAAGATCAACATTGTGGTTCTTATATTAAATGAACTATACATTTATGGATCCTAAAAACAAGTGCTGTTGCCAACCGACCCGAAATAAGTATTCTTAAATACAGTGACAGAGCTTGTTCCTTATGATCGCGGCACTAAACCCCCGGAAGGGTTACACGATAGTAAAACGAGGGTTGCCCATAAATAGGAGGCATGAGGGAGAAAGATTATACTCATATTTTTTGCCTATCTCATTGTTGAGAAGTCACAAATCATGGATACGGCATTTTCTGTCGAGTTTCATTAAGATGTATCGACATTCAATACAACAATTACAATAATTCCGGTATCCATTTCACTTTTGATTACATACAATTTAAGGTGTATAAATGTACAGATTTTATTGTTATTTAAGTCCAAAAACTTTTTAACATATTCCAAAACTCTGATACTCTGAAAAAAAAAGATTTGAGAACAGTAGCCCGAATATTAGTTGCTAGTTACATAATTCGAAGGACAGACAATCTGAGGGCTACTAGTAACCAAAATAAGAGTGTAAAATTAGCATAGTTTTGGTTACTAATAAAGCACAATTTGGTTATTTCTCAGGTAGTTAAACTAGTTGAGCTATTTATTTTTGTTCAGTGTAAAAACATGGAATGTTAGACTATAATTAGGAAAATTACTGTGCAAATCAAGTAGCGGGCGCTGTTTAGTGTATTTTTTTTATCTTGCGGGAACCAAGCGTTTTGTGAGATAAATAATGATGTATACTACTGGTCTGCTCGACTATACACTGAAACTCAAATAATAAATAAATATTAAGGGGCAATCTTACACAACCCGAACTATTCCCAAACTAAGCAAAGCTTGTACTATAGGTACTAGACGACGATATACATACCATATAAATATTAAATACATAAATTGATAACATCTATGACCCGGGAACAAATTCTCGAGTTCATCACACAAACATTTTGCCCTGATTCGAACCCAGGACCGTCGGCTCAGTAGGCAGGTGCACTACAAACTGTGCCAACCGCGTCGTCGATTAATTAATATATATATATATATATATTTATTTGTTGTTGGTATAAATGTTATAAGCTGAGTCTGTCACCGATGCCGCCTTCTATTATTAGGTGCTGCAAGTCCCTCATAAACTGCGGGAGTGATTCGCAATCTCAGTAGAAGTTACGTCTCTATTCATGCCTTTTGCTCATTTTCATATCTCGGTCCTCCAGTCTATAGATTGTTTGTAATAATGCATCGAGAAGCTCAATAATTCGATAGAAGAAAACGTTTTTTTTAACCACCGACGTTTAACATGTGTATCTGTGTATTTGTGTTTGTTTGTCTGTCTGTGACATCATCATCGGCCTACTGAGCCGGCGGCCCTGGGATCGAATACCGGCAAGGGCACATATTTGTGTGATGAACACGAATATATGTGCCTGGGTCATATATGTATTTATTTATCTATATAAGTATTATAGCGTCGTCTAGTACCCATAACACAAGCCTTCTTGAGCTTAATTTAGGAGTACGTTGATTTTTGTGAGGTTGTCTGATATTTATTTATTAATATTATTTATCATAGCTCCCAAACGGATAGAGCAATTTGAGTGCAGTTTGTTTTAATCGATAGACTTGTCCGTCGAGATGCTTCTTAGCCATGTTTGGTGGAAATAGGAACAGTAGTTACCAAGATTCAGCTTTAATTGGAACTAGTGAGAAGATCTCAGCCAATATTGAAGCGAAGAATTCAAATTTTTGTAGTTATGTTCAGTTTTAGTAGCATTTTCTATATCACTCATTGAATAAGAGGCTCATGATTACCAGCTAATTGTGCCGGGGGTGTTTTAAATTATTTATTTAGGTTATTCATAAATAAGACTATTTACGACTTTGACTAAAAGGTAGTGGTGGCAACATAATAGGTACGTGCGGATGTAAAAAGTTTTAATTATTTTCTTTTGACGTTTTGTGGGCACACTAGGGCACAAATAATATAGTAAAAATACAAAGCGTCTAAAATAAAATATGTGAGGATCTTCGGTATAATATCAATAAATAAAATCTACTTAAGGATTTTCGGATAACTACTAACATTTTACTGAAATTTTGCTTATACATTTCATAATTAATGGTACAGAAGAGACCTTCAAACTGATTTTCAAATTGATAATATAAATTCGCAATGTAAATTATTGGCCCCTACTCTCTCAGAATACCAATATTACTAAAAGACATCATAATTTCCAAAGGAAAATGTCTTAAAAAGTTTTGTAATAGTCACGCCTGTCAATATAAGTTAATTGGGAACTGTCAATTGAGCTCGTAAAATGTCAAATGTTATTATTATTGACAGAAACGTGGAATGAGAAAAGTCGGAACAAATTCAGTTAGCGAGTCTTAGAGGTCGTCTCTCGAACATCCATAAATAACTTACTTATTTCTAATTCTCTTCATACCAGACCATAACCAAGATACCAAATTATTGTATTGTCGCGTAAACTACAACTACGTTAGGTTAACTGGAAGTGATACCTAATAGGGAATAGTTAATTAGAACAGTTAATTTTGTTTTATCTTAGACGCTTATGATTATAATATTATGTGGGTCTCAGTGTAGCTACACTACATCAAAATAATATGATTATAACTTTTTCAATCGCGCTTTCCTACTTAGTTGTCACCAGCTCAGCTATGTTTGGTGGAAATTGGACCAGTAGTTTCCAAGATATTCGGATTTAATTGAAACAAGTGACCTCAGCCAATATTTAAGCTAAGAATACCAAGTTTTGTAGTTATGTTCAGTTTTAGTAGACTTACAAAACTCACGAGGTTTACAGCTCACATCAGATATGATTAGTCATATATGAGTGATACAGACTATTTCTTATCTCAGAGAAATACAATAGAATAGAAAAAGCTTTCATTTACAATATTAGGTAAGTATTGGGTAACGTATTGTCTTGTAAAATGTTGACATTTTATTAATAAATGAGTATGAGTATGAGTATTCAAGTCAGTGTACAAGAGATAAATGCAGATATATTCCTGCAGACTCCAAGCAATTCATTCGTCAATCCATCCAAGAAACAAACTGGCCACACTCATCTCATCACAATATGGCTTCGTTATTACATCCGTAACGTATCTAAAGCGTGATATACTGCCAGAGAAGTAGATAGACAGACGATTGATATATTCATGACCTATTCATTATACCGACCGAGATATACAGACTTATTGACTTACTAGAGTTATTCTAATTTATGGGGATCACCTCTAGTGGAATAAAAATTCTTGTCATAAATTCGATTGTCATAACTCATTTCGCATAATGGCTTTCCTCATACATGTTATTTGTCATAAATTGTTATTTGCATAAAAATTTTACGTCATAATTGTTGTTCAGCAGACTGTTCATAAGCATAATTTAGTATGGCACAAAATTTCAAATCATATTATTGAATGTTATAATAATTGATAGTACGAAGAAGAGCAACGCATAAATTATGGCTTTCATAATTATTAATGGCAAATAGACATTATATAGTATAAGTTATATCACATTTACCAAAAATATAACATTTGAAATAATGATACAAAACTTACATGAGCAGAAAAACAAAAAGGGGGGACGGGGGGGCGAAGCCCCCCACAAGGGGGGCTCGGGGGGCGAAGCCCCCCGCATTAAGAAATCCTTCTCCACACTGACCTCTTAGTTGTAGGTTAGGTTAGGTTAGAACTGTGAACCTATAAATACGAACATCGGCCAGAAAAGTAGGTTAGGTTAGTTGTAGGTTAGGTTAGGTTAGAACTGTGAACCTATAAATACGAACATCGGCCAGAAAAGTAGGTTAGGTTAGGTTAGGTTAGTTGTAGATTAGGTTAGGTTAGAATTGTGAACCTACAAATACGAACATCGGCCAGAAAAGTAGGTTAGATTAGGTTTGAAAGAACTGCAACCCCCTCAGAAATGAACTGCTGCCAGAAAACCAGGCTGATGTTGACGTAAAAAAATTAGGAGCTTGATATTTATGTTCTTCAGTATTATGCGCCAATGCACGATATGCATAAGAACATTATGCCGATTAATGATTATGATTCAGGTTGATATGCTCCAAAATTATATGACATTCCTTACTTATGCGCAAAAACATTATGGTCATAAAATTTATGCGGATCAATTAATGACTATACAGCTTATGCGCAAGGACTATTATGACAAAAGTGGTTATGCGAATCGACATTATGGCTTTAAAATTTATGCAACCCAATATGGAACCTAATTTATGTGTTGAACTCAAAATAGAAGTTGGAGGTCTGTTCATAATACAAAGAAGTGGTATGGTGATTGTATTGCTAATGATGGAACGCCAAAGTGTTATGTCAAATAATTTATACCATTAAATAAAACGATTTAAACGGATTACATCGGGTATATTAATTATTGGAGCCTCCCTGACGTTTCGTAAACTTTCCAGTTACTTGTGCAAAGGTCGACCGAGAAAAACACATGTCTTATCTGTCAACGTTAATAAAAATTAATTAAAAAATTAAAAATAAAGGTGTTCAGCCAGATTAATATTCGCGATATACCGTTTAAATCGTTGTATTTAAATGTATGATGGAGGCAGAAACCGAGTAAAGTAAAATGTATGACTTTTTCATTATCACTATTCGTCATACATATTAAATAGTGGCTCTGTGAGCACCTGAGTGGGCTATAAGACTTCGCGAATCTGGAAATGGTTTAAATTATGATTTCTTCGTTTTCAAACCGCTTCATCTCCAATTATGAGTTTTACTAAATTGTTAATAAAGCGTTGTTTTAATAGCAATGCCTCCTGCATGAAATCTTGGTGGGACTTGTGTTAGGACGTAGGCTAACTTAAGATTTCTTGTGTGTAATTGTTGAAATTGTCACAGATGATGTATTTCTGTTGCCACTATAACAACAAATACAGAAGACAAAAAAAAATAACTTAATTAGTTGTACGGAACCCTCGGTACGCGAGTCCAACTCGCACTTGACCGGTTATGATATTTCGTTATGGTAGTGCGCTTATATAGCCTTTATTATTATTCAGCTTAAATGTCGTCTGTTGACAGCCAAAACTCACTAAAATTTCTGTCACTGCTAGCTCTTCGGAACCTCGTATCTAGTAAGTAGAGTGACAATGAGATTTATTATAAGTAGGTATTTGTTACTTAGTGAATTTTGGTGATTGGTGGACGATTTGCTGTTAGGGGCTTTATAAGCGCTACTTGGGCGCTGACGCATTCTCCCAACTAACATACTGAGTGGCAACAATTCAGTTTAAAATAGTTTTTAATTTGTTGAGCTTTTCTTTAGCTAGTTCTAAAAGCAGTTATTATAATTTACTAACTTAAATTTCCAGGCATGGTGATCACAATGGCTGCCACAGGGGATGCGTGGTTAGCAAAAAAAGTAAGTATTCATCTATGTTATGTTTTTAATGGGAACAATTTAAACGCTCACCAAAATGGCTTTTATACCCCAAAACTAAGTTCCAAATAAAATGAATTGCTTCCATTTAAATTAAACTCTCTCTATATAGTGCTCCCCAAATTAAATCATTTTGTATTCCAAAATCGATATACATTACACCAGAATAGTTTTATGTTGAGTCAGAATATCTTTTTGCTTCCCAAAATGGATTTTTTGCTCACCAAATATTGTTTTCATAAAACATCAAAATTATTACCAAAAAATATCTTTTTGCTTCCCAAAATGGATGTTTTGCTCACCAAAATGGATTTTTTGCTCACCAAATATTGTTTTCATAAATTAGTGTTTCAGCTAGGTAACCATCTAATCCTGATCACCTTTCAGAGCAGGTCCGACTCGGCCGGGTTAGGTTAGGTTAGTTTTTTTTTTTATATCCCTAAAAAACGCTCCATAATGTGCGGTAGTCATTATTAGCTATGCTATATCAATTTGAAATTTTCTCCTTAAAAATCGTTATTTTTTCGATATTTTCCGAATTTGACCGAATTTTCGGACAAGATTTCAGATTCATATTTTTGAGCCCCGAGAGATTACGAGATCGTGATCCCGTATGTCGGACTCGGTCAGGTGTAATTTGGTGTCATAAACCAATACCGACTAAAAACACCACCTCTTTTCTCTAACCACCATCTCCGTGGGACCACCGTTAGGTATTGCTTCTCGGAGAGGGGTATCTAGTCAGACCTATTTCGCCTTGTTATTTTTTACTTCTTTAGGTTTCTTTCACGCTCTTCTCTGCGTAGCTCAATGAGAATCTCTGTTGCATAGGAGCTTGTTGCATTCCAGTTCGACTCCGAAGATAGCATGCATGCTACTATATTTTCTGCGCAGGGTTTCATTCCTATTTCACTTTCCCACTTATTTCGAGCAGTTTCAAAACGCGGGCATGTAAAAAGAACATGTTTTTCAACGGCATTTTCAACAAGTCCCTGGCAATTAAGGCATTCCGGGGAATCTTCATACTTAAACCGGTGCAAGTATTCTCGGAAGCATCCATGTCCCGATAGCATCTGGGTGAGATAATAATTAATATATCCGTGACTACGATTAATCCATACGTCTATCTGGGGTATCAGCCGATAAGTGTGTGTGTGTGTGTGTGTGTGTGTGTGTGTGTGTGTGTGTGTGTGTGTGTGTGTGTGTGTGTGTGTGTGTGTGTGTGTGTGTGTGTGTGTGTGTGTGTGTGTGTGTGTGTGTGTGAGTGTGTGTGTATGTGTGTGTGTGTGTGTGTATGTGTGTGTGTGTGTGTGTGTGTGTGTGCGCGCGCGCGTGTGTGTGTGTGTGTGTGTGTGTGTGTGTGTGCATGGGTATGTGTGTGTGCGCGTACGCGTGTGTTTGTGTGTGTTATTATAATAAAAACTCTGTTTCATCATAAGATAACGTCTTAAGCCAACTTGTGATTACTCTCTTGCAGTCGTAGTAAGCTTTCGAGTAAATTTCCAGTTGTTTGTTCAGTTTGTTGTAAATGTGTGAAGATTTTGAGGAAAACTGTCTGCGAGCAAATGAGGTCCTAGTTTTTACATGTTCTGCAACTGCTTTTTTTCTTCTGTTTTTATAATTTGTGTTATATTATTTGGTCTGAAATTAACTTTAATGGTGTTCATATATTTTTATAGGATGTAAGAAAAAGAATTATTTGCTTTATTTATAGAATAGTTTGGGATACACTAGTTATTTGGTGAGCATTCATCCGTTTTGGTGAGCATTAAGAATTTATTGGTAGTAATTTATCAACATATTTGGTAGGCGTTTAATCATATTTGGTAGGCGTTTAAACACTAGCCGTTTTTAATTAGGGCTAAAACTTGATTCAATTATTGGAATTGTGACTGACCGAAATATGTCCACTTAGGTGATGTGCTCTATTTTAAATTAACCCTCAGCTGTGGAAAGAAAGAAAAAAAGCCCTCACGGGGCCTGAAGTTGCGAGTACAAGCCTCATTTATTACACCGAAATAAGTGACAAAGGTACATACAAAAACCGGCCAGGTGCGAGACGGGCTCGCGCACCGAGGGTTCCATACAAACACTTATCCCATCTTGGCTGGCCGGGTTAAGTTAAGTTTGCACCTGGTATGTATCGCGCCGGATAGAATGACGTGAAAAGTTAACGCAACCGATCACGTTTGTTGTATGGGAGCCCTAGTTAAATATTAATTTTATCCTGGGGCCCAATTCGAGAATGCCGTTTGAGATATCGCCAAACATCAAATCTCCATTAGATAACAGTTATATCGCCATTGAACTGTCATTTAAATGCGATGAGCTTAAAAGTGACATATCTCATCTCAATTTTGGAAATACGAAGGCGATAATGATTGTCAAAAATGTTATTCATGCATATGAATTTCTGTTTTGAACGAAACGTAACTGACTAATTTCACGCACTACGCGGTCAATTTAAAGTATGCGCCTGTTATTTATGCCGTCACATACAAAGGAAACGCAAATTTAGCGCGTCCGAATTGACGAAGTTGCGATGTTCTGGGGATATCGCCACTTGTCAAGTAGGCACACGTCAAAAGTGACGGATGGCGATGAAAAGAAGAGATCTCCATTATATCTCTAAAATTGGTCGAATACCCCCCCTGTTTATATTATTATTGTATTGTACGTTTCCCACTGACCGGGCGGAGTCGGCGCGCGCTGAAGCGCATCTAAATAGTTGCCAAATGAATGTAGAGCTTCTTTACGACAGTCAGATCCCATATTCGATTGTTATTGGCGCCGCTGCCGGCCGATCGGGCGCTTGCGGACGCGGACGGAGGTGCTCGGCTGTCGTCGCGCGTAAGCGGCTCCGTTCGGTCACCGCCGCACGCCATCGGCTCCACGTCCGTCGCCCTAGAATTAATCGCTCGGACGCAGTCGGCTGCCGCCGGGCGCTCCAGCGTCTGCTGGACCGTGGCGGCAGCCGAACCCGCCCGACCTGGTCACTAGACACGGTCGGCCGCTGCCGGCTGCCAGAGCGCCCGTTACGACGCGGCGGCAGCCGACCCGGCCCGGTCTATGTGAATTGTACATATAGCGGCAACAAAAATACATCATCTGCGAAAATTTAAACTGTCTAGCTATATTGTATTGTATTGTATTGTATTGTATTGTATCGTCTCTTTATTGCAATTAATTGGTTTCACCATGCAACAATTTATAAATATACAGAACAAATAATTTACAGCCATATTCAATAAAATTATAAAGAACAATCCATTAACAGTAAAATTACAAATTACAACATTAAATTCATACAATAAAATTACAAATTCCAGATATTAAATCCGTAAACAGCATAAATATAATTAAATAACAGAGTACATCATTAACTCCTTAAACAATAGGTTTAAATGTAAGATAAAATATGTATGTCAGAACAAGTGTAAAATCAACTTATAATAATATTTTATGTTATTTTGTATAATAGGACAGTTAAAATATAAATTATAAAAAGTGTATGTGAGGACTAAAATAATAGTACTTGAGTGACTAGTATGATTAGACCAATTTAAATGTCATGCCATGCATAATTTATTGTTTAGTATTTTCAAACTTTTTTCCAAAATACTCGTCTAAATTGTAAAACGGTCTTTCATTCCGGTATGTTTTTAGCTTCCGTATGAATTCCGTAAGATTATCTGACTTCTTTATTGACTCATCTAGGTGGTTGTAGGTTTTAATAGCTATGTAGTTCAGGCTTATACAGGCGTATACTTAACGGTTCACGAGATACAACCAGGTGACGGACATACTGACAGACGGACAGTGGAGTCTTAGTACCTTATAGGGTCCCTTTATTACCCTTTGGGTACGGAACCTAATGCAGCTCGAAAAAGAAAAATCTAATTATGTTGCCCGATATCACGACCATAAATGTTTATGATAATTATGTTCGATTATCAGATAAGTACAGACATTATTCAAATAGCAGTAAGTAAAAAAAAAATTGGGCAAGTGCGAGCCCGACTCGCGCATGAAGGGTTCCGTACCTATACATTAACAAGTTTGTTGTATGGGAGCCCCCCTTAAATATTTATTTTATTTTATTTTTAGTATTTGTTGTTATAGCGGCAATAGAAATACATCATCTGTGAAAATTTCAACTGTCTAGCTATCACCGTTGTTGAGATACAGCCTGGTGACAGACGGACGGACGGACGGACGGCGAAGTCTCAGTAATAGGGTCCCGTTTTTACCCTTTGGGTACGGAACCCTAAAAAACAAAAAACCGCGGTCTTAAAATTATTTAAAAAATTGGGCAAGTGCGAGTCCGACTCGCGCATGTAGGGTTCCGTGCCATAATTTATAACAAGTTTGTTGTATCGGAGCCCCCCTTAAATATTTATTTTATTTTATTTTTAGTATTTGTTGTTATAGCGGCAATAGAAATACATCATCTGTGAAAATTTCAACTGTCTAGCTATCACCGTTCTTGAGATACAGCCTGGTGACAAACGTACGGACGGACGGACGGACGGACAGCGAAGTCTCAGTAAAAGGGTCCCGTTTTTATCCTTTGGGTACGGAACCCTAAAAATCACTAGTCTCAGTACTTACTTCATTCTTTCTTTTTAGAATGAACTGTAGAAACTGCAATCACAAAGACAATTAAAATTATTTTAGTGCTGGAACTTTTGAATCAATAACCAAGTACGAAGAGAAAAAAGTCGTTGCATTTTATATTAGCAGTAGATAGATATACCCTAAACAGAGGGTTGCGTAACTCTGTGGAGTGTTGCAAGTCATAAGCGTTAGCGTTTTTTATGTTGCCAATCGCCCAAAAATTCAAAATTTTCCATGTAAAAAAATATCAGAAGAAAACGTGGGTTCTTCCACTTCGCCACGCTTCGCTAAAAAACTTATCGTAGAAGTTCTTCTTGAAAAATCTTCTTTTCTTTGAAGTTTTATTTCGTTGAATGCGTAGTCGCTTATGAATTAGTTATTTTTTATCTCCTATATTCATTTAAATCATAACTAAGGTTTCTTTACAATAAATTTGTATAAAATGTAAAATACATAATATAAATTTTAAAATATATGGGGCTAAGTTTTTTTACACATTGTAAAAAAAACAACCCCAGAACAGGCTGGGACTGCGGCCCATATCGCCTCATATTTATCGACGATATAGTTTTTGTAAAATGTTATTGTTTCTTTATTGTTTCTGACCCCCTCTGTTTTGTAACTCTATTCTGCGCATTCAAGGTGACGAATCGATAAGATGATCTTGCTCGAAATTGACTCAAAACGAGGATGACCTACCTCACCTAGAGACTTAGCATAAGTTGTGGCTATAAGTAATTTTCTGGTTCTGCTTCTGATTCTGATATTTACAAATATCGCTAAAGTAAGCTTAATAGAAAAAAACTGCCCCATTAATGACCGCTGACGCCTATGGCATGGCCCGGGCGCACTTGAGCGGCCGCCAGAGGAGGCGTGCAATGAATTTGATGCTTCAGTATTTACTTATATCGCAAAAAAAGCTTGATAGAAAAAAAACGGGCCCATTTAATCCAATTGAATTAAAGGCTCATAGATTAACTTACAATACCTATAACATGCATATTAAATATAACAACAAAATAAACTTAAAAACAAGGTCACATTATTACTGCGATGTTTTCTGTGTGCATTATTGTTTACGCCATTCGTAGTATCAGGTAGCCGTCCGCGGAAACGCCGGAACATGATGCCTTTCGGCCAAAACTCTTCTTTGGTAAAGGTCGCTAACTCGTCAGTTTTAACTCTCACCACATACGAATTGAAGTTAATTAATGACCACTGACGCCTTTGGCATGGGCCGGGGCACACTTTGAGCGGCCGCCAGGGGAGGCGTGCAGAATTAATTTGACACTTCAGTATTTACCTATATCGCTAAAGCTTAATAGAAAAAAAAATACAAAGAAGAACCGATTTCAAAACAAACAGAAAAGCCAAAAATAACCCGTTAATGTACTGATTACATTTGAATCACCTTTTGAAGTCGGTGCCATACATACATAGATACGGGTCAAACTGAGAACCTCCTTTTTGTAGTCGGTTAAAATATCAAAACCTCCTAAGTATAACAAATACTTTCGTGAAAACCGCGTCAAATTCAGTTTAGCCAAATGCGTACTTACATACGTACACCTCCAATTTTGAAGTTGGTTAAAAAACTGGCCTATTAATGACCGCTGTCGCCTGTGGCATGGGCCGGGGCGCACTTGGGCGGCCGCCAAGGGAGGCGTGCAGTATGAATTTGACGCTTCAGTATTTACTCCCCGATACTGCCACGGATTGCACGAGGACTTTATTTTACTGCCCCATTTTTGACCCATTCATGGAAATTAACGTACACCGAGTCCGAATTGAACAGATTTTTTTATACTACGACGGTGACAAACTAGCATGCGGCCCGCGTGATGTTAAGCAGTTGCCGCCGCCTATATGGACGCTTGCGATGCCATCGGCACGAGCATCACACGCGCGTTGCCGACCCTTTAAGAACCTTTCAACCTTTTCAACAGCTTTCCAATTCAAATCAGAGAGGCTCAAATTTCAACCGAATGACCGAATTTAGAGCGAGTGAGACAAATATAAACTCGAAGGTATGAGACAAATATAGACGGTAACTCTATGGCCAGGAAAATCTCTGTTCCGTATCACGCAGTTCTCAAAATGGTTTTACAATACAATACGATACAATACAAAATACGCACGCCTCAATCATCATGGAAAAAAAACAATATGAGATACTTGCATTAATACACAGGCAGAGCTAAACAACAGGCGGTTTTATCTATCTAAAATTACATAGCGATCTCTTCCAGACAACGTGTCTATATGTTTCGCTTCACTGACGACGGCAATTTGTTGTTCATAATTTGCGATTATGGACGAAATTAACGATTGATTACGGGATATTTTAACCACCTATCATATCAGCCGACAGACCTCTACTGCTGGACAAAGGCCACCCTTACTAATTATAAAAACGGTATAAACTCACGTAAAAATTGTCAGGAACATGTCGGGCCGTTCCTGACAATTTTTACGTGAGTTTATACCGTTTTTATAATTAGTAAAGATGTCTCACGATAGTTTTAATAACATTAAAGGCCACCCTCAAAGTTCTCCACAACGATCGGTCTTGCGCCACCCTCATCAAATTTTGTCCCGCGATCCAAACCAGGTCGACGGTCCACCTTGTTGGGACCTACCAACGCTGCTTCTTCCAGTCCTCCAGCCATCGGTTCTACGAGCAATGTGCCCCGCTCACTGCCACTTAAGTTTAGCGACTCTGAGCTATATCTACAAACCTTGGTTCTCTTGTGTGCCAACTATACAGAAGCAAAACACAGGGTTATGTCTTTTTTCACGCAAAACGTTCAAGGCTCACATGATCCCGTTTTTACAATAATCACATAGAATCTCTCACATTAGCGGCCATTCGGAATATATCAAAATTATGCCCTGCCGGAGCAGTAACATTTTAAAGTTAAATCTCTTTGCATTTCCGTTGAAATTGAACCGCCATTTTGTACCTACTTTCTACGCAATGGAATCTAGACTCTTTGCTGTGGGCTTGAGTTTCAAGATCACTAGGTGGCAGTATCGATTAAGTTTAAGGAGGCTGTTACAGACGAAGATTTTCAGTTACTTAGGTTTAGTATCTGAGTCCTTCCTAGTTTAACATTTTCACTTATAAAAGGGGTTGGTTTTAGCTTTTATGTATCAACACAGACATATACTGCTGAACATAGACCTCCCCCATAATCATCGGATTTTAATTTTACTGCATAAAAATTTATGTATTATTTAAACTGAAACTCATTTTATTGGTGAAACAGATCACAGGTCATTTTAGTTAACATTTAGACAGAATTTAGAAAAAATAAGAAGTCAATAGATCAGAATCAGATTTAGGTACTTATCAATTATTACTTTTACAGAATTTAAAATTATATTGATTTTCAGAAATTAAACAAAATGATATAGTTTCGTTAAAATTAACTACTGTTCAGAAATGACATCAAACTATCGTTTCCTGCTAAATTGAATATAGTCCCTAATTACCAGAACTAAAAGATTATCAAAATAATGTCAGTTGGGTAAAATCACCAAATATATAGACATTATCATTAATATTGCATTGCATCTCGTTTCAGGATCCAGGCTATGGAAAGGAAAACACGAAGAAAGCAGAAGAGTTTAAGCATCTCACCCTCT
Source organism: Apotomis betuletana (assembly GCA_932273695.1). NCBI lineage: Eukaryota > Metazoa > Arthropoda > Insecta > Lepidoptera > Tortricidae > Apotomis > Apotomis betuletana. The sequence continues at coordinate 13,523,113 of OW026323.1, read as the reverse complement.
ACAGGAAAGAATACCATATCTACTTAAAATATAGTCTATATAAGTATAGTATAATTATTACAATACATACAAAACGAGTTATTTTGAGTCATTTTCAAAAAACATGTACATAGTTAAAGGCTTAATACAAACAAAATTACGATCGCTTTTTTTGTGTTATGAAAGTTACTCAGACACAAGGTATCGTCACCCAAAGGAATCAATTAAGTTTTGTTTTAATTAAAGCCCTTAACTATGTACATGTATTTTGAAAATGACTCTTTTACGGCGAGAGTTAACCGTTCCGTAGGTATGTATTTTAATATGTCTGGGACTCGCGGGAGACCTCGGACCAGCAAGCGCAGCGTAGGACGTCCACCTACAAGATGGACAGATGGCCTTATAAAGGTCGCCGGAAGGCGCTGGATGCAGGTCGCTTCCAACCGGTATATATGGAAGTCCAAAGGGGAGGCCTATGTTCAGCAGTGGACGTCCTATGGCTGAGATGATGATGATGATGATGATGGGACTCGCGGTAGTTTTCTATATAAAAAAGTATAGTATTAATTAGTATTAAATTAAATTAGTTTTTAGCTAGTGGCGAAAATTCCAAGGCATAATGATTTACATTTACACTATTATAAAATTCTAAAGTATTGAAAATCATTTTACTATGGAAAGGGGTCATAATTTCAGAGAAAATCTTTTCAGGAGGGTGCATGCAACTCTTGTATCAGCGTCATCTGTTGGTTAAAAATGTTTGTCCATTCATACCACCTAAACGTCCTCACTGGTTAAACTCAATTAGAAGGATGCCTGAACACCCAAAGATGGTTATTATACCAACTTCGGTAAAGGAATACATTTTCTAGAGGGCAAAGAAAATTTTTACCAACGTATGACGCTGTTAACCTGGCGCCAGGTTAATGACCCCTCTCCAAAGAAAACTGATTATCAATATTATTTTAGGATTTTATGGAAGTAGATTTTTAGCTAACTAGTAGCGAAGTCATCAAACTATCGTTACATACTAAATTTAATTACATACATTAAAAATATGAAAGCACACAGATTAATCTAATTCCTTATTTAATAGAAATTTTATACATAAATAAGCAGTAGACAATTAAATTAAAATTGAACCTTTAAAGAACTGAAATAAATTAAATACAGCTATAATAACTCTAAAAAACTGTGTCCCGCGGCATGGCCCCGAAGACGCTGGCAGCATTTCCTCGCTGAATCGCAATGCTGTTGCGTTGTGCGAGGAAGCTGCCAGCTCATCGATCACCAGTAGACCTAATGAGCCTTTAGCTGAGTTCTTTAAAAATAATATAATATAGGTAACAAGATAACATGAGACTTTGTGCATATTGAGTAGATACAGTTCTCATTAATGCTTGATAATTGCTTTGCCAACATTGAGATAACTTCATTACTGGTACCTTATCAATGCAGCTGCTTCCTTGTTGTGTCGCAGTCAAAGCACAAATCCGGCCAATATGCCAACGGACCAAAACATAATACAATGAATGATTGCATGAATATTAACTAGATTGCAACTAATCACCGTATGCCCCGCCTACTCGCATAAAAACGTCGCCGTAAAAATAGGCCTACAACAAACGGAACATTGAAATTAATTACAAGTTTTGACCAGAAAATAGCCAAAAACATGAGTTGCAGCGCTTGTAATACGCTTATCGACAACAGCCTCGAGACACTCAAATGTGTAGCATGTTTTTCTGCGTATCATAATTTGTGTTTGAATCTAAATTCAACAACGTTATAAGAGAATCAAAACAAGAAGATTTTAAGAGGACTTGGCGTTGTCCATCCTGTGTAAATGTCACCTATCGAAGAAAAAATGATGATACTCCAGTGCGGAGACAGTTCGATACCTCCGAATTTAATAGCACAGCCATGTCTACCGACGATTCCTTAGGGGACCCGCAAGATAGCCTACTGGGGGATACACAGTTTGGCATACATCAAAATCAAAAACAACAACTCACAATTGAAATTACAAATATAGTAATAGAAAAAATAGGATTGTTAATGGAATCAAAACTAGAAAAAAATAACCAAAACATTGTAACCGGCTTAAAGACCCTGATTCAATCGGAAATAGACGCAGCGCTACATACTTTTAAACGGGAAATCGTCGATAAAATCTACAATGTTTTCTCAGAACAACATCACACTTTAGCCAAACAACTGCAAATCACCTATGATAAAGTTCAAGTTCTAGAGACGGAAAACCAAAAAATAAAAAGCCAGCTTCAGCAGTTGGTTTCAAATTTTACACACTTGCTCGAATCTGGAAATGGTCAGAATTGTAAACAACGCAAGAGTCCAGCGCAAAAAAGAACACCGGCTTCGTCTGTAACTTCGCACAAACAGGATGATAGTATGGAGTATCCAAAAAAAAAACTCTGTATAATTAGCTCTAATAATCATAACCGAATAATGTCACATGCTGATATTTTAACAAAAGAGTATCAAATATGTCATTACCTTACCCCAGGTGTTGGGGTCCGACAACTCTTGAAAAACTTAGATAAAAAACTGTCTAATTTTACAAAGACCGATCAATGTCTCATATTCATAGGCGAAAGTGACTTCAAAAAATCTCAAGAATATACTAGTCTGATACAGTACATAAAGGATGAGATCTCTAAATGTAAAAATACAAATGTAATTATTTGTGTACCAACTTTTAACTGTGGATATTTTTCAAATATGTACAACACGAGAGTGGAGTTATTTAATAAGTTATTGTATTTAGATGCTATGAATTTTGAATACGCATATATATTTGACTGTAATCGTAATCTTAGCTATGATTCTAACATGTTTTTAAAATCGAATGGCCGCGTTAATGACTTAGGTATGAAAATTATTTTTCAGGACATAGCAAACTATTTGGCAATTATTCAAAGCGAACAAAAATGTTTTCGTCGAAACTCTATTTAATGATTTAAAAAACAATAAGTACAACAAAATACCCCATAGATGATGAATATTTAAAAGAGACCGATGTAGCCAAATTTTTAGGAATTGATATAGATCATAACATGAAGTGGAAAACACATACTGAAACACTATGTAAAAGAATTAATAGTTTTATATTTGCACTTAGGCGAATTTCGAAATTATCTGATATCAAAACAGCATTATTGGCATACCATGGATATATTGGATCTATTCTTCGCTATGGTGTTATTTTTTGGGGTAACTCCACAAATAAAAATCTTGTTTTTGGTGCACAAAAGAAGTGTATTCGTGCCATCTGTAGCCTTAAAGAAACGGATAGCTGTAAGCCTCACTTCAAGGAACTAAAGATTTTGACACTGACTAGTCTTTACATCTACGAAGTAGCAGTCGTTAAATCAAACTCTAATATGTTTCCACTAAAGTCGATAGACTCTAAAATGATGCGTCACAAATACAATATTAAAACCATATCTGGTAAAACAGCATTACTGCGAAACAGTTTAGTAGGTACCACCTCTAAAATATATAATTATTTGCCTGACGATTTAAAACAGCTAGATTTAAACATGTTCAAAGTAAAATTAAAACAGGAACTTTGTGGGAAATAACCCTAATTTATGTATAGTATCACGTATGTCGATCTCTTAGTTATAATACATAGTACGTAAGTGTTGTTTTCTACCGTTTAATTGCTATTATTTGATTTATTGTTTACGTGTTACTTATTGCCTGATTTATGTCGTTTGTGTTAGTTTTAAGATAAAAAATTTATTCCCTTTGTGTTTTACTTACCTATTTTAATGTGTACTATGTCTGTGAATAAAACGTGTAATGTTGTTTACTTAATTAATAAACAAACCCAAGAGGCAATTCGGAGGCGTGGCCTAATTTTAAGCGCGTTGATGCGCACTCACGCCGAGCGCTAGTGGCGCGGGCACAAATACCCCCGCGCCCCCAGCTACAGCTCATCCATTCG